>OY821519.1:27630612-28135612 GCA_963682025.1 Cordilura impudica | reverse complement strand
AATTAAAATTTTATAAAAATTTTAAATAAAAATGGTAAATGATTTGAAAGAAATTTTTAAAATAATAAAATAAAATTTACTTAATGAAAATTTATAAATAACTAGATGTAACCTGCTGTGCTTCGCTGTACAATTATCAGATTTTTCGACGTTCCTACCCTGGAGCAAGATACATGTAGCTGCCCATGAGAAGAACATGGATTTTTCCAAATTAGGTCTGGCAACAAACTATTGGCGTTGAACTTAAAATATCATTTGCCAATCTTATTTTTTAGCGATTTTTGATTTTGCCCATTTTTGATTTTGAAGATTTTCGATTTTGGGCGATATTTATTATTCGCGATTTTGAGTTTGGCGAGTTTTGGTTTTGGCGATATATTTTCCACGACAAATCACATTGATAACTAATGTACTTGTCATAAGACTTTCGCTTTCGTAGCACTTCATATTTTTTATATAGGAGGAACCACGCCCACTAATTCCATTCCGCCCAATTTTTTTGGACTACTCAGATTAATATCTGATGGTCTCGTGCAAAATGTCGAGTCTTTCCCTTTTATAGTACACCAGTTATATGATATCATATATTTACTTTGTACGGGCGGTGCCACGCCCACTGCTCCGCTCACGCCCATTTTTTGTCCAACTAATCACATGAATAACTTATGGGCTCACACAAAGTCCCAATACTCTCACTAAAACAGTACTCCAGATATATGACATTTTATATTTAATTTGTATGGCAGGTGCGACACCTATTGGTCCGGTACTGCCCATTTTTTGTCTGACTACTCACATTAATAGTAGGTGACACCAGACAAATTTTAAAAGCTCTCTCTATCACAGTACTCGAGATATATAATATTGTATTTTTACTTGTATGATAGATACCACGCCCACTTGTCCGATCCCGCCCATTTCCGGCATGACTACTAATATTAACAATAGGTGAACTCACACTAATTTGCAAAGCTCTCCCTATCATAATACTTAATATATGTATATGATTTTAAAAATTTACTTTGTGTGGGAGGTGCCACGCCCACTAAAAAAATCTTTAAAAAATTATAGCCTATAGCACTTCCCATATCCGCAGTAAGAATCTGTGAAAATTTCAAGAATATCAGATGGATAGTTACGGAGATTACCTCCTACAAACAAACAAACACACATTACCTCTTTATAATATTAGTATAGATTGAATACCTTTAAGAGCCTGTGCTGAGTAGAACAAATCCAATCTATCAATCATTTAAATGGTTTTCGCAAAAAAAAAATTCTATTAAACATTTATTGAAGTCTTTTCTACGATCAATATAAACTATTTTTATAGATAAGGCAATCTACGATGTGTTGTGATGTTTTTTCCTTTTTGTTATTTCCATTAACTCTCTTAATATCCAACACATAAAACAATATTCGTTATTCAAGTTGTTTTTGCATTTGCATTTTTTTTAGAATAATTTTTTTTCGTTTGTTTTGTTTGTTTTGTTTTTGCCGCAAATTATTTCCATTTGCACTCAATTTGTACAAAACAAATTTTAAAATTCAATTAATGTTGCTTCGTCGTCACAAAAAAAAAACTAGTAGATTTAAAACGAAATAAGCAAAATAATTATTTTTTGTTTAATTGACAAAATATTTTTTGCGTATTCAAATTTTATAGTTTAATCACGTTTTTATGATATTGGTGGTGTGTATTGTTATTATTGCTATAAAATTAAAAATATTTTAAATTGTTTTGTTTTATAATGTTTATTGTTTCCCTAGTAAATATTAAATAAATTTATTTAATTGTTGTAGGTATTTAAAAAGAAAATTTTTTAAGAAAAGAATTTGGTACATAATGGATTTGCTTGAGATTGTGATTAAAATGTTTTTTTTTTCTTAAGGAATTTATATCGGATTTAATAGGCTTATTCTATAATGTAAAATGTTTGCATTTTATTAGTATAATGCTGAGTACAGACGTGGGAACATTCGTGGAAACATGTCAAAATTCATGTTTCAATTTTGGTTCCTCAAATATCAAATTATTTTGACATTTTATGTTTCCGAGTTCAGTGTTCCATCGTCTGTAACCATGCTTAATATTTTTTCTTATTTCATTGAGAGCATTCATGCTGTAATGTTGTTTTGTATTTCGCAGTAAAGAAAATCGAAGAGAGACGAAAATGATGAAAATTTAAGATAATGAAAATTTGAGGAATTTTTTAAATAAACATAAAAATTTATAAATGTTTTTTTTTTTATAATTTTATAGCTGAATATAAAATTTATTTTCTTCCGCGTATATTTGTTTACTATAATACTTACTAATATCTATATATTAATACGTGAAGGTAAATTTTTAGTTCCCTTTTTAAGCAATATGCGGGCACGGGGCAGTGTGAAAATTGGCATAGTTATAGTTCATAATGAGGAGATGCTGAGAATGATAAAATTTATGTTTATCTGATTTAAAAATATATTATATGCAAAATAAAATGAAATATTTATAATAATTCGTTACACCCTGTTAATGCGAATTGTGAATTGTTAAAATGGATTAACATTTAAATATTCATAAATTTTTATGTATACTAGTAGATTCCAGCCCTCGAAATTCGAGCGCAAATTCTAGGAAATTTTATTTTTTCATTAAATAGAGACCCTAAAAGTATGCTAATCAATTATAGCCAATACAAATCAACACAAAAAACAAACTCATTTTTATTACAAACACATTAACAAATTTAATAAACACACACCTAGCATTGTATAATTCTATGTATGTGTTAGTAGCAAATTTAAATGCAATTTACTCAAAATAGAAGAAAAAATTTAAAAATCTGAAAATCTGCAAATCGGCTAAAAAGAAATACCTTCCAAATAATATACATTTGGTCAAAATCGGGATAAAACGGTAGAACAAAACATCAGTCACAAGAAATCGCCTAGCCTATTAATATTATAGATATCGATTAAAAAACATTGGAAGACAAAAATTGAAAGAAAAAATAATATTTCCCAGAATTTGCACTCGAATTTCTAGTGCAGGGCTATACTAGCATTCAATAAACACACAGAACTGATGCTTCGTTTTTGATTGCATCGTCTGTATTAAAAAATGGAAACGTGTTCCCTCGTGTGTATTCAGCAGAAGGAGTGAGATAGAAACAAATCTTAATACACGTTTTTCCTCTTAACCTTTTTTGCAAGCAAGCATTATTATACGTAACTAGCAGATTCCAGCCCTCGAAGTTCGAGTGCTAATTCTAGGAAATTTTTTTGTTCATTAAATAAAGACCCTAAAGGTATGGTAATCAATTTGAGCCAATTTACAAATCAACACTTTTTAAATATCGATTATTGTCGTTATTGGTTTGTGTCCAAAATTAATTTTTAATTCAACACTTATTGTGAATGAAGAAAACAAACTCCCAAAACACATTAACAAATTTAATAAACACACACATAGCAATTGTATAATTTTATGTATGTGTTAGTAGCAACTTTAAATGGATTTTACTCAAAAAAATATTTCAGACGGTGCAAATCTATAAATATGGTGGACAGCTAAAAAGAAATACCTTTCTAACAAGATACATTTGGTCAAAACCGGGAGAAAACTGTTTAACAAATCATCGATTACAAGAAATCGCCTTACCTATTAATATTATAGATCACAACACTGTCCATTTGTTGTTAGTTTGATTAAAATGAGTGGTGAAATAAGTGTTAAAATGATTGAATATTTTCAACAAAATGTGACTACATAAAGTTGACCATCAAATCAAAGACCTGGCGTTAAACTGTTTCCAATGTTATTAGAAAGTATCAGGATAATTTGGTCATTCTGAAAGAAAGAAATGTACACATGATGTTTGTGAGGCCAAGAATATTTGAACTGTATTGAAAATAGCTCCCAACCCATCCGGCTGAAAGACAGCCCGGTTAGCTCAGTGCTCCGACTATTTGGTGCAAAAAGTTAAAGCCAATATAGGTTTGAAAACATAAAAAGTGCCAAAAGTACCAGATAAGAACGCTACAAATACTATTGAGGTCAAAAATAAAACACGGAAATTGAAATCATGTTTTATAAAAAAAATTCTCCTGTTGCATAATGGACGACATATGTACTGGCAGATATTTCGCGGCTTCCGAGTCAAAATTTGTATATTCCTAATGCTTGAGGAAATGTCGAAGATAAGCTTAGGACCCAAAAGAAAATGAAGTTTCCTACCTTTCATTACCCAACACAATGTGACCACATATTTTTGGCCAGTGTACAGATATTGGGCTCTTGTGAAAAAGGAGTTGAAGAGCACAAAGAGATAGACTTCCTTTTGCAAAAACGTGACAGAAACCACTGTAAAATATCTAAAGGCAGGGTTTGCGGCAAAGGTCCATAAGTTCATAATTAGTGATTAGAAGTATAAAAATTATATTTTTTTGTAAGCTTTAATATAATTTCAATTAAATTAAACAGTATTAAAATTTTAGTTTAAATGGTTTCCTTATTATTACATTTTATGTATGTTACGATTTTTTCGATCTCACTCCTTAAAAATTTAATTTTTTTTAAATAAATTTAAAATTTTCAAATATATATTATGAAAGTTAAAACTCTTATTACTTCTACAAAGTATTCAAGAAAAAACTTTCGTAAACAAATGTTTTCCATTATCATTATTCCTGCCCATCGCACTGTGGATGAAATTTTGATTTCATTGGCCAAAAGTCCAATTTTTTTGTTACCGATTTTTAAAATTTTAACGCCATTTTGTAGCTTATATATCTATATTTATGGGCGTGGCATGCTGTCAAACTCAACGGTTTTTTTATATTTCAGAAAAAGGTGATTTTTGTTTGTTTTTTTTTCTCAAAAATTAATGGTTACTACTCGCAAGTTGTCACCGATTATGACCTGCGGTCTTCTTTACAAGGTTGGTAGGATTGCAGATTTAGTTGTTGTAAGTGGTCACAGCCCTAGAATTTAATATTAGGGGTGTTCTGATGTCAAATTTCAACTTTAGTGGAATAGAACTTCTAGGGAACAAAAGGCAACAAGAAACGTATACCACCCAGAGAAAGGTGAAAGTGTCCTCTATAACTCTATGTATACTTTTGCACCCGTGACGATCCGCGGATCGAAGACTTTTTCGTTTTAATGAAATTACTTTAAAAAAATTAAATATACGATAATTTAAACAGTCCTATAAGTATACAATACAAGTATACCGATCGACTCAAAATCACTTTTTGAGTCGATTTAGCAATGTCCGTCCGTCCGTCTGTGTGTCCATGGAAACCTTGTAATGAAACTATAGGTCGCAAATATGAATATATATTTATCGGCCAAAGAATGGACACTATTTAAATTTGTGAGAATCAGACCTAGTCCCCATATATTTATAACATCCGATATGAACTTTTCATATCTGCAGCCAAAAAAATTAATAAAAGTGGCACTCAAATTTGGTTTATGCTTATTTTCTATATCCAATTAGTTGGACGCATGGTATAGGGTATCGTATAGTCGGTCTAGACCAACTATAATTTTCTTACTTTGTTTCTAAAAGGTTTTTTTTAACCACATATGTATGAAATGTTTTAATAAATAAGAAAGTTTCAAAAAATAAAAACCCTATTTTCATATCAAAATCCGAATCATTGCGCTAATGTTCAGCAGATTTATTTTGCTAAAATTAACAGATTTGACAGCAAAAAATTATAAATTTTTCTGTAATAATAGCAAGACTATTAGATAATATTATTACCGTTTTTTGAAGTGGAAATATTCGTTGAGTGTCAACAAATTTGCACATTTGATAGCAAAAAATTTTTGATTTTTCATTAGTAATAGCAAAATTTCCAGTTGATTTTACTTTTTTTTAGTGTAATTGAAAATTAATTTTGGACATAAACCAATAATGACAATAATCGATATTTAAAAAGTGTTGAGTTGTAAATTGGCTCAAATTGATTAGCATACTTTTAGGGTCTTTATTAAATGAAAAATAAAATTTACTAGAATTAGCACTCAAACTTCGAGGGCTGGAATCTGCTAGTTACGTATAATAATGCTTGCTTGCAAAAAAGGTTAAGAGGAAAAACGTGTATTACGATTTTTTTTCAATCTCACTCCTTATGCTGAGTACACACGAGGGAACAAAATAAAATTTACTAGAATTAGCACTCGAACTTCGAGGGCTGGAGTCTGCTAGTTACGTATAATAATGCTTGCTTGCAAAAAAGGTTAAGAGGAAAAGCGTGTATTACGATTTTTTTTCAATCTCACTCCTTATGCTGAGTACACACGAGGGAACATGTTTCCATTTTTTATTACACACTATGCAACCAAAAACGAAGCATCAGTACTGTGTGTTTATTGAATGCTAGTATAGCCCAGCACTACAAATTCGAGTGCAAATTCTAGGAAATATTATTTTTTCATTAAATTTTTGTCTTCCAATGTTTTTTTAATCGATATCTATAATATTAATAGGCTAGGCGATTTCTTGTGACTGATGTTTTGTTCTATCGTTTTATCCCGATTTTGACCAAACGTATATTATTTGAAAGGTATTTCTTTTTAGCCGTTTTGCAGATTTACAGATTTTAAATTTTTTTCCTTTATTTTGAGTAAATTGCATTTAAAGTTGCTACTAACACATACATAAAATTATACAATGCTATGTGTGTGTTTATTAAATTTGTCAATGTGTTTGTCATAAAAATGAGTTTGTTTTTTGTGTTGATTTGTGAATTGGCTATAATTGATTAGCATACTTTTAGGGTCTTTATTTAATGAAAAAATAAAATTTCCTAGAATTTGCGCTCGAATTTTTATTAAATAAAAAAAAAAAAAAAATAAAAAGTTAAAAAAAATTAAAAGTTCAACTTTGAATGAATTTTAATGAAATTAAAATAAACTCAAGTTCAACTAAATGCCTATGCACTAAAAAAAGAATTACTAAAATATTTCAATCGGTTCAAAAGTTACAGAATTTTGGCCAATGAAAAACAGTTTTCAGCCACAGTGCATCTTTCATAAACGGCCATTTTTAGACGTTTCCTTTCAAAACATATGAACATATTTTTCCAAATTCAGCGGAAATTTATCTTCTTGATATTTATTATTTTCAATAGAAAACATTATTGATCCTAATAAATATGAAGTTTTTTTTTGTTAGCTTAATTTTTCAGACAATTTCCAATTAAAGAGCTGTATGCAGCTTGTTAAGGAATTTTAGCAGAAAATTTTCATATATTTCTTAAAGAAAAAAAAGCAGAAAAGTACCTTTCAGTGCAACAGTAGCAATCAGCTGTTTTCTGTCAATTATTAAGAATTGTGAAATTGAAATTGAAAACAGCCATGTTTGCAACTGAAAAAGAACTCCTAATTTTTTAAGCTTATTACATTTTGTTTATGCTTACCTCTCCTGTCAAAATTTCGTTCAGAAAGAACGAAAAATTTGATATTCCTGCTCGAAGCCTGGGTTGCCTAACTTAATTTACGTCAAAAAATGTAGTAATAACAATATACTTTTTTAAAAAGCTGCAGACTAACAGAAATTTTTAGACAGAAAAATTCCTTAAGCATTTCTGAAGCGTTTTTTTATATGAAGTTTTTCATTCCTTAGCAAGCTGCATCAAGCTCTTAATACTTACTATAATTAATCTAATAATTATAGCCTATACCACTATGTTGGTTTGGGTATAATGACTTTGTACTGCTGTTTGTAACTACCAAAAATACTTGACCTGGACCCATTATTTATTATACCGATCGACTCAGAATCACTTTCTGAGTCGGCTTAGCGATGTCCGTCCGTCCGTCCGTCTGTCCGTCTGTGTGTCCATGTATACCTTGGAATCAAACTACAGGTCGCAAATATGAATATATGTATATTGATGAAATTGGGTATGTAAGCTTTTGTTGGCCATAGGATGAACGCTATTGAAATTGGTGAAAGTCGGTCCATATTCAGACCTAGTCCCCATACAAATGAACCTTATGAAATCGACATATTTTTCCATAAGATCCAAATTATCATATAGATCTTAGTAAAATTGTGTTTGTATGTGTTTATTTCATCCATGAATCAGTAGTCCAAAAATAATCTCTATTGCACAATTCTTAGTCATAGGCCCCATATAAAGCTATTGCACAGATTATTCTCAAGTTTGGTTTATATATATTTTTCCAATAAAGAAGTGATTCTTCAAATGTGGTCAGGAACGATCCATTTTTCGACCTAGTCCCCATATAGATATAACAACCGATATGAACTTTTTCATATCTGCAGCCAAAAAAATTAATAACAGTGCCACTCAAATTTGGTATATGCTTATTTTCTATATCCAAATAGTTGTACAGAAGAGATAGGATCTCTAAACCATAGTATAGGGTATCGCATAGTCGTTCTAGACCGACTAAAACTTTCTTTCTTTTTATATTGTTTTCAATAATGCGTGGTAAAGAAGATATTACATTTTGCTAAGCCCATAATGAATTGTATGTAATATTATTACATTATAATTATTATGAAATTTTTCTGCTTATGGCAACCGTTAGGTTTGAACCATACACCTCATATACACTCGTACTTGCACTTTTCTGTCATGCGCTTTAAAGCAGTCACTTAGGAGTGGGGGTAAGGTTTTAAAACAATTTTTTGCATTTTTTTTTCTGAATATCGAGAGAGTTGTTCAAAATTTCAAGTAAATTGGAGCAAAACTAAAGATACAGCGTTTCCAGCAATCGGCCTCATACGGTATATCTTTAATATAAATAGGCTAGGCGATTACTTGTGAATGATGTTTTGATCTACCGTTTTATCCCGATTTTGGCCAAATGTATATTATTTGAAATGTATTTCTTTTTAGCCGTTTCATAGATTTAGAGATTTTTAAATTTTTTCCTTTATTTTGAGTAAATTGCATATAAAGTTGCTACTAACACATACATAAAAAATAAAACTATATAATGCTATTAAATTATACCCTATACCACTATGTGGTTTGGGTATAATGACTTTGTGCTGCTGTTTGTAACAACCAAAAATATTTGACCTAGACCCATCTTTAATTATACCGATCGAATCAGAATCACTTTCTGAGTTGATTTAACAATATCCGTCCGTCCGTCCGTCTGTGTGTCCATGTAAACCTTGTAATCAAACTGCAGGTCGCAAATATGAATATATTTTGATGAAATTTGGTATATAAGCTTTTATCGGCCATGGGATGAACGCTATTGAAATTGGTGAGAATCGGTCCATGTTCAGACCTAGCCCCCATATAAATTACCCATATGAAATCGACATAAATTGCCATAAGATCCAAATTGTCATATAGATCTTACTCAAATTGGGTTTGTATGCGTTCATTACATCCATTAATGAGTAGTCCAAAAATTATCCCTTTGACCCTTTATAGAGCTGCTTCCCGATCTTCACTTAAATCTATTAAAAACAAAAATATTGCACTGATTCTTCTCAAATTTTGTTTGTATATATTTTTGCAAAATACAAGAGACTTTACCAAACATGATCAGGATCGGTCCATTTTTGGACCTAGTCCCCATATAGATATAGCATCCGATATGAACTTTTTCATATCTGCAGCTAAAAAAATTAATAAAAATCCCACTCAAATTTGGTTTTTGCTTATTTTCTATATCCAGTTAGTTGGGCCTGAGAGATAGGGTCTCTTAACGCATGGTATAGGGTATCGTATAGTCGGTCTAGACCGACTATAATTTTCTTACTTGTTTTTTGATGTGTTTGTAATAAAAATGAGTTTGTTTTTTGTGTTGATTTTTGAGTTGGTTATAATTGATTAGCATACCTTTAGGATTTAATGAAAAAATAAAATTTCGTAGAATTTGCAATCGAATTTCGAGGGCTGGAAAGTGCTAGTCGTACATAAATCAGTTTTTAAAAAACTTTAAATCGATCTACTTGACCGATTCTTTTGAAATTTTACACACTATTTCTACACATAAATCGCCAGGTAACCAAGAAGAGTCTTTCTTTATTTTCCATTCTCTTCCCCATTTTTTAACAACAAATTCACCGAAATTTTATACCATAAATCGAGTTTTTCACTTCAAAATGCTGCTAAAAATAAAAAAAATAAAAAATTTAAAGGAACTCTGAGTGATTACCTAGGGAAACATGTCACGTTTTAAATGCATTTCGATTTATTTTAATTCACATGATCCGGAAACGAGTTATGATGTTCACCGCAAAACATTAACGTCTCCGGAGATTCGCTGTCACGGACTTATTTATTAAAATTTTTAATTGAAAACTTTTTCAAAGATTCTTCAAATCTTATACTATGACGTGTATATGAAATAAATGATCCAACATTATTCACATCTTCAAAAAAAAAAAAAAAAAATATGAAAATACGCCTTTTTCGCTTTTAAACAACTTAGTTAGGCCTATGAGCAGTGTGGCTAAGAACCAGTTTTTATGCCGTACAGCTTTTAGTTCGTAGTGGAAGTTAATTATTATTTTTTATAAAAAATATTTTTAATAGCTTTTTTTCTTCATTCTTTATTTGCAAGATCGATATTATATTGATAAAATTTGGTGTGAACAGTATAGATCCATTTTTGGTCATAGTCTCCACATAAAACTGATCTTCACTTAAATCTATATAAAATTTTTTTTCAAATTTAGTTTATATATGTTTCTTGTGAAAAATATGTGACATTTGCGGAGCACAAATTCATAACTATCTGGAGTCCAAAAATAAACCCTATAGGACAACTCTTAGTCATAGTCCCTATATAAAGCTGATTCCTGATCTTCACTTAAATCTATCAAAAACAAAAAAAAAAAAAAAAAATATTTCACAGATTTTTCTCAACTTTGGTTGTATGTTTTTCCAAAAAACATGTGACCTTACCAATGATGATTTCCACAAAAGATAATGTTTTATTAGCACTCGAATTTCATTTTTTTTTTCATTTTTGTAACAATTATTATGGTTCTATGCCTTGAATAGCTGCCAAAAAAAATACAAACTTAATGACGGCGCTTATTCAAAAAATTAAACCGTATTCTATTAGCAGAAGGTAATTGACCGCAGCAGTTTTTATTTCTAATTAACTTCGAAGCAAGTTTAAAATGTCACGGATTTATTGATCAGACCTCGTATATTGGAATAATGAAAGACATTCAATTTTAGTTCAAAAATCTACACGCTCTGATAATAACAAATGTAATGTTGGAATTTGATAAAAGGAAATATTATTATAAAAATTTAAATATTTCGTCATGTGTACAAAGTAGTTTCTATATTTAAATTTTGATGAATATTTTAATATATACTAGAGGACCCCTGCTGCTCCGCAGCATTATATTACATTATATTAATTTTTATAATATAATACCAAAATTTGACAAGAGAAGTTAACGTACAGTAATGCCAAAATATGCCAAGAGAAGTTAACGTACAGTAAAAGTACAGTTGATTGTCCACGCATAACTTCCCTCAAACCCAACGAATTTGCCAAGAGAAGTTAACGTACAGTAATGCCAAAATATGCCAAGATAAGTTAACGTACAGTAAAAGTAAAGTTGATTCTCCACGCATAACTTCCTCAAACCTAACGAATTTAAGCAGTTAATAGCTCAAAAGAAGGACCTTCATCCACTGAGTGTTCTTAGATCTATGTCAACAGCCTACGTTAATTAGAACTCTAGTTATAGAGGTTTGAGAGAAGAAAAATATTGAAAAAAATCTTGAATGCAAAGATTATTCATAAATTCTTTTAATATATAAGATAAAGATTTTGCATAAGAGAAAAAAAATTGGCGTATAAGTAATTTATTAAGCATACGTCATGTAGTACGGGTTGCTTAATTAAGTTACGAGGAAAATAGAGATTAATAATTTGGTAAAAACGATCCTTAGAAAAGAAAAGTACACATTGACATGGATACAGGCAATTTTTATTTCTTTTTGATAGCTACATCTTGCTGATCTATTCGTGGTGCTGCTAATACGTTTTTGTATTGAATGGTTTTTTATTGTGCCTTCTTTTTTCATCTTTTCGTGTTACAAAGCCCAGTTTAAACAAAATAAAATAAAAAATAAAACATGCAAATAATCTACTGCCTGTAATTGACCATATTCACAGATGATTCATTTAAAAAATTAAACCATTCAGATTAAAATTGAGCTATGGGCGAACAACTACTTGTGAAAGGTCAGCCTCTTTCTATACAAATGTGTGAAAATTGTGCTCTTATTTCAAGTTTGATGGAATTTTACATAAAAAAATCCATAACGACTTGGTAAAAGTATTTACTGTTTGTAGTTGCAAATATGTATATGGATATAATCTTTTTAAAATTTCAAAGCAATCTGACAATAATTGTGCTCTTGCGAACTACTACTCGAAAAAGCGCGATCAGTTGCCATACAAATGTATGAAAATATAATCTTCATTGACATTTTGGCATCGATTTCCAAAAATGTTTTCCAAAAATGCATGGTAATAGATAATACAAGAGATTATTTTCACAAGATATTGAAACACTCGAAGGTACTTTTTAAGAAAAGGTACTTTTTAAGCAAAGGTACTTTTTAGGCAAAGGTACTTTTTAGGCAAAGGTACTTTTTAAGAAAAGTTACTTTTTAAACAAAGGTACCTTTTAAGAAAAAAAAGTTCTTTAAAAAAGGAACTTTTTTAGAAGAGGAACTATTTTAAACATAGATACTTTTTTAGGGATTATATTTTATTTTCATATTGGCGATTTTCTTTATTATATCGGTATAACGATAAAAGAATATGTGGCAATACTTACTTAAACTAATGTGACACGTACAGTAGAACCATACACACACAATGACTACAACAATAAGAAAAATTACAAAATATGGCTTAAGATTAACAACAAACACATTAACCATTCTTTATTTATTCAAGAGTTTTTTCACATTTTCATTTATATCTCGTGACAATGAGCACAGTGGTGTGGAAGTCATAATTTTCTTTTTTTAAATAAATAATTTTGTTTTTTAACAACTGAAGCTCACTATATTCATAGATGACTAATTTAAGAATTTAATCCAATTCCGACCAAAATTGTGGTGTTGGCTTACTCGAAAAAAATTTGACATCGATTTACAAGCAATATTTAAGGATCACATGTGGTACATTGTACATGGTACATGTTAGAATCTAATTTAAATTCAATTATTTTTAAAAGTCATTAAAGAGACTTAAATATATGTATTGTTTTTTTAAATGAATAAAGAAAAAATATATATGAATTAAAAAAAATGGTATTTGAATATCGTAATGTAGCAATATTCATCCAGTACAAACCAAAATGGAGTGAAAGCGACGATCGATTTTAAATAAATGCTGGGTAAGTTATTGAATTAGCCCAAATTGAAACAAACGAATGCGGGAACAGTTTTGAATAATTTCCCATATTCGGAAATTGGTTATATGAAAGTTCTCATATAAGAACAATTTATCTTTTACTAGAGCACTTGCTCAAACTCCTTTTTTCGGTAAATTGATAAAAGTGTCAATATTTTGTATAAAAAATTGTTTGAAAAATTATTTTTGATATAGATTTTGACAAGAAAAAAGTGTACACAATCAAAAAACACATGCAAACGTATTTAAAAGGAGTTTTTCAAATTTGAAATTTTTTACAGTTTTTTAAAGGTTTAAAATGTGGTTTTTCGTCCCTGCACTGTTCTGCTATATTGCCTATTTGAGATTAAATTTTTAATGAGTAAACATACGCGCAGGGCGTAAATTTCTATTCACAGTACAATCACAAAAACAGCATAACATTGGTGAAAAAATTATGATATGTAACAACTTGTTTGAAAATTAAAAATGAAAAATTGAAAATGAAAAATAAAAATTGCAAAATGAAAAATAAAAAATGAATAATGAAAAATGAACAATGAAAAATAAAGAATGAAAAATAAAAATGAAAAATGAAAAATAAAAATAAAAAATTAAAAATAAAAAATGAAAAACGAAAATTAAAAAATTAAAAATGAAAAACGAAAACCGAAAAATTAAAAATTAAAAATAGAAAATGAAAAAATAAAAAATAAAAAATGAAAAATAAATAATGAGAAATTAAACATAAAAAATGAAAAACGGAAACCGAAAAATGAAAATCAAAAAATAAAAATGAAAATAAAAAATGAAAAATTAAAAATAAAAAATAAAAATAAAAATAAAAAATAAAAAATGAAAAACGAAAATTTAAAAATGAAAAATGAAAAACCAAAAATGAAAACTGAAAAATTAAAAAAAAAAATTAAAAATGGATAATTAAAAATTAAAAATAAAAAACTGAAAAATGAAAAACAAAAAATTAAAAAAAAACAAGTAAGAGTGTTAAATTCGGCTGTGCCGAATCTTTGATACCCTCCACCTCGGTTTGAGTCTTGATAATAAATGTAAATGAAAAAGTAAACAATTTGTTAAACTTAATACCAAATTATTTCAACAAATTCTTTGGGTTGGTTTTCTTCTCTTCATTATTTCGGATTTATTTCGGTGTTTGCTTTTTGGTCATCGTGGTTGCTGATCGGCATGCATTTTGGATATACACCTATATGCATGCGTTTCCGGTTATATGACATAACTTCTCGTTTAATTTAGTTTTTGCTAATTAAATAGCTCGCCCTAACCTCCATTGCAAAGGTAATGGTTGTGTAGAGTGGCTATATGCATTAAATCGTTCTAATTGGAGATGGCTGTATAGTTTCTTTTAACTGGCCAAATATTTCTTCATTGTGGCCATATAGGTCGGATGGAGTAACAAAATAATAACCAAAAAAAAAGCTCTCTCAACTTTTTTTTAAAAATATTGCCATATTTTGAAAACATAGAGAATAAATTTATAATAATAAATAATCAAATTAGGGATGAAAAACGCAAAAAACGAAAAGTCCCAAACATTTTAAATGAAATAATTTAATGTTATCTTTATTTTCTGAAAAACTTCAAATTTTCATCCAAAAAAAATTGTGAAATTTTATATATAAATAAAAATAACATTCTCATAAAATTACGTTTACTTATGTAACAATTTTTATGTTAGCAATTCTTAAATATCATTTGAGGTTTTCTTAAATTCATTGAATTTAAATTAAAATCGACAAATCTGTTTTTCTATTTATTTAAATTGTAAAGGAGTGGCATCTCTGTCAAAATAAGCGAAAAACACAAAGAATAGAAAAAAACAAATTGCTTCGTGTTTGACACGATGATTTTATGTTTATGTTTAATATCTTTATTTTTTTACTAATATATCTGTTTATTTATTTGAAAATGAAATAATGAATTGAATATGCTATTTAATTATTTTTTTATTTATATAAAAAAGTTTTTTAATTAAAGCAAAATATTTTCACTATTTCATGATTTTTATTTATGTATGACGACATTTCAACCTAAAAATTTAAGTTTTTATCGATTGGATAAACAACACAAAAATGGTTGTCGTTTAGATAACAACAACAGCTGACTTTAACAATAGCGAATATCGTTTCAAAATTTTACTGATAATTTTGCAATTTTCTTTTTTTTTACAATTCGACTATCGTTAAAAGAAGTTACTGAATCGCGGTACTGAAAAGTTATTAATATCTCCTGAATGGCAATATTTTTTTTAAATGTAAACATTTTTAAATGTAAAGATATTTCTAAATTTAAAATTATTATTTCCGACGTTTTGATATGATTTTCTGAAACTCAATTAATATTTTCTAATTTATAATTGGAAATTTTATTTTCAGTTTTTATTATAATTGATATTTTCTTAAATTTGAATGGAAAATTTAAAAAGTGAAATTTTGTATTTATGTGAATAATAATGCTTTATTAATTATAAACAATTTTTAAAAATTAGATGTAATCGCAATCAGATATTTTATAGGTAAAGCAGAATAATAATTCTATATAACTATGTAGAACTGTTTTGTAAGCAAAAAACTCATTGACGAACTCGGTAACTCTATTTTGTAAAGACAACAAAAAGTTAACCCCCCAATCTCACATCACACTGAAATTGTAAAATCGTTGTGTACGTATTATCAACGAAAAATTGTTCGAATTAGTCGAATCCATCGCCATTAATTTTTATGCTCAAACATCTGACTGCAATCTCATTTTTAAACTGTTGTCGAAGCGTAAACTTGAAAAAATTTGTATACTTCTCTCTCTTATTTTATTTTAAGTAGAGTTACCAAGTTTATTATACAGGCACATGTTTGAGGGAAAATGTTTACATTTATTATTATTAGTATTATTTTAATAATAGTTAATAATATTTATGCTCTATAATTAACAAACTTGCGTTTTTGTATGCGCATTTCAAAAAATAAATCATTATAATAGATTTAACAAGTTAAAACTTTAATAACAATTTTAAAGAATCCAGTAAATTTGCATTAAATTTATAACAGGGTAACATTAATCATCGTTAGTGTCTGCCACTATTCGCACGAAAAATTTGGTGCCATTAGTGTGACCACTGCGGAAAATGTGTGTGTATTAGTAAAAAAAATGTGAGTGTATTGAGTTTTTCGAACTTGCAGTGTGATGTGAGATTGGTGGGTAATATGCCAAACTTATGTTCATATTTGTAAAAGAATAATGAAAAAAACGTATGAAATAAAAGACCAACCCGTGTATACTCTTAACATTGTTCTGTATGATATCTAGTTGAAAATATTAACATTCATGTTAAAATAGAAATAACTATTGCAAAGCTAATTAGAACAAACAAAAATTATGGCGGCATCTACTATGGCATAGTCACGCTGAGCAAAATGAAGTGACACTCTGTTAATACAAAAGAAATGTATTTTCCCCACAACAAAATACTGCAGAATTTTATGTAACTAAAATAACCGATTTATTTCTAACATGCAGTTACTATGAATATACATACATACATATATATAATATATGTACATTATTTGTATTATTTAATATGTGTATGTATGTATATTTAAATATTACACACAAAAAATACAACATCAAACGTTATTTTTGTGTTTTTCTCTTTAAATAAATTAATACATAAATTTTTTTGCTAAATTTACATTTGGGCAATTCACAACAGGTGTTGTATATTGTATGTTGTATTGAAATACACAATACAATCATTTGTTGTGAACACTCAGTTGTATTTTCATATTGTAAAACGCTTTCTTTAGTAATTTTCGATCCAACGAGGAAAGATCGCTTCGTCGCTTCTGCTATTTTGTATAAGAGAAAACACTTGTCAGTGTTTGCTTTTTGGTCGTGAGATATACCCTGGAGTTTTAGTTACGTACCTCTTACATTTTAATTTATAATGAAAAAAAAAAAAAATTTAAATGTTTTGGTTGGTACTGAAAGAGAAAATATGTACATACTAAAAATATAAACATTAATTTTTATATAAATAAACTTATCGATGTATTTGCGTTATATGCATTATTTGCCATATTTTATTTTATAATTATTTATGCTGATAATATTCTATGTATTTGTTTTTTCTTTTTCATAAAAACTGGCATTCACTTGGAACTGATATGTTATGATACAATATACAACATTTACTAAACATAGCAAATGAAGTTGGATCGTGTATCAGATTTTTCAGTGAAAATTACCGACAACAATTTTACACTATTGTAAAGTGATACACGATACAAGAGATACAACGATACATTACCCATTGTGAATTGCCCAATTGTTTTTTTTTATTAACAACTAGGTATTTTAGCATTATTTGCTTTAGATGTTGGTGAATTTTTACTCCCTTTATATTAACTCGTAGTGTCAGCTTGTCGAAAAAATTTTGGATCGATTTTAACCACTTTCCCGTGACCCAATCGATCTGAAATTTTGCAGGCAGGCTTGTGGCAATGACAGAAATGATCTAACATATTTTTTTAGTGATGCCAAAACAATGGAAACTTTTAAATTTTTCTACCAGAGTTGATAAAAAAATGTACAAAGGGTTTGTTTTTGTTATATTATTACCATAACGACCACAAAAACAACAAGTCCAGCTATGAAAACAATGCAACATTTAGAATAACAACAAGAACAATACAGAAATATCATGTTTTTCATTTTTTTTTTAATTTTTCAGAGATTTCCCTGGACCTGTTCCACCGATTTTAATGATTTTTGAAGTAGAAATCTTTCCATGAATTTGGTGAATCATTCTCACTAAAAATGATCACTGTAGCTGCACTATTGAGGGCGTGATCGTGACAAGAAGAACATAGAAAATTATTTTTTTTTCAAGACTTTTTTAGTTCTTCATTCAAATCTCGGGCCCTAATCGACCGATTTGGACGATTTTAAATAGCAAACTTCTCAGGATGTTAGTGAATCATTTTTATTTCAACGAGTACCCTAGCTGCCGGATTGATGCCGTCATCGTGATTTCGACAGGCGGACAGACGGACATCGCTATATCAACTCCGGTTGTTATAAGGATCACAAATATATAAATTTTATGGGGTCCAAAATTTTTTTTCTAATTATTACAAACGGAATGACAAACTTATATATACCCTCTGCACACTGGAGTGGAGGGTATAACAACTCTACAACAGCAACAATGACAGTCATATGTTTTTCAAATAGGAAAAAACTGTTTATGTGTTAGTTTCGGTCATTCCCCAGTATGCATTGAAATATTATTTCTCCAATGTTGTGAGAAAAGTTAAGTTCTTAAATTGATGTAAAATGTAATTCTCAACTTGGGTTGAACAATTTTTCTCCTTGTTTGCTTTCAACTTGACATCAAGTTGAGACTTAACATTTTTTCCAATCTTTGAGAAACATTTTTACTCTCAATTGGATATCCAACACTTTTCTCCACTTGAGACCAAACATTTATTCAACTTGAAAACGATTTGTGTTAAGTCTGAGATATTATTTAAATATGTCATAAATAATAAATTAAATTAAAAAATGCCAAAAAAGTACAAATAAATCATTGATATATTTTTAATTATTTCTGCTTTTTGTCGAATTTTTCAAAAAATGTACAACTAATTAATTCATTTATTTTTAATTCTAGATTTTAAAAAATGTACATAATATGTACATTTAATGTTAAATATGTACATAGTAATGTTAAATATATAATGAAATTAAATTGAAACATTAAAAAAAGTACATTGTTTTCATTTCTAAAATTAGTATAATATTTTTTAATATGGCAATTCCGTACCTTCCATTTGATACCGATTGGAAATATTTCTTTGCTATCAAGTTGAGAATCACAAATTTCTCAATTTGATAACTATGAAAATCGCCATATAAAAAATGTGCCTTTTAAGTTGAGAAGACTATATTCGAACTATGGAGGGCATTTGAGAATTAACGTTGGAGATTTGAAAAATGTATTTGATTTCAAATGCACCTCAAGTTGATAGCAAACAAAAATGTTTATTGGGACATTTATTGTAGGGCCGTTTGCACACACACAAAAAATAGAAAATAAATTGTCAATAAGCAAAGCAAGTGGCTTCGAAATTCGATGATGCCAGTTAATCATTTTTTGTTCACGCGGAATTTATAATTGGAGGAATTTTTTCTCGAGAAATGTATTTTCCGTGAGAAAGAAATTCCTTGAGAATATTCATAATTGGGATGAATAACTTTTAATTGGAACTTTTTAGTCAGAATAAATCATAATTCTAGTTAGATATTGGTTAATATTTAATTAGAAAAAATATTGTGGTGGCATCTACGCAATTATTGAGGCAGTCACGGAAAAATTAAATGCAAGTCTGTTTTTTTTAATATAACAAAAATGGATTTTCCCTTTAACAAAATATGGCAGAATTCTTTATAAATGAAATGCAAAATGGAAAATCAATTTTGTGCTAATTCTTAACAAAATTAATAAAATATATATATATGTATTATTATATTTATTAATATTTGTAATTTTATTTGACACAATTTCACACACAGTTTTACAGATCAACTGTTTTAATTAGAAAAAATATTGTGGTGGCATCTACGCAATTATTGAGGCAGTCATGGAAAAATTAAATGCAAGTCTGTTTTTTTTAATATAACAAAAATGGATTTTCCCTTTAACAAAATATGGCAGAATTCTTTATAAATGAAATGCAAAATGGAAAATCAATTTTGTGCTAATTCTTAACAAAATTAATAAAATATATATATATGTATTATTATATTTATTAATATTTGTAATTTTATTTGACACAATTTCACACACAGTTCTACAGATCAACTGTTTTCAACTGATTTAGAAGTTTTCTGTTTTTGAAACAGTAGTGCCAATTTGTAACATTTTGTGATGTAATGAAAATCGCAGAATAATAAGTTAATACACAATAAAAATATTAAATTTTTAAGTTTTATATACATATTGCAATAAAAAAAACTTTGGTAAATTTACATTGAAGATGGTCAGAAATGAATGAGAAAAAATATATAGACATTTTAGAAAAGCACATTTAATGTTAAACTTTATGCACAAAATATATGGGTTTTTGTTGTTTCGAATTTAACTGTGGCACTAAGTGAAAAGTTTTAGACCGATCGTATATTACATCTTGAGGATCCTCACCTAATATTTTCAAATATTTTAAATTCTTTTTAACTCATTTAACCTCATTACGAAAATAGTAAAACAGTAAATATGGAAAATCCACGCACTTCAAAAAATTGTTTTCTATGAAATAAATTAAAGACATTTCATATTATACAATTTTCTTTCAAAAATGTATCAATTATTGCAAATTTGAAATTTGACATATAGTATTTGTACATATATTTGTATAGATTTCGCAGTATGAAAAGAACTATTATTTCTTTATTTAGAATATATGTAAGTATTGCTCGCAAAAAAATGCAACATCATGAATGAAACACATAGACGACTGCTGGCAGCAGCATTTGTAGTCGTATAGTCAGCTACTTGATTTTTCTGAATACGACAGCAACATATAATACAAATGCATTTTTATTTAAATATACAATTACTTTTACTTATTTAAAATGCATTAGTACAACGTAAAAATAAATAAATTAGTTTAACGCCTTTTGATTATTAATGGAATTATAGCCTTTCATTTTGCGATTTTTTTTTAAACAAAATAAAATATTTCATAGCACTAACTTCTTTTACATATTTTGTTATATTGTAAACACTATTTTTGTTTTGTAGCCAACAAAACACACTTGCAGTTTTTTTTTCTATTTGAAGAACATATGACTGCCATTGTTGATGTTGTAGAGTTGTTTTTTTTTTTGATTTTGTTTCGTTAACTCTTTTGTATTAAAGCACCTCCAATATATGTATCCATTTTAGTTTGCAAATTCAGTATATTTATAATTTATTACTTACAGCAAAAAATAATAGAAACAATTTTATCAGTTATGCTTACGAAACTATATAAATAGACTTGAAGTTGGCTGCAAAAGCAGTAGCCTGTGTAAAGAACAAGTTAGCGACATGTAACTGTTACGTAACGTGTCAGCCTTTTTTTCACATGAAAAGTATTGGAACGTTCCGGTTACGTTCGGTAACTGTTTTAAATGATTTTCATGTAAAAAAAAAACAACTGACTCGTTACGGTTACGGTTAGAAAACATTGACCTTTTATATGTATTATAATGCTATGAATGCATTTATCTTTATTTTATTTTATTTATATATTCTTTTTTTTTGTATTGTATATTATTTTTTTTTATTATTATTACTATTTCATTTAATTATTTTTTTCTTTAAATAAATTAATACATAAAAATTTGTTTTTTGAATTATTGGTGAACTTTTACTCCCTTTATTTACTGCCTTTATATTAACTGGTAGTGTCTGCTTGTCGACAAAATTTTGGATCGATTTTTAGCCCCTTTCCCGTGAGCCAATCGATCTGAAATTTTGCATGCAGGCTCGTGGCAATGACAGAAATGATCTAACAAATTTTTTTAGTGATGCCAAAACAATGGAAACTTTTAAAATTTTCTACCAGAGTTCACAAAAAAATGTACAAAGTGTTTGTTTTTATTATATTATTACCACAACGACCACAAAAACAACAAGTCCAGCTATGACAACAATGCAACAGTTAGAATAACAACAGGAACAATATGGAAACATCATGTTTTTCATTTTTTTTTTAATTTTTCATAGATTTACCTGGACCTGTTCCACCGATTTTAATGATTTTTGAAGTAGAAATCTTCCCATGAATTTGGTGAGTCATTCTCACTAAAAATTATCACCCTAGCTATCCTATTGAGGGCGTGATCGTGACAAGAACAACATAGAAAATTATATTTTTTCAAGACTTTTTTTAGTTCTTCATTCAAATCTCGGGCCCTAATCGACCGATTTGGACGATTTTAAATAGCAAACTTTTCAGGATGTTAATGAATCATTTTTTATGCCAACGAGCACCCTAGCTGCCCGATTGATGCCGTCATCGTGATTTCCACAGACGGACAGACGGACAGACGGACAGACGGACAGACGGACATCGCTATATCAACTCCGGTTGTTATAAGGATCACAAATATATATATTTTATGGGGTCCAAATTTTTTTTTCTAATTATTACAAACGGAATGACAAACTTATATATACCCTCTGCACACTGGAGTGGAGGGTATAAAGAAAAACGAAAAATGAAAACAAAAACCGAAAAATGTAAAATAAAAAATTAAAAATAAAAAAAATATAACAAATGAAAAATAAAAAATGAGAAATTAAAAATAAGAAATAAGAATTAAAAATAAAAATAAAAAATAACAAATGAAAAATAAAAAATGGGAAATTAAAAACAAAAAACAAAAAGCAAAAAACGAAAAACGGAAACCGAAATATGAAAAATAAAAAATGCAGAACGAATACCGAAAAATTAAAAATGAAAAACGAAAACAGAAAAATGAAAAATTAAAAAAGAAAACTGAAAAATAAAAAACGAAAAATAAAAAATAAAAAATGAAAAATGAAAAATAAAATATAAAAAAAGAAAAACGAAAATTAAGAAATGAAAAATGAAAAACCAAAAATTAAAATTGAAAAATGAAAAGCAAAAAATGAAAAATGAAAAAAGGAAAATTAAAAATGAAAAAAAAACTAAAAAATTTAAAAATAAAAAATGAAAAAAAAATTAAAAACGAAAAATTAAAAATGAAAAATAAAAAATTGAAAGTGAAAAATGAAAATAAAAAAGATGAAAATAAAAAATGAAAAATGAAAAACGAAAACCGAAAAATTAAAAATAAAAAAAGAAAAATGAAAAATAAAAAAAGAAAAATGAAAAACGAAAATAAAAAATGAAAAATGAAAAATGAAAAATAAAAAATAAAAAATAAAAATGAAAATTGAAAAACTAAAAACGAAAAATGAAAAATAAAAAATGGAAAACGATAACTAAAAAATGAAAAATGAAAACCAAAAATTAAAAATGAAAACTGAAAAATGAAAAATTAAAAAAGTAAAATGAAAAATGAAATATAGAAATGAAAAAGAAAAATGAAAAATAAAAAATGAAGAACGATAACTAAAAAATGCAAAATGAAAAACCAAAAAATAAAAATGGAAACTGAAAAATGAAAAACAAAAAATGGAAATGAAAAACGGAATATTAAAAATCAAAAATAAAAACAAAAAATGAAAAATAAAAAATTAAAAATTAAAAAAATTAAAAACGAAAAATTTTAAATGAAAAACAAAAGCCGAAAAATGAAAAATGAAAAATAAAAATGAAAAAAGAAAAATAAAAAATGAAAAATGAAAAAAAAAAATAGAAATAACATATGAAAAGTAAAAAATGTAAAATAAAAAATGAAAAACGGAAACCGAAATATGAAAAATTAAAAATGAAAAACGAATACCGAAAAATTAAAAATAAAAAATGAAAAACGAAAACCGAAA
The DNA here is from genome assembly GCA_963682025.1 of Cordilura impudica. NCBI lineage: Eukaryota > Metazoa > Arthropoda > Insecta > Diptera > Scathophagidae > Cordilura > Cordilura impudica. The sequence continues at coordinate 28,111,682 of OY821519.1, read as the reverse complement.
AATCAAAATCAAAAAATAAAAATGAAAAATAAAAAATGAAAAATGAATAATTAAAAATAAAAAATAATAAATAAAAAATAAAAAATGAAAAACGAAAACTGAAAAATTAAAAATGAAAAGAGAAAAATGAAAAATAAAAAATGAAGAATGAAAAATAAAAAAAAAAAATAAAAAATGAGAAACGAAAACCGAAAAATGAAAAACTAAAAATGAAAAATAAAAAATTAGAAATGAAAAATAAAAAAAGGAACAATGAAAATTATAAAATGAAAAATAAAAAATTAAAAATGAAAAATAAAAAAAGGAACAATGAAAATTAAAAAATGAAAAATAAAAAATTAAAAATGAAAAATGAAAACCGAAAAATTAAAAATAAAAAAAGAAAAATGAAAAATAAAAAATTAAAAATGAACCAAAAAATAAAAATTAAAACTGAAAATGAATATGAAAAATAAAAAATAAAAAATGAAAAACGAAAAATTAAAAATGAAAAACGAAAACCGAAAATTGAAAAATAAAAAATGGAAAATGAGAAACGAAAACCGAAAAATGAAAAATAAAAAATGAGAAAAGAAAAATAAAAAATGAACAACGAAAACCGAAAAGGTAAAAAAATAATGAAAAATTAAAAATGAAAAATGAAAAATAATTTCAAAAAATGAAAATAAAAAATGAGAAAAGAAAAATGAAAAATTAAAAATAAAAAATGAAAATAAAAAATGGAAAATGAAAAATTAAAAATGAAATAAAAAATGAAAAATAAAAACGAAAAATTAAAAATTAACCGGGTGAAATAATATCTAATAATAAATATTTTTATATTAGCAGAGCCCCTGCAGTTGATTGCTATAATTGATACATAGATGACGCTTTCTGTTTTATTTTAAAAAAGTGCCATAAAAACATCTTTAATTACTAGATGTTTACACATCTCCCATGTGATCGGCTCACATGATTTTTTTATATGTTATTGTACCAATCAATAGCCGCAAAACAAAGAAATGACCTAATACAGTGAGATAAGCTTATAGCGAACAATATTTATATCGAACAATTTTTAAATCTCTTCATTAAAAACGCCTGCACTCAAGCCATGACATCAAATATATAATGTACAACCTTATACGACCGTTGAATGGAATATTTTTACTTTTTTCTGCCATGTTAAATAAAACACCACTATCGGAAAGTATTTTTTTTTTTGAATTAAAAGGGGAGCTTTAAAAGCACTAAGTTTTGAATGGAACTAAGTCAAGAAGGAAACAGCAATTGAAACCCGATTTTAATATTGCGATTTCAAATTCTTTGTAATATCCACTTTAAAATATCATAAGGCAAACGATTATGTGCCTCAAGTTCTAATTAAAAATGTTTCTAAAATCGGTGACTACGATAAACCAGAGAAGATAAAAGAGGCTGAACTATTGCCACTTTTTTCTCATGAAGCTACAGAAGAATCTTCGAAAACTAGTTTGTGTCATTTGTCTTCAGAAAGTTTTTTTTTTGGCATGTATATAATGCACTTCCATAACATACCTATTAATTCGGTCCAGCCAAGATCATTATAACCATACTCTACTGTAGTATATAAATATGTATACAGAAACCACCATGTACTACATGTCGTATGATTTTTTCTAACAAGTAGAGTTTAAAAGTAATCATACGTTTATTTTTTCTTTTTGGATGGATTATGTTTTATGAAATTTCATATTACGCATTCAAAATTTCAGTGTGAAATTAAAAAACCTGACCTCCCTCAGCCAGCGTGTTCATAAAGTTGTTTCAAAATTTAATCATATTATTTTTCAGATTTAGTTAGGTAAATTTTTAATAACATATATAATTAATACAATTTATTTTATATCTTTATTTTAATATTTAATGCTTTTCTTTCAGTTCTGTATACCTTGAAAAATATTCCATAAAGTGCACAAATTGTTAGCAACAATAGCTAACTGTTGCCTTTCTATTTAACTAATGATGCAAAGAGAAAATATTTTATATTGATGTTAATACAGCAATATTGTTTGCCGACAGTTGATATAATTCATTAATAACAAGTAGGAAAATTATGGTTGCTCTAGACCGACAATACGATACCCTAAACTATAAATTTAGAGAAAGGATATACAAAATAAGGATAATCCAAATTTTATTGGCACTATTATAAATAAATTGGCTGCCTACCTATATGAAAAAGATCATATAGTATATTATTGCTATAAGGGGGCTAGGTCGAAAAATGGACCGATCAGAACCATATGTTTTAAAGTGACTTCTTTTTCACAAAAACATATATAAGCCAAATTGAAGCAAAATCGGAGCAATATTTTTTTTTCATAGTTTTAAGTGAAGACCGAGAAGCTGTTTTATATGGGGACTATGAATTAAAAAAGTCATACAGGGTTTATTTTTAGAGCCCTAATTAATGGGTATAATAGACATTTAAAAACATAATTTTATCGAGAGTTATATGATAATTTGAATATTAGGACAATTTAAATGGACATCAAAGGGGTAATTTGTATGGGAACTAGGAACATAGGTCGTCCTATGACCATCAGAAGCTAATATACCAAATTTCATAGAAATATATTCATATTTGCGAGCTGTAGTTTGATTATAGGCAGATAGATGGACGGACGGACAGACAGACGGACGGAAATCGATAAATCGTCTTAGAAAACGAGTCAATCAGTATTAATAAAGGTGGTTCTTGGTCAACTATTTTTGGCAGTTGCAAACATCAGTACAAATTCTCACCCTCCGCACATAGTGGTATAGAGTACAAATGTTCTGCGCACTAATGGCGCAACCACAACAAACTTTAAAACACAAAGAAAGTTTTATAGAAATCCGTCAAATACTTAAGCTTACCATAATCGTATTAATGAACTTTGCAACATGTTTTCTTGACGGTTTTTTAAAAATATTTAAAAACAAGTAAAAGTGTTAAATTCAGCTACAGCGAATCTTTGATATACTCCACTTGGGTTTTGTGTTTACATTAACATCTGGAATTATTTTAATAAGAGTATATAGAACAAATGCTAAAATATTACAAATTAATACTAAATTATTACAACAACCACACTGAATTTATAGCATTTTTTAGAAGTGTCTCCATATGTTAGGTTATCTTATGGCACCCGGCTCCACACAATGAAAAACACTATTATCCTAACTGTACCCAGGTAAATGGTTTATTTTATGAATGAACGTGATTTCAACAGAGAGACAGATAGACCAGGTGGACAAGCGAACATCTTTACACTTTTTATAAGGATTAAGAATATATATAATTTATTTAAAATTTTTTTTTAAATCCATTTATTGCATATTTATTATTACTAGCAGATTCGAGCCCTCGAAATTCGAGCGCAAATTCTAGGAAATTTTATTTTTTCATTAAATAAAGACCCTAAAAGTATGCTAATCAATTATAGCCAATTCACAAATCAACACAAAAACAAACTCTTTTTATTACAAACTCATTAACAAATTTAATAAACACACACATAGCATTGTATAATTTTATGTATGTGTTAGTAGCAACTTTAAATGCAATTAGCTCAAAATAAAGGAAAAAATTTAAAAATCTGTAAATCGTCAAATCGGCTAAAAAGAAATACTTTTCAAATAATATATGTTTGGTCAAAATCGGGATAAAACGGTAGAACAAAACATCGATCACAAGAAATCGCCTACCCTATTAATATTATAGATACATATTTACAATAATTTATAAGTTTTACATTAAGAGATCAATTTGTAAAATTTTTCATCTTAAATATTGATAATCTAAAAATAATATACAAGTATACAAAGAAACATATGGTCGAAAATATGAAATCTCTTGGTCTTACCCCCCGTGAACACGCATATACCAACACACTTCACTACCACTAACAAATCATTACTAGATTTATTCTTCGTCTCTGATGAAGCAAACATACTGATGTATGACCAACTGTCTTACCTGGTTTTTCTAAACACGACCTAATCTTTATAACCTATGATATTCCTTTACAAAACAATAGAATTTAGAGACTTTAAAAACATAAATTTCACTCACTTGGAGGAAGCGTGTTGCCAAATCGATTGGAACTCGATATACTTTATGTTATCGGTAGATGATCAGCTGGCCTTCTTGGAACACCGTGTCTCAGTTTTATATAATATTATTGTTCCGATCAAAGTAAAAACAATAAGCAAGCGACAAACACCATGGTTTACAGCGCAAATTAAAAAACTTATAGAAAATCGTGATAAAGCCTTTTTCCGATGGAAGCGGAACTTTATCGCACAACCAGAAAATTGTCAATAAAAGCATAAGGAAAGCTAAGGCCACATACTATGCTGAAAAGTTTTCAACATCAATTGATGCAAAAAAAAAAAAACATGGACAACTATTAGAGAAATTTGGGTTGGAAAGAGGAAGGGTATAGAAGAAAATTTCATATCAAAACCTAATTAAATTAACGAGAGTTTTATTAAGATTCCAATGCCTCAAGCTGATCACTCATATTATGAAAACTATACCCCCTAATTATGACCCACAAATCCTTTTTTCATTTGGCTGTCAATCTATAAAGTCTAATGGAATAGGAATTGATTGATGCTACTTCCCTTCATTTTGCCGTATATCACGCACATTTTTAACAAAATAATTACAGTGAGTGTTTTACCCCAACGATGGAAGCAAGCATGTACCAAAGTCGGCAACTGAATATCGGCCCATAGCTATATTACCATATCTGTCGAAAGCATTTGAACGGCTCCTTCATTGTCAAATAACGTCCTACATAAATGATAATAACCTGCTGCGTTTCGTGCCAAACACAGCTCTATTACAGCTCTAGCTGATGTAACAGAAGATGTAAGGAGAGAAATTGATGATGACCGTGTGGTAATATTAGTGCTGTTAGACCATTCAAAAACTTTCGATACGGTAGATCACACAGTTTTGCTACAAAAGCTTAAAAACATGATGCACTTTTCACCAACTTCTGTTGCACTTATGACGTCTTACCTAGTAAATCGTTCGCAACGCGTATAAACTAATAAAATTGCATCGACGTTCCTTCCTGCGGTAAGAGGTGTTCCACAAGGTTCTATCCTTGGTCCCCTCCTTTTCTCAATTTATGCTTCTGATCTACCTAAACAGTTAATTCATTGGATTATAAGAATGTATGCCGATGACGTCCAGTTATATATTAGCAGCAAGAAAGAAAAAATCGAAGATTGCAGTAGAAAATTGAATGATGACTTTAAACGTGTTTCTCGTTGGGCAGAGCTGCAAACGGACTGAGTCTCAATCCACAAAAAACAAAGTGTATTTTGGTGCGTAACAGATTAACAAGAATTTCAGACAATCTAAACATATATATAAATGATCAACTAATCGAAATCGTTGAACCAGCAAAAAATCTGGGTGTTATGTGAAATATGTATGTGAAATATTCGTCTGCGGAAAATTTCCCGAAAACAATTTCCCGAAAACAATTGCCCGAAAAACCAATTCCCCGAAAAAACAATTCCCCGAAAACAATTTCCCGAAATTACAATTTCCCGAAAACAATTTCCCGAAATTACGATTTCCCGAAAAAAAATTTCCCGAAATTACAATTTCCCTATTTTTAGTTTACAACTTCCCATATATTCTTGATTTCCCCCATAAAAAAAAACTTGCTGCATACGATTTCTTTAAAAAACAATTTCCCGAGTATACGACTTCTCGAAAAAAAAACAATTCCCCACCCCGCACCTCGCCCTTCTTCTTCCGCCCTCCCTCGTCATCCGGACCTATTTATTGGAGTGTCATACGCTTATTTTTTCATTGTGACTTTGAACACTTCGGTATTCAGACTTCCCGACGGATAACGCTCACTCCATCACATCATGCCCATGCAGTAGCTGCTACGTAATCATTACCATCTTGTATAGCGAAGTTTTTTTTTTAGTTATTTGGGTTGTAATACTCAGTTACTATGCCACTCGAATTCCTGGATAGCGAAAAAGTTAAACCGAGGTTGCTTTTGAATGGTTTCTTGTATCATGACGACGGCCAGTCCGTTGATAGCGTTTATTGGCGTTGTATCCTTTATCGAGGAAAACATTGTACCAGTAGGGTCATAACAATCACAGTGCCGAAGCGGCTTTCGTTGCTAAAGAAAAAATCGTTAATGAGCTGAAAGATCTTGCCCGGACCACTACATCAAGTGGTTATGAACTGATTGCTCGCGCTTGCCATCAATAAGCTCTTTGAAGAAATAGTAATTTCTGGAAATTGTAGTTTCGGGAAATTGTGTTCGGGAAATTGTATTTCGGGAAATTGTAATTTCGGGAAATTGTGTGCGGGAAATTGTGTTCGGGAAATTGTAATTTCGGGAAATTGTTTTCGGGAAATTGTTTTCGGAAAATTTTCCGTAAATCGAAATATTTGCAAGTTGTGATACTAAAAGTAAGTCTAGGCTAAATATAACGTTTAACAATATCGCAAGATACGTTTACGGGCTCAGAACGTTCGAGCACATTTCATCTTACTCAAAGCAAATTTTCGGTGTCAATTTTGATGACTTATTAAAAATAAGATGTCTTACTTTTTTACACAAAATAATAAGTAACCAGAATATCTTTATAACCGATTGCGTTTTAATAGGCTTTTGAGATATAACAATTTAATTCAATTTCGGCACCATACTTTGGTATCTGAATGGTAGTTTTTCATACATGCAGCACGTCTACAATTAAAGAAATCAGCAACGGCTCATTTTTGAAAAAGAAAATTTTACAACAATACATTTAGAAAATTACTAGAGGACCCCTGTTGCTCCGCAGCATTATATTATATTATATTAATTTTTATAATATAATACCAAAATTTGCCAAGAGAAGTTAACGTACAGTAATGCCAAAATATGCCAAGAGAAGTTAACGTACAGTAAAAGTAAAGTTGATTCTCCACGCATAACTTTCCTCAAACCCAACGAATTTAAGCAGTTAATAGCTCAAAAGAAGGAGCTTGATCCACTGAGTGTTCTTAGACCTATGTCAACAGCCTACGTTAATTAGAACTCTAGTTATAGACGTTTGAGAGAAGAAAAAAAACTTGAATGCAAAGTATATTCATAAATTCTTTTAATATATAAGATATACTTGATGTTAACAAATATATTTATATTGAACATTTTTAATTATATACTTTTTATTTGTTTTTTAATTTTTATAATGCCACTTATAAATATCTATTATTTGTATATAATTCAATATTGTTTTTTATTATTAATATTTAATACTGTCAAAATAATTTTAAGTTATATTGTAAATCAAACTCCAACTAACATATTTAAACCTGTTCTGTTTTGAAGATTTCATGTATACAATATATTGTTGAACAGGATACCAAATTTAAATAAATAAATAAAATAATATAAAATATAATGTTTTTGAAGGGAAAAGTTTATATAAAAACCCAAGTTTATTTTTAATTACAAACTAAACAAGTAAGAAAATTATAGTCGGTCTAGACCGACTATACGATACCCTATACCATGCGTTTAGAGACCCTAGCTCTTAGGCCCAACTAACTGGATATAGAAAATAAGCATAAACCAAATTTGAGTGGGATTTTTATTAATTTTTTTGGCTGCAGATATGAAAAAGTTCATATCGGATGCTATATCTATAAAGGGACTGGGTCCAAAAATGGACCGATCCTGATCATGTTTGGTAAAGTCTCTTGTATTTTGCAAAAATATGTACAAACAAAATTTGAGAAGAATCAGTGCAATATTTTTGTTTTTTAATAGATTTAAGTGAAGATCGGGAACCAGCTCTATATGGGGTCAAAGGGATCATTTTTGGACTACTCATTAGTGGATGTAATGAACGCATACAAACCCAATTTGAGTAAGATCTATATGACAATTTGGATCTAATGGCAATTTATGTCGATTTGATATGGGTAATTTGTATGGGGGCTATGGGGGCGTTCATCCCATGACCGACAAAAGCTTATATACCAAATTTCGTCAAAATAGATTCATATTTGCGACCTGCAGTTTGATTACAAGCTTTACATGGACACACAGACGGACGGACGGACGGACGGACGGACGGACATTGTTAAATCAACTCAGAAAGTGGTTCTGATTCGATCGGTATAATTAAAGATGGGTCTAGGTCAAATATTTTTGGTTGTTACAAACAGCAGCACAACGTCATTATACCCAAACCACATAGAGGTATAGGGTATAATAAAACAATTAAGAAATCACTTTACCCTAACTTTCCCTTACATTTAAAAAAAATACTGTTTAAAAAAACCACTTTGCAAATTTAAATAAAATGCATCACATACACTGTGTGTGTTTGGTCAAAAATTATGTTCCAAAATTTTATTTAAAATTAGTCGCAATTGTGTTGTTTAATGTGTCGTGTTTAAAAAAATAAAAATGAATAAACTGCAATTAACAAAAACCAATAAAAATAAAGGAATGTTGTGTCTCAACGGATATTTTTATTATTTGGAAATGAAAAGACAAAAAGGAACCTTTAATTGGATGTGCTCGAGAAGAATTCCAGATAAGTGTTCCTCTCAAATAATAACAGCAATGGAAAATAACGAGCATGTTTTAATAAGATATCCAAAAAAGCATACCCACGAACCTATTGCTAGTGCAGTGGAAATATGCAGAACAAATACTTTTGTAAAATATGCCGCTATAAACAAACCCCTTAATCCAAGTCAAATAGTGCAACAATCGGTGGTAACTACAAACCAAAAATGTCGCGATTACCTTCCCTCGAAGTACGCGCAAAAACGAAAAATAGGATACACACGGAAAGAAATGGGAGTTTTCAGAGAGCCGCAAGCAATAGATGAAATAGATTACCCTCTAAATCTATACGTTTTGGATAACGAATTATTTATATTGGCAGAAGAGAAAGTGGGAGATGGATATATGGTTATATTCGGCACAAAATCATCAATTCAACTTCTACAACAAAGCGATTGTTGGCTCGTTGACGGCACTTTTGATGTTGTGCCCACAATAATGCGCCAACTCTTTTCCGTTCATGGAAGGATTGAACGAGAGGTCGTCCCACTCCTATTCTGCCTAATGTCCAAAAAATCTGCAGTACTCTATGAAGATTTAAACGCGTAATTCAAATTTCTTTGGAATATGGAGTTTTTTTTAAGCCTAATCGTATTATATCCGACTTCGAAGTTGGTCTCGTGTCAGCAGCTAGAAAATGCTTTCCAGATTCGCAGATAAGAGGGTGCTTTTTCCTTTTTTCCCAGATATTGTGGCACCGTATTCAAAAAGAACGGTAAGAATTTTTAATAACTTTTATAATTTATAGTAATGAACTTGTAATATGTACAACATTATCATTTCAGATTGGTTACTAAGTACGGAAATTACGAAAATTTCTCACTGCAAGTAAGATGTTTAAAAGCGCTTGCGTATGTTCGTCCAGAAAAGGTTGCCAAATATTATTCGAAGCTCCGAAGAACATTTGAAGACGAAGATATTATTAAATTGGCCACCTGGTTCGAGGCCAATTATGTCTATAACGCTCGTAAATACCCACCTGAATTTTGGACGATATTTGATTGCGAGTATTCTGAAAAATACCCGAAAACTACAAACAATGTCGAGTCATGGCACCGACGTTTGAGTGTTGTAGTTGGACGAAAAAAAAGCGGACTCTACAAAATTATAGCACATTTAAAAGGAGAATTAATTTATTCTTAAAATATTGTCTCAAAGATTCAGAATGGAGAAAAATTAAAAAAAAAATGAAAGAAATGTAAAAAAAAAAATATTTCACGTATTGTAAAAAAATTTAATCGTTTAAGAAAACTAGAATATTTAAAAAGAATAGCAAAAAACTTAGTTCATAATTAATTAAATATTGTTATCAGTTAAATTGAATTGGTATGATTTTTTATTATTTTTAACTTTGTCTTAATTTAATTGATTTTTAACTAATTTGTGTTTTTATTTAATGTTTGTTATTTTTTTTCTTTTAAATTAATATGTTTTTCAATGATATGAATTTTTTTAGATCGATGCGTTATTATATGTAACATTTCTTATTCATAATAAACTGGCTTTAATTCTTAATAAATAATTTAATGGCATTTTATTTCTTTTTTTTTCTCATAATGAAAGGGAAATAACATATTTCAAAAACCAGAATTTTAATAGATAAAATTTTATTAAAAACAGAATTTTGTAAAACAGAATTTTAGTCAGACAGAATTCTGTTTTTTTGAAAAAAAAAACAGAATTTTTGTAAGACAGAATTTTGGAAAACAGAATTTTGTGGCTATCCCTTATAAATATTAGACATAGAGTGTAGAGTTAATGTCGAAAAGTGGTGTGGAAGATTATATATCATTTTGAGGAGTTTGTTTTGCCTATCTTGTAATTTCTTTGAGTGGCAGTTGGAGGCAGTTTACCATGCAGGGGCGCATAAAATAGAACAGCATGAAAAATAGTTTTATGTAATAAGAGCTTATTATCAATATGTAATTCTGACTTTCTGTCACATAAGTGGATATAAAACTTTGTTAGTTCAATTTATTTTATGTATTATAAAGCTAATAGTTAATCAAAAAGTAACTTTTTATCCAGTACAACACCTAGATATTTAACTCTATCTTCCCAGTGAACCCTTAAGTTACCAACTTTTATATTAGATTGAGGAATGAAGCAATCCTTCCTTCTTCTGGTAAAAAATATTGATCCTTTTTTGCTGGGTTAATCATAATTTTCCATTTGCTGAAGTAGTCTATTTCTGTATTTGCTGATTTTTTTATTTGATAATATATCAGTGCTTAAAATGGCAGTATCATCTGCATAAATTGAAGAATTGCAACCTTTCAGAACCGGAAAGTCGTAAGTAAAAACAAAATGTGCGATAAACACGAGCCTTGTGGAAAGCCAGCAGGGATGTTATAAGATTATGACGAAATATCTCCAATATGGAACTTTAAGGATCTATGCGACAAGAAACTTTTAATTATTTTTATAATTGACATATCCATGCCTATAGTTAACTAGTTGATTGTGTGGCGCCTAGGCGCCCGTTTAAAAATTATGAATAAAACAGTTTAAATTTAAATACACGAAAAAATTTATAATAAATTATATTTCTTTTAATATAGTAGTAAATTGAAAATTATATTGTTACATATGTACATGTGAAAAAAGATTGTGTCTGTAGAAATTATATACATAAGTATCAAAACAGATAAGAAATATTGGCAAAAAAGTTTTTCAATTTAGGATCTCTTGAAAAACTATATTTCGTGTGAAATATCGTTGGTCATTTAATAGTTTTCCTTGCTGTGGGTTCGATTGAATACGTATCTTAACTTGGCTTGCAACTTTTGATCGTGACAAAGCCACATACATTTGGCCGTGTGAAAATTCCGCGGTCTCCAAATTAATGCCAAATCAAATGACTGGCCTTGAGCCTTGTTTAAGGTAATTGCGTATGCAGGAATTACTGGAAACTGGCGGCGTTTTAATATGAAAGGTAATGTGGTGTCGGTTGGGGCGAGATCAATCCTAGGAATTAGAACCGTATCATTTTGGTCAGCGTTACAGAATCAGTCAGTCTCTCAGTCAGTCAGTCAGTGAGTCAGGGATCAGCGTAAATATATTTAAGATAATACCCGGCCTTCACACGTTATATTTTTGGCTTTTTTACTCTTTTTTACTAAACAATCATACGTTTCAATTCTCTCTTTCAATTTTTCAATGGGACAGTTGCTTAACAATTTTTTGACTATTGTATGTGTGATCCATTTGACTTGAAAGTGGGAAGGCCGGGTAAAGTGAGTAGATTGGGGATTTCCAAAATTATTAAAATTTAATACAATGGAGTTCGCTTATAACGAACCCTGGTTGTAATAAATTTTTGTTTATAGCGAAGAATTTCTTCGGTCCCAAGAGTTTTAATCACATTTTTCATACAAATTGCTTCTCTTATAGCGAACAGTGGTTATATCAAACTTTTGACTTTAACAAACAAATTTTTTTCCATTACAGAATTTTCGTATATTTTATATATTTAAAAAAAAAATTATTTCAATTTAATTTAATTTTATTTTCATTTAATTTTAATACAAAAGAAAAACTTCGATTTTCAAATGAAGTTTTGTAAAAGGTCCTTTTATGTATATTTTCGTAAAAGTTTGCTAGTAGCAAACCTTTGTTTTATACTTTCTGCTTCTATACATAAGGAGCTAGGAGTTAGTCTTATTAAGACAAACAATTAATATGTAATTTTTTAGTAATTTAATTTATGTTTTATAACTTTTTAAAATGCCAAAATAAAAAAACTTATTCAACTAAAAAAACTTTTTAAACCTTTCGGGCAAATCAAAAAAATACTACGGTTATAACGAACTTAGCCTATAAGGAACTAATTTGGCCGGTCCCGCCGAGTTCGCTATAACCTAACTCCATTTTAGTGTAGAAAAATAGAATAGCATAGAAAAAAAAAACGCTTTAGAGCAAGGTTCCTAAAGGCTTCTTAAGGGGGGGTAAGGTTTTAAAAGTTAAAAAAAGTCGTATATTCATAATTCTTTTTTGAAGATATGAGCAATGTTAGATTATTTATTTCATATATACTTATAGCATTATATTTGAAGAGTCTTTGAAAAAAATTCAATTAAAAATTTTAATAAATAAATCCGTGACAGCGAATCTCCGGAGGCGTTGTTGTTTTGCGGTGAACATCATAACTCGTGAATTTAAAAAATCAAAACGCGTTTCAAAGGTGACATGTTTCCTGTGGCAGTGACGAAGGGTTTTTTAAATTTTTTTTTTTTTTTTGCAGTATTTTGAAGTGAAAAACGATTTTTGCTATACAATTTCGGGAATTTGTTGTTAAAAAAATGGGGAAGAAAATGAAATTTAAAAAACTCTTCGTGGTTACCTGATGATTTATGTGTAGATATAGTGTCTAAAACTGCAAAAGAATCGGTCAAGTAGATTTTGAGTTATGAGGTTGACGGACTTCGAATTTATATACTATGATTTATATACTATATACCGAATGAAGACGGTCGCTGGAAACGCTGTATCTTCTTAAGTTTTGCTCTGATTTACGATACGTTGTGCATTTAGAAAGAAAAATGCAAAAAAAGGTTTTAAAACCTACCACCCCTTAAGGAAGTGCAAACACCAATACACCTACAAAAAAGAGAAAAAATATTTCAATGTCATCATAAATGTGAACTGTAAAAAGCGAACATTTTTTCCAATTATCTATAAATCCAAAAAAAAAAAAAAAAAAAAAAATAAGGGCATATTAGTTTTACTTAAAAAACAAAATTATTATTCCAAATCGCCTTTAATTCTTCTATGATAATTTCAATAATTTATTCAAATTAAAATCTTATATACACCTATTTACGTAATTTATGTTTGTCGAAATTTTTTGAAAGCAAATTATGCAAAAATTAATATTAGGAGTGAAAAAAAATATTTTCCCACCTCTCTTCTGAAATTCCTATGTAATTTATGCAAAGTTAGAATAATTTAAATTTGAAACTTAATATTGCACTATTTTTTCAAGTGCTTTTCAATACAGAGCTTTAAACGAAATCATACGTTGGACAACAACAAAATCCACATTGAAGATCTCTTTTTTCTCAAATATTTATCAAAAAAGCATACTCTTTGGTAAGTGCTGGCCATCAGAGAACCTGAGCGAAAGCACTCTTAACATTTCAAAACAATTTTGAGATGAAAAACAAAACAGTCAAACGGTAAAGTTCAGTTTGATAAAAAAAAGTATGTATGCGTATCGGACGACGTTAAATGAGAAAAATAAAAATGTTTAAAATTTTCTTCATTACTTTTTTTGCAGAATTTTTTCATTGGCCAACAAAGGGAATTTAAAGAAGAATTTGAATAGATATTAGTTTTTTGATGCATTTTTGGAGTTCAACTTATTCCATATGTAACACGAAATCTGCATATGTAGTGCTATTGTCGTTAGCAGTGCTGCTAATTTTGCCAACTTATTTTAATTTCGACGATTTTTAAATTGTTAAAATGATTTGTTAAATTTGTTAAAATGATGATTGAAGATTTTAAATTTTCAGTAGTATAAAAATTATGATTTCAAGGGTTAACAATTAATGGGTTGTAAATCGAAAATTGATAGTTTTTGTTCAGTGTAAATGTAAATTACAAAATATGTATAGATTTAATTCTGGGTCAAGTCGTTTCAAAACGGAATAGCATCTCCATTTAAGATTTAAGTTTTAATTAGTTGATTGCTGTGTTAAATTTTTTTCGTTGAAATTTCACCACTAATACATTTTTATATATAGAAATAGCCAATGGTGTAATAGTATTCGTAATATGAATGATATAAATAAATTTTATTGCTTCCTTTTGTAATATTTATTCGAGTTTTATAAGCGGTAAAATTTTCTTGTCAATTTCTTGTTTTAAAAATGACAATTTTGGCGATTTAGTTTCCAAAATTGTAGATTTTCAGAAGATTTTATTAGCAGCACTGGTCGGTAACAAAGAAGAGAGAAAATTGTGTGTGGGTTTGTATAAAATGAGAAAGATTAAATTTTGTTTGTATATTTCCCACAGCTTTATAGGGAGTGCTATGTGTGTGTATTATTTCAGCGTTACAGAATCAGTCAGTCAGTCAGTGAGTCAGGGATCAGCGTAAATATATATAAGATAATTTGTGTATCAGTACATCGTGCCATACAGAGTCGAAAGCAACATTTATATCCAGTAGAACCATCGTGTGAGTTGGTAACAATTGAAATTAGTTTTAACTATATTCTTTATTCATACTGTATAGCAATATGTTATGATCGGAGACCGAATTGCTGTGTTGGTAAAATGTTATTATCATCAATATAATTTACTATTTTATCTTTTATGATCTTTTCTAGTATTTTGCTTAATGTGTTTAGTAAACTGATAGGACGATATGACGAATGTTGCTATCTTTACCAGGTTTAGGAATTGCTATGATTTTTGATTCCTTTCAAATTAATGGGACGTAAGAGAGATAAAAACATGACTTGTATATACGATAAAGTAACTGAAATACCGCCAATCGCTAACATTTGTTTAATTATTCCTTTAATAAGGCTAGTATCTTGAAATGTTACTTGATAGTTGACTATTATTTTCAACAATATCAATTGAATGGCTGACAAGCCGTTTTGTATTCTGATCACTTAAGTGTGATGAAATAGTGTAATTTAAAACACAATTTTGAGTCAGAATTTCCGTTGGCCATGTATATGTTACCATTTTGTTGCGGTGTTGGAATACATTTAGCTTTATTTCTTATAATTTTTGACATACGCCGAAATTTAGTAGAAGCTTTTGGTAAATTTGTCAATAGATTGTTACACTGCGAATTTCTGAAATGGAAAATTATTTCAGTTATAAGTTTATTAAAGAAAGACATTTGTGCCTTGTATAAAAATATTCTTTCCTTCTAGCTTTGTTCCGTAAGTTAATTAAGGATGCGACCGTTGGTACAACTCGATTAGTAATCAAGTTAGGTGTTTTGCACACAAACGATACAATGTATGTACAACCTCATTACACAACTTTATTTGGAAAAAAGTCATGTTGAGCAAAGATGGCTTCGCATATTATTGTGTGCGGCTAAGTTTCATTTGCCGACAGCAAATACAATGTTTTTTTATATTTATTTTTTTATTTTTTGTTTTTAAAAAATATAAATTCCCTTTTTAACACCTTTTTAAAAATATACTTAAAATAATAATGACTTTGCTTGACTATTTTAAAATTAATCTTTGGTGACAAAAAGTCTGTGTACCAAGTTTCAGATTGATTGGATGAGAGGAAATGGTGTTTAAATCACTCCGTGACTGTGCGTGACTATGCGTGACTGTGCATGACTATGTCAAAGTTAATCTTTTTCACAGCAAGTCTATCAACCAAGTTTCAGATCGATTGGATAAGGGGAAATGGGCTTTAAATCACTCCGTGACTGTGCGTTACTATGTCGACGCTAATCTTTCTTTACGGCAAGTATATCGACCGAGTTTTAGATTGATTGGATAAGGGGAAATGGGCTTTAAATCACTCCGTGACTGTGCGTGATTATGCGTGACTATTTCGAAGCTAATCTTTCTTTACAGCAAATATATCGACCAAGTTTCAGATTGATTGGATAAAGGGAAATCCGTTTTAAATCTCTTTGTGACTGTGCGTGGCCACGCGTGACTGTGCGTGACTAAGTCGAAGTTAATCTTTTTTCACAGAAAGTGTGTTGTTCAAGTTTCAGATTGATCGGATGAAGGGAAATGACATTTAGATCACTCCGTGACTGTGCGTGACCACGCGTGACTGTGCGTGACTAAGACAAAGTTAATCTTTTTTTCACAGCAAGTGTATGGAGCAAGTTTGAGATCGATCGGATGAGGGGAAATGACATTTAGATCACTCCGTGACTGTGCATGACCACGCGTGACTGTGCGTGACTAAGTCAAAGTTAATCTTTTTTTTACAGCAAGTGTATGGACCAAGTTTGAGATCGATCGGATGAGGGGAAATGACATTTAGATCACTCCGTGACTGTGCATGACCATGCGTGACTGTGCGTGTCTAAGTCAGCGTTAATCTTTTTTCACAGCAAGTGTATGGACCAAGTTTCAGATCGATCGGATGGGGGGAAATGACATTTGGATCACTCCGTGACTGTGCGTGACTATGCGTGACTGTGCGTGACTACCCCAAAATTAATCGGTAGTCACAACAAGGCTATGAGTATGAGTTAAAAGAAAGAGTTTAAAAATATATGCCTCTTTATAAGTTTTTGTTTTATATCGGAAGGTAATTTGTTTTTAAAGTTGCTTTTTTTAATGCTTTTAATAAATAAATTTAAAAATCTATTTGACAACACAAAAATATATTGATAAAAAATTACTTGAATCGATATTTTTGCTCGAAATAAATATCATAGATGATAGCTAATTGCTTAAAGATTAATAAAAACTACCAGATTCCTTCCTAAAAGTATGCTAATCAATTATAGCCAATTCACAAATCAACACAAAAACAAACTCATTTTTATTACAAATGCATTAACAAATTTAATAAACACACACATAGCATTGTATAATTTTATGTATGTGTTAGTAGCAACTTTAAATGCAATTTACTCAAAATAAAGGAAAAAATTTTAAAATCTGTAAAACTGCAAACCGACTAAAAAGAAATACCGTTCAAGTAATATATGTTTGGTCAAAATCGGGATAAAACGGAAGAACAAAACATCAGTCACAAGAAATCGCCTAGCCTATTAATATTATAGATAGATAGATATAATAAATATTACGGGATATAAAAATATAAATAATAAAATCATTTAGAGCCGCTATTGCTTACATGAAAATTACGATTTCAAATTAGTTGATTTAAAAATTTTTTAATTGTGCATTAAGAAAAGGAAGAAATCAACTATTTCAAAAATGTTTTCACTATTGAATTGTTTGACTGCATCCATTAAATTAGTTATATAATATGAACACTACGTACATAACAAACGTTGCGATCGAGTTGGACAACTTGACAGAAAATCAAAACTTTTTGATTTTTCGTGCAACCAATACATAACTTCATACAATGACCCCACAAACGTTGTTATCTCGTGTCCAACCTAATCAAGTTGTACCAACGGTCGCAACGTGTATGGGTAGCGTAATATCTATAGCGCCTAGAATAATTTGTGTAAACAACGGTATTAAACTATCAATGTCTTCTGTATTATTAGTTTCCATTTCGAAAAAAATTGCTAATATTGTTGTCAAAATAGTTCTGAAATGCAATCCAATTTACGTTTTCATAATTCGGTTTTAGCCGATTTAATCGTCTGCTAGATAAGTCAATAGATGTATTAACTGATAGATGGCCAGAATTTAAACTATTGATGGCTTCAGCTCCAGTTATTTTATCTGGTATATTTAAAAAAAAAAGTCCAAAACAGAAGCATTTGCTGTAATACTTGTAGGTACTAGAGCTGGATCAGGTGGATAGTTTGAAGCAAAAGTATTAACTGTAATTAAATCGTAAAGTATATTTCCCCTACAAGTTGATTTTAAGCAGCCCCAGCAACGATGTCTACTATTAAAGTCCCCTCCAATAATAATATTGCTTTTGATTCTGGCAAATTTTTTAAATCTGATTTAAATTTATTTTTCTTTATGTCTAACGGTCCAGCAGATTCTCCAGGAAAATAACAACTATAAATATCTAAAGTTGTGCTATCAACAAGAGTAATTGGTATTTATTTATTTCAGCTACAATTAGCAACAGCTTAGCAAAAAAAAAAAAATTAAATATTTTACAAAAATAATACAGACGTTATATACAGTTATAACATCAACAGCATCGGACAAATAGTGTCTGTTCAAATTCTTCGGAAAGGATCGAAATTAATAAAATTTGATCTGTGGAAATTCAGGTAAAGAGGTTCATAAGATCGACGTTGTCGGTTACGAACATTTATACATACTAGTATAGCCCAGCACTCGAAATTCGAAATGCAAATTCTAGGATACATTTTTTCATTCCATTTTTGTCTACCAATGTTTTTTTAATCTATATATATAAAAAAATTTATGAATATTTAAATGAGCCTAAAGGTATGTTAATCAATTTTATCAACTCACAATTCAACACGGAGCGTCTGATATATAATTTCAATTATTCGCATTAACAGGGCGTAACGAATTATTATAAATATTTTATTTAATTTATTTTAATATTTTTTTAAGAGAGATTAAACATAAATTTTATCATTCTCAGCTTCTTCTCCATATGAACTATAACTATGCCAATTTTCACACTCCTCCGTGCCCGCATATTGCTTAAAAAGGGAACTAAAAGTTTACCTTCACATATTAATATATTGATGAGATGGCAAATTTATTATTCAAAGCGTTACAAACGGAATGACAAACTTTTATATATCATCTGCACAGTGGTGTGGAGGGTATAATAACTTAAATATTTTCCAGTATTTTGAAAGTTGTTTTTTTTTTAGTTTTAAACAATACACCGAAAATTACGTTTGAAATTTCTTACTGAATCAGACCCTAAATATAGTAAACATGATTTTTACATACAGGCGGGTTGAAAAATCATGAAAGAAAATACAAGTTTTTATTTAATAGAAAATTGAATAGCAGGCCATTTTTAAATAAAACTATTAAACTTAAGATAGAATAAAGATAAAATGGGACTGCTTTAAAGTAGAAACTCTTGAAGCCAACAAGCTTTAAAACGTTCAGATTGTTACAAACATAACAATAAACTTATCACACACACAAAATTGAGGTGACAGTGCAGCAGTTGAATAACAACAATAATAAATTATACCTATCAAATCTACACATCATATATCATATTTGTGATATTTTCTTGTTTGTGTTTTATTCTACGAGTTTTCAAATAAATTCAAATAGCACTTTGAAAAATATGTATATATACATATATATTATTTACCAAAAAGTACATCTACTTTGCTGCCACTATACTATATAGTAAAACATCAACCCAAAAAAAAAAGAAAGAAATTTAGGTTTTATTTTAGGCGAACGTCATCAATATCAACAGAAAATTTAAGATAACAATTTTTATTGGAAGCATTCTAATGGAAGCCAATAAAAGAGGAGAGAAAAAGTAAACATGAATTTATGGTGCGTGCTGTTGACTGAAAATGAATTTTCCTGACGTCAAAATAACAAAGAAACACCGTTTTATTCGGCTCTGCCGTTCAAATAAAGCACTTTAACAAGTTCATTATATTTTTAATGAGCAATATTTTCAATGTAAATATACGCGAAATAAAAAAATTAAGCTAAACAAAGTTGCCAGGTCAACCACCGAATTGTGAAAAAAAAAGTTAAAGTGAAACAAATTATCAGTTTAAGAAATTGATTTATTTTAGGAAAAAAAAAAGAGGTAAACAAAACCTTGTCATGAAAAAAAATTCTATGTAACGGAATTTTAGAAAATTAAAAAATTTTTAATTTTTATAATATATTTTTTTTTAATTTTGCGAAGCTTAAAATTATAGCTATGCTCTTTATTATTACATTTACTTTAAAAAGTACCTTCTCTTAAAAAAAGTAAAATTTCTTCTCAAAAAAAGTGATTTTCTTTAAATAGTACCTTTTCTTAAAAAAGTACCTTTACCTTTACTTAAATATGTCTTTTCTTAAAAAAAATTAATTTCTTAAAAAGTATCTTATTTTAAAATGTACCTTTTATTAAAAAAGCACCTATTCTTAAACAAGTAAATATGCCTTTTCTTAAAAAAAATAGCATTTCTTAAAAAGTACCTTATCTTAAAAAGTATCTTTTATTAAAGAAGTGCCTTTCTTAAACAAGTACCGCCTTTTAAAAAAAGTAGATTTTCTTTTCTAAAAAGTTTCTTTATATAAAGTTCCTTTTTTTTAAAAAGACCTTTTCTTAAGAAAGTACATTTTCTAAAAAAGGAACTTTTCTTAAAAAAATACGTTTTCTGAAAAAATTAAATTACTTTTAGTGAAACAATGAACTCTCTTAAAAAGTATATTTTGCTCAAAAATGCATTTTTTAAACAAAGACATTTGCTTAAAAAATTGCCTTAAAATTAAATTGTCTTTTGTAAAAATGTACCTTTTCTTAAAAAGCACCTTTTTGTAAGAATAGTACATTTTCATAAAAAAGTTTCTTAAAAAAGTAAATTTTCATAAAATAAAAAGTACATTTTCTTAAAAAAGTGCTTTTTCTTAAAAAAAGAAAAGTTGTTTTCCTGAAATGGTTAATTTTATTAAATAAGCACCTTTTCTTAAAAAAGTAAATTTTCTTAAAAAAATTTGCCTTTTATTAAAAAAGGTCCTTATCTTAAAAAAGAATTTTTCTTAAATAATTCATTTTCATAAAAAAGTTCATTTTCTTAACAAAGTATCTCTTAGTAAAAAGTACCTTTTCTTAAAAAAGTAAATTTTCTTAAAAAGGTACCTTTTCTTAAAAAGTACCTATTCTTAAAAAAGTACATTTTCTTGAAAAGTACCTACCTTTTCTTAAAAAAGTACATTTTCTTAAAAAAGATAATTTTCTTAAAAAAGTACTTTTTCTTAAAAAAAACTAATTTTCATAATAAAGTTCATTTCTTAAAACAGGATCTCTTAGTAAAAAGTACATTTTCTTAAAAAAGTACATTTTTTTAAAAAATTTGACTTTTCTTAAAAAAACTCATTTTCATAAAAAAGTTAATTTTCTTAAAAAAGTATCTCTTAGTAAAATTACATTTTCTTAAAAAAGTACCTTTTCTTAAAAAAGTAAATTTTGTTACAACAGCACCTTTTCTTAAAAAAGCACCTTTTCTTAAAAAAGCACATTTTCTTAAAAAAGAAAATTTTCTTAAAAAAGATCTTTTTCTTAAAAAAGTACCTTTTCTTAAAAAAGTACCTTTTCTTAAAAAAGTAAATTTTCTTAAAAAGCACATTTTCTTAAAAAAGTACCTTTTCTTAAGAAAGTTAATTTTCTTAAAAAAGTATCGCTCAGTAAAAAGTACCTTTTCTTAAAAAAGTACATTTTCTTAAAAAATTTGCCATTTCGTAAAAAAGATTCTTATCTTAAAAAGTACTTTTTCTTAAAAAAAACTCATTTTCATAAAAAAGTTCATTTTCTTAAAAAAGTAAATTTTCTTAAAAAAGCACCTTTTCTTAAAAAATTACCTTTTCTTAAAAAAAGAACATTTTCTTAAAAAAGTACCTTTTCTTAAAAAAGTAAATTTTCTTAAAAAAGTACCTTTTCTTAAAAAGTAAATTTTCTTAAAAAAGCACCTTTTCTTAAAAAGTACCTTTTCTTAAAAAAGTACATTTTCTTAGAAACAGATCTTTTTCTTAAAAAAGTGCTTTTTCTTAAAAAAAAATAATTTTCATAATAAAGTTAATTTCTTAAAACAGCATCTCTTAGTAAAAGTACCTTTTTTTAAAAAAATACATTTTCTTAAAAAATTTGCCTTTTCTTAAAGTACTTTTTCTTAAATAAACTCATTTTCATAAAAAGTTAATTTTCTTAATAAAGTACCTTTTCTTAAATAAATACCTTTTCTTAAAAAGTACATTTTCTTAAAAAGTACCTTTTCTTAAAAAAGTACATTTTCTTAAAAAATTACCTTTCCTTTAAAAAGTATATTTTGGTCTTAAATAAGAACCTCATTTTACAAAAGTATATTTTCTCAAAAAGCTACATTGTCTTAAAAAAACTACCAGTTCTTAATATAAAAGTACTTCATCTTAAAAAATTAGAGTTTCTCAAAGGAGTACCTTTTCTTCTCTACACTTGTGCTAAATTTGTTGAGTAGGGTTTCATTAGTTCCTGAGTTATAGAAACAACCATTAAAATGGGTGGATTTTTCTTCATTTTCTTCATATATTTTGGTATTTTGTTTTTCCTTTTCTTTTTGCAAATTTTATTGTACAAAATATTTTAAAAGTTTCAATTTAACTTTTTTGTACAAAAAATTTTATACTTCAATTTGTATTTGCAACTCAGGAACCAAAAAAAATTAAAAATTTTTGGCACAAATAAAGAAAGGAAGGTTATTAGAAAACATTTGTTATAGTAATAGCGATTGTAACACCCTCAGAATGACGTCTTAATTGTGGGTAAACAAGTTTTAAAGATAACTGTACGTTAGCTAAACGTGCAAAGGTCGTAAGTCCATTTTTTTAAATTTTACAGGACAGACAAAAAACTTTTCAGTTTCTTTCCTTTAAAGATTATTGAAATCTTTAAATACAGTTACGTGTTTATTGTTCTTGCTCTTTAATTGAAGCAGAAAATATATGAAAAAATATAATTTCTCGAGCAACTACAGCAATTTTTGTGGACTTACGACTTTTTCTGTTTTCAATTGTGAACTTTTTTGTGGACTTACGACTTTTTCTGTGTGTGTGTTTTTATACCCTATACCACTATGTGGTTTGGGTATAATGACTTTGTGCTGCTGTTTGTAACAACCAAAAATATTTGACCTAGACCCATCTTTAATTATACCGATCGAAACAGAATCACTTTCTGAGTTGATTTAACAATGTCCGTCCGTCCGTCCGTCCGTCCGTCTGTGTGTCCATGTAAAGCTTGTAATCAAACTGCAGGTCGCAAATATGAATATATTTTGACGAAATTTGGTATATAAGCTTTTATCGGTCATGGAATGAACGCTATTGAAATTGGTGAGAATCGGTCCATGTTCAGACCTAGCCGCCATACAAATTACCCATATGAAATCGACATAAATTGCCATAAGATCCAAATTGTCATATAGATCTTACTCAAATTGGGTTTGTATGCGTTCATTACATCCATTAATGAGTAGTCCAAAAATTATTCCTTTGACCCCATATAGAGCTGCTTCCCGATCTTCACTTAAATCTATCAAAAAACAAAAATATTGCACTGATTCTTCTCAAATTTTGTTTGTATATATTTTTGCAAAATACAAGAGACTTTACCAAACATGATCAGGATCGGTCCATTTTTGGACCTAGTCCCTTTATAGATATAGCATCCGATATGAACTTTTTCATATCTGCAGCCAAAAAAATTAATAAAAATCCCACTCAAATTTGGTTTTTGCTTATTTTCTATGTCCAGTTAGTTGGGCCTAAGAGATAGGGTTTATAAACGCATGGTATAGGGTATCGTATAGTCGGTCTTACTTGTTTAAAGTTGACTTTAAAAATTGCAAATCTTGATATTTTCTGTTTGTTATTTTTCTTCTATTCTGGTGAAGTTGTTGCAAGTTGGACCAATCCATTGCCTATATATTTTTATTTAGTTTTTGAGGGAGATTTTGCCACTTGTTTGGAAATCTTATTTTATAATTTATTTGACCATTTGGGATATATTGGATGCCACGAATATCTGTCACTTTATAATCGCCTTTACCTTGGCCAGGGCGAATATTTTTGTAATATTGAACATCACAAAATTTGTTAAAAAATGAGTGTTCCAAATACATAACGTCGTATGGTTCAGGATTTTTTCGTGCTCCTTTAACTATTTCAATGTACTTCACTGGGGACATCTATATTTCTTTTTTTTATGGCACGTTCAATTGTGGAATGAACACTGTCTGCTTCCATTTGTGTGTGGCCAACTTCTAGAATCTTTTGCTCAATGACAATATTACGCTTGACAGCTACATTTAGTAAGGCATTACTCATGACAGTGTTCCGATTTTGATAATTACAACCATCACTATAAAAAATTAGTTTAACAGGGTTTTTATTTTCATTAAGAATTTTTTTTTTTCAATAAAGTAAACCCATATACTAGCGTATTCTTCGGCATTTACACCACCTTCAGCTTCATTCCATATGAAACAATAAGCTTTTTGGGTTTTAAGATTAAAAAATACCAAATTATGAACTTGCAACTTTGCGCGGTAGTATAAACTGCTGACATTAGACTTTGGAGCCATTAATACTGCTTGAAGATCCACGGTAAAGACATGTGTTTCTTCGTTTTTATCTTTTTGCTTCTCTGTTCTAGCCTCTTCTTTTTTCTCTTGGTGGAGTGTGTACTCTTCATAAGACAGGTCACCGACTGAATAACGAGCACATATTTCGCATTGGTCTTTTTTAGGCGCGAATAATCCACAATTTCGTTGATGAAATATTTTATTAAACACTGTTATTGAAAGTGGCTGTACGCATTTGGTTTTACACCAGTTATTCACGTAAAAGTCGTAAAGTTGTTTTTTTGATCGCCATTCTGGTAAAAGGTATTTTTTTTTTGCGTAACAGCGCGGCAGTAATGTGACTCTATTAAAGGTAGCGCATCAAAAAATTCATGAAGACATTGCTTTTTATCAGTTAGTTTATTTTGAGCAGTAGTTTTTGAAATTGGTTTTGAAACTATGGTCTTCGTGATCCAATTAAGCACTGTTTTTACTCCAATATCCAACGTATTTAAGAAGAACTTTTTGCACACTCTAATATTTTTGCATTGAAATCTAAGATTATATTTATATGTTAGGCATCTTTTGGATTTCCTGTAGTCTTTTCTGTTTCGTGGTCTAGTAATTTGATATGCGTCAACCAAACTATTTACATAAATTTTTTTTTGATTCCATTCCAATTGCCAAAAATTCGGAAAATATTTTCTTTCTGTTGTCGTCATTGATCTATGAACATTTCAAGGCTCCATTTTCTTTGCAACAGCATCTTTCTTTAATTTTCTGGGACTCTTTTATCTTTTTATAATTCCAACCAGAACACTCTTTTTGCTTTCAAAAATAACGTTGACCACTTTCTCTGCACTTTTTATTTTTAGACGCAAACCAACCAGAATTTTGCACTTAAACTCTCTTCTTGCGTTCATTCGACTTAGTGGGTAAATTATCTGAATTATCGGAATCGCTGTGAAATCCATAAGGAACCAGGCTTATAACTCCATGGTCTGATTGAAATTCATAATCGTCAATGTTTCCGCTTTCGCATGATAGGGGCACGTTATTGTTATTAGAAGAAGACATCGTAATCTTTAAATAAAATTATTAGTAGAATATAATTTTTTCACAAAAATTTTATGTTATAAGTGCACCTTTGTCTTTCGTCAAATTTTGCAAACTAATAATTTTCCACAATTTTTTATTTACCGCATTAAAATAAATTGCAACGCACACTTAATTGAAAATAAATTGCAAGGCACACTAAATTGAAAAAATTGCAAACAGTAAGTGATAGTTTTATAATCGTTTCTGTTTTTCGTTAAAGATCTATCAGGCTTTCAACAGACAACTATACGAACAGAAAATCGATGTGTCAGACGGACATCGCTAAGTCCTTTAATTTGATGAGACTCAAAAAGAATAGTATATTTTTAAGTGTGTCTGACCATTTGATCTCAATATCATTCAATAAAATTGATACTTTGACTGACATTTTCAATATGTATTTTTTTAATGGACTTACGACCTTTTCTTTTGTTACATTTGGACTTACGACTTTTGCACATCACTGCAAAACAACAACTAAAAATGACATATCTAAAATTTTTCTTTTTGTAAATAATGTACTTCAACCTGTTAAACATTTCTGCATCAAAATCTCAATTTCGAAAAAATATGGACTTACGACCTTTGCAAGTTTAGCTAACGTGTAAATATTTTGATCCACAATTTTGAGCTTTTAATAATTTCTTCCCGCCGCCATTTATTGGGGGAACTATAAAAGCTAGAGGTACAAATTTTTACTGAATTCTGCGGGGTGTGCGAAAGCCGTTCGTGGATTATTAATCGAAGTTTCCATATGTTATAAATAATTGCTACGGAAAAAGGTATAAACATTTTATTAGCAATATTTAATTTTATAAATGCTTTTATATATTTTTATATATTTTATTTTTTATATATATTTTTTTTTAATATTTTAATAAAATATAAATTTTACTATAAAAATTTTACTAAAAAAATTAATTTGGTTAAAAATAAAATTAATACAAAAGAAATAATAAAAGTATTAAAAAAAATATATATATATATATATATATTTTTTTAATAAACAAAAATTTTATTTATTTTTTATTTAATTTATAAAATAATGTTTGATGTACAAACTTTTATTTTTTATACAATTTTCTTTTTAATTTTTAATAAAATATTATTTTTTTTATATAAAACTATGTTGACATAATTTATATATCTAATTTGGATAAAAGAAATAGAAATATTAAAAAAAGGTATTAAAAAATAAAATTTTTTTTTAACAAAGAAAAATTTTCTTTTATTTTTATTTCAATTATAATTAATTTTTTATCAAAAAAAGTTTTATATTTTATACAATTTTTTTTTTAATTTTCTAATAAAATATTATTTTTTTTTTTAAACATGTTGGCATTATTTATATGTATTATGTAGTTAAAAAATAGAAATATAAAAAAAAAACTAAAAACATTATATAAAGAAAAATTTTAATTTCCAAAATAAATTTTTATAAAAAATTTTTATTTTTTATATATATTTTTTACATTTTTTAATAAAATATTAAATTTTTTTTATAAATTTTAATTTTATAGATATTTTTGGTTTAAAAAATATATTTAAAAAAATCTTTTTAATTTTTATTAAAAAAAAACAAATATTTTTTTTTAATAAAAATATTTATTTTACATAAAGAAAAATTTTCTTTTTTTATTTAATTTCCAAAATAATGTGTTATGAACAAATTTTTATTTTTATGCAATTTTTCTTCTTAATTTTTCAATAAATTAAATGCTTTCTATTTAAAACCATGTTGTTATAAAAAAAAAAAAATAAAAATGTTATATAAAGAATAACGTTCTTGTTTTATTTAATTTAATAAATAAATTTTATCAAAAAAATTTTAATTTTATAAATGTTTTTGGTTTAAAAAATGTATGTAAAATAAAACAAAAATAGTTAATTTGGTTAAAAATAAAAATAATAAAAAGTATAAAAAATAAATGAAATTATTAAAAAAATTAAAACCATTTTTTTAAAAATTTTTTTATATAAAGAAAAATTTTCTTTTATTATTTAATTTACAAATTAATGTTTATTGAACAATTTTTTTTTTATACAATATTTCTTTTTAATTTTTCAATAAAATATTAAATGCTTTTTATTTTAAACCATTTTGTCATACTTTATATATCTAATTTAGTTAATAAATAATTTTTTTTAAATTAATTTACAATATAATGTTTTGTGGAAAAACATTATTTTAATTTTTTAATAAAATATTAAATTCTTTTTATTTAAAACCATGTTGGCATAATTTCTATATCTAATTTGCCGACGCATAATTCATTTTATTACAAACCATACTGTATATAAATTAAGACAAAATATTGGCAATATTTGGTAAATGTCTAAGTAAAAAAAAAAAATTAATAAAAAAAAAACATTAATAAAACCCAAAATTTATACCAATAGACACCAAACACCAATAATACACAATTAAGTGTTCTAATTTGTGAAGCTTTAAAAAAGAAGCAACGTCATTTCTAAGAAATGACATCCGAGTAATACAATTAATAGGAAAATAAAAGGCACACACGAATACAAAGGCATAACTTAATATTGCTTTATATGGAATTGTATTGAAACAAAAAAAAAAAAAAATGAGTAAAAAGTATAGATTAAATATAATAAAGAAAAGGAATTCATTCCATTGAAATGGTATAACAAATTGTTTACTTTATATTAAGTGTAAAATTTAGGTCGCAATTTATACTTAAATAATGCTATTAAGGGTTCTCACTTTTGGTAGCAAACAGTCGACTAAAACAACAACAATCATTTGTATTGACTTTCACTATATGCAAGGCATGTAACAGCTGTTTGCTACGAAGAGTGAGAACTCTTAATGTTTCAAAGTCCATTATATTTTATTACAATATTGTGAATAATATGACGTATAAACCACACACATACATATTTCTGTTAAATTCTTTTATGGCATATTCACACATTCGTAAGCCTCGGAGGCTTTTTATAGGATTTAATTGTTGTAAAGACATATTAAACATTTTTCATAATAAAGAACCGTTTTACGTTCAACGATCCAGAGATGGACTGGTGCGTGACTGAGGCTCATATGAGCTAATTTAATTTCACTAACAATCATGATTGATTTACAAAAATTCCTTAAATATCACGAACTATAGAAAACACAAAATTTATATGTTTATGGGTTAACTCAACCATGGATAAAAGCAACCCATCGCTAATCGCAATCCTTTATTAATATATTTTATTTGGTTTTTAATAGGATAGATTGTATTTCCTTAAACCAAAAATTTTAATTTTCAAGCAACAATAAAATTTGCATATATAAATATCACAGGCCAGCCAGATCTTACCAACTGAGATTTGAAGCTGGTAGCATAATTTTTCTATCACGCTCAATTTGTTGATAAAAAAATCATGTGAGTCCGATCACAAGGGAGATGTGTAAACATCTAATAATTAAAGAAAACATCAACATCATATTTTCCAGTGCATAAAAAATAAGTCGATTATGCTGTTTTCTGAAATTCAATTGATGTTTTCTGAAATACAATTGATGTTTTCTGAAATTCTATTGATGTTTTCTGAAATTCAATTGATGTTTTCTGAAATTCAAATGATGTTTTCTGAAATACAATTGATGTTTTCTGAAAAACAATTGATGTTTTCTGAAATTCTATTGATGTTTTCTGAAATTCAATTGTTGTTTTCTGAAACTCGAATGATGTTTTCTGAAATTATATTGATGTTTTCTGAAATTATATATATGTTTTCTGAAATTCAATTGATGTTTTCTGAAACTCGGATGATGTTTTCTGAAATTATATTGATGTTTTCTGAAATTCTATTTATGTTTTCTGAAATTCAAATGATGTTTTCTGAAACTCGAATGATGTTTTCTGAAATTATATTGATGTTTTCTGAAATACTATTTATGTTTTCTGAAATTCAAATGATGTTTTCTGAAACTCGAATGATGTTTTCGGAAATTATATTGATGTTTTCTGAAATTCTATTTATGTTTTCTGAAATTCAAATGATGTTTTCTGAAATTATATTGATGGTTTCTGAAATACAATTGATGTTTTCTGAAATTATATTGATGTTTTCTGAAATTCTATTTATATTTTCTGAAATTCAATTGATGTTTTCTGAAACTCGAATGATGTTTTCTAAAATTATATTGATGTTTTCTGAAATTCTATTGATGCTTTCTGAAATTCTATTTATATTTTCTGAAATTCTGTTTATGTTTTCTGAAATTCAAATGATGTTTTCTGAAATTATATTGATGGTTTCTGAAATACAATTGATGTTTTCTGAAATTCTATTTATGTTTTCTGAAATTCAAATGATGTTTTCTGAAATTATATTGATGGTTTCTGAAATTCAAATGATGTTTTCTGAAATTCTATTTATGGTTTCTGAAATTCAAATGATGTTTTCTGAAATTCTATTTATGTTTTCTGAAATTCAAATGATGTTTTCTGAAATTATATTGATGGTTTCTGAAATACAATTGAAGTTTTCTGAAATTATATTGATGTTTTCTGAAATTCTATTGATGTTTTCTGAAATTCAATTGATGTTTTCTGAAACTCGAATGATGTTTTCTGAAATTATATTGATGTTTTCTGAAATTCTATTTATGTTTTCTGAAATTCAAATGATGTTTTCTGAAATTCTATTGATGTTTTCTGAAATTCAATTGATGTTTTCTGAAACTCGAATGATGTTTTCTGAAATTATATTGATGTTTTCTGAAATTCTATTTATGTTTTCTGAAATTCAAATGATGTTTTCTGAAATTATATTGATGGTTTCTGAAATACAATTGATGTTTTTTGAAAGACAATTGGAAAATGTTTAGAAAAGAACATATCATAATTTTTTCACCAATACAATCATAAGTCACACAGCGTTATCTGCTTCACCGATATGAGTTACGCTGTTTTTGTGATTGTATTGTGAAATAGAAATTTACCCCCCTGCGCGTATAGATGTTTACACATCAAAAAGGACCAACAGTTGGAAATAACAAACTATATCGGAAATTATGGTATATTTATTTCCGTTGAGAAAAATCATAAGGAAACAGATTAACAGATATCATCGAGCTTCGAAGTAAATGTTATCTGAAAATTTTGCAGTTTTAGGTACGAATATCTCAAAATTGATATGATAGAAATATGGTTCCTACTAACTCTCGTATAAGAAAATTTCAGATATTCTTTTCTTTCTAATGTTTGAGTTAAATAGTTGATTAAGCATGAGTTGAAGTAATAAACACAAGGATGCTGAAGATCAACAAGTGTGATGTTCGAAAGTAGCTACTCAATATTTCTCTTACATTACAAAAATTTATATTATGTATTACACTGTACAATAGGCATTCTGGGGGGGAAGGGGGTTAGAGAAATTCCAAGTCAGTGTGAAAGTACTAGGCAAGTATAGTAAAACATCCAAAAGTTTAGGCGTTTTCAGACTATTTTGTATTGGATTAAGAAATCATCAGCTAAAAACAAAGCTGAAAGCAAAGGAACAACAACATAAAGAAAAACATGTAAGAAAATCATAGTCGGTCGACTATACGATACCCTATACCATGGTTTAGAGACCCTATCTCTTCCGTCCAACTAATTCGATATAGAAAATAAGCAACAACCAAATTTGAGTTGCATTGTTATAAATTTTTTTGGCTGCAGATATGAAAAAGTTCATATCGGGTGCTATATTTATATGGGGACTAGGTCGCAAAATGGACCGATTCTGACCATATTCGGTAAAGTCATATTTTGAAAAAATATATACAAACCAAATTTGAGGAAAATCGGTGCAATATTTTTGTTTTTTGATAGATTTAAGTGAAGATCGGGAAGCAGCTCTATATGGGGCCTATGACTAAGAGTTGTCCCATAGACATCGTTTTTGGACTATTCAATTATGGATGTAATAAACACATACAAACCCAATTTGAGTAAAATCTATACGACAATTTGGATCTTATGGCAATTTATGTCGATTTTATATGGGTCATTTGTATGGGGGCTAGGTCTGAACATGGACCGATTCAATTTCAATGGCGTTCATCCTATGGCCGATAAAAGCTTATATACCAAATTTCATCAAAAGACATTCATATTTGCGACCTGCAGTTTGATTACAAGCTTTACATGGACACACAGACGGACGGACATCGTTAAATCGACTCAAAAAGTGATTCTGATGCGATCGGTATAATAAAAGATGGGTCTAGGTCAAATATTTTTGGTTGTTAGTGGTATAGGGTATAAATATAAAAGGCCTGAGAATGCCAAATCCTTTGGAGGTTTTTCTGTATCGTCCTAGTATTCTCAGCCTGACTTGGAATTTTTCACTCCCCAGATAATGATCCAGAATATGTTCCGCAGTGCTATTAGAACTGAACGAAAAAACTCATTAGATATATTGAACATAATTTTTATACCCGCCTTTAAATCTATGAGTTGCGTTAATTAAGGTCAACACTGTACTTCGAAAACGGAATTATATATCGAATAAATAAATATATTATTTTTTCATTTTTTTATTTATTTCATTATAGATTACAAGCCCTTTGGACCTAATTAGTCTAGAAAATATGGCAGTAACAAAAAAAAAAAAAAAAAAGAATAAAAAAATTTATTACTATTAGAATTCAATTCTTTATAATTATGTTTTCCATACCTTAATAATTAATTAATTTAATAATTAATTAATTTAAAAAATTTATATAATATCAAAAAAAGAAGAATTTCCATATTTACTCGTAAATACTTTAAAAAACTAAATCATTCTTGTGACCGATGTTAGTGTGTCAGTTTCAATCCTATTTCGACCAAACATTCCCTATTTGAAAGGTATTTCTTTTTAGCTGTCCACCAGAATTACAGATTTTTATATTTTTAAATTTTTTTGGACGTATGCTCAGTAAAGTTGCTACTAGCACATACATAGAATTATACAATGCCATGTATGTGTTCATTAAATTTGTTAATGTGTTTGCAAAAAAAAACGAGTTTGTTTTCTTCATTCGCAATAATAATTGTGTTGAATTGAAAAATAATTTTGGGCACAAACCAATACAATAACAATAATAGCGCAATCGATATTTAAAAAGTGTTGAATGAAAAAATAAAATTTCCTAAAATTTGCAATCGAATTTCGATGGCTCGGATCTGCTAGTATAATATTAAATAGGCAAGGCGATTTGACAAAACCGATTTTGATAAAAAATATACCATTTGAAAGGTATTTCTTTGCAGATGTTCAACATATTTACAGATGTGCACCATTTGGTAATTTTTTTTTTTATTTTTTTTTAGTAAAATTCATTTAAAGTTGCTACTAACACATACACAGAACACTTATTTATGCTTCAAATAAAAAAACTATACAATGGTGTGTGTGTGTTTATCAAATTTGTGTTGAATTGTGAATTGGCTAAAATTGTTTAGCATACCTTTAGGCTCTTATAAAATTATTTACGAATTAGAAAATAAAATTTCAAAGAATTTGCACTCAATTTTCGAGGGCTGGGCTCTGGTAGTATAATTTAATATATAATGCTATTTTAGAAATTGGTTTAGTAAACTAAACTATATGCGGGCATTTCCATTTCAACCAAGTCTGTACTAATGCTGACTTGTGGTTAGGGTCGTTATCTTGGTAGAAGCGAAAGTTGTCCTCAATTTGCAATTTCGACGCACTTTGAATTAGATTTTCTTGGAGAAGTTTCAAATACATGTGTTTTATCCATATTCCCTTCGATAAAGGGAAGACATGCATCCCCAAACTGTAGCATTTTCACCACCGTGTTTCACAGTGGCACGTAAATTGTGAGGTTTCAGCTCAGTATTAACTTGGCGCCAAATATAGGGTTTCCATCTGGTCCAAATATATTAACTTTAACTTCATCAGCAAAAATTACAGTTCTCCAAAACGCTGGACTCTTATTTAAATGGTCACGCGCAAACTGCAGAATTTTACTTCATTTTTTCATTTATAAATGGTTTGTTTCGAGCGATTCGGCCATTAAAATCAGCATGAGGATGACTTGTCTTTCCCAAATATTTTTCAACCATAACAGTCAGCTTCGGAGCGCTTGTTGCTTGATTTTCACGAATTTGTTGCACTAACCACTTAGAATCACTTTCAGTATAAATTTTATTTGGAGCTATTTTCAACACAATTTTCACGTAAATAGCGTTCAATTATATGCTGAACTGTTGACGAGCTTAAATTAACCATTTCAGAAATTTTCCGCTGAGTGTGTCCATTTTTATAGTGCTTTAATACTAACTCACGCATTTCAATGGATGTACGCGGTGCCCTGGTTGGAAAAATTCATCTTATATAAAATTTGCATTCAAGATTTTTTTCAATATTTTTCTTCTCTCAAACCTCTATAACTAGAGTTCTAATTAACGTAGGCTGTTGACATAGGTCTAAGAACACTCAGTGGATCAAGCTCCTTCTTTTGAGCTATTAACTGCTTAAATTCGTTGTTTTTGTATTTTTAGAACAAAATTATTAATATAAAAGGTTTTTGAAAAAAACTTATCTCCATCAAATAAACTGTTAGCGACTGTATATAAAAGAGTTGCGTGACCGATTCATCATCGCCCAACTCAAACTCTTCGACCTAGAAACTTGGAATTTGGATTGTAGGTTCCCCTGTCGGCATTAATATCCACAAAGAAGGGATTTTTAGAAATTCGTACATTAAGGGGGTAAAACCGGCCAAAAAAGGAGAAAATGATAAGAAATTAATCTAGGAATATGAAATTTGGTGTGTAGATTCCATCCAAGAAACAAACATTGGATTTTTTTTTTTTAGAAATTCAGCCATTTAAGGGGGAAAATGACCGAAAAGAGTAAAAATGGTACCGTTTTGCATCTTCTTAACATATTTATCTAAATATATATATATGTGTAGGTATACAGACAGACTCCACCGAATACGAGGGCATCAGTAAAGAATGAATTTATTACTAACTCTAACATCTCGAGGAGGAACAAGTAAGAAAATTATAGTCGGTCTAGACCGACTATACGATACCCTATACCATGCGTTTAGAAACCCTATCTCTTAGGCCCAACTAACTGGACATTGAAAATAAGCAAAAACCAAATTTGAGTGGGATTTTTATTAATTTTTTTGGCTGCAGATATGAAAAAGTTCATATCGGATGCTATATCTATAAAGGGACTAGGTCCAAAAATGGACCGATCCTGATCATGTTTGTAAAGTCTCTTGTATTTTGCAAAAATATGTACAAACAAAATTTGAGAAGAATCAGTGCAATATTTTTTTTTTTTAATAGATTTAAGTGAAGATCGGGAAGCAGCTCTATATGGGGTCCAAGGGATCATTTTTGGACTACTCATTAGTGGATGTAATGAACGCATACAAACCCAATTTGAGTAAGATCTATATGACAATTTGGATCTTATGGCAATTTATGTCGATTTCATATGGGTAATTTGTATGGGGGCTAGGTCTGAACATGGACCGATTCTCACCAATTTCAATATCGTTCATCCCATAAAAGCTTATATACCAAATTTCATCAAAATATATTCATATTTGCGACCTGCAGTTTGATTACAAGTTTTACATGGACACACAGACGGACGGACGGACGGACGGACGGACGGACGGACATTGTTTAATCAACTCAGAAAGTGATTATGATTCGATCGGTATAATTAAAGATGGGTCTAGGTCAAATATTTTTGGTTGTTACAAACAGCAGCACAAAGTCATTATACCCAAACCACATAGTGGTATAGGGTATAAAAACGACCAAAAAGGGGAAAATTATACATTTAGGGTGTAAAAGCGTACCTTTTTGTATCTTCTTTACAAAGTCATTTAGGAATATGAAATTTGAAAAGTAGATTTAACCAGAGATACAAACAGCGGCCAAGAATAAAACTTTTTTTTAATTCGAGACTTTAGGGGAAAAAAGTGCATTTTCTTAAAAAAAAACAAGTAAGAAAATTATAGTCGGTATAGACCGATATCCAACTAATTGAGTTTAGAAAATAAGCATAAACCAAATCCGAGTGGAATTTTTATTAATTTTTTTGCCTTTGAATATGACTTGGTCGAAAAATGGACCGATCCTGACCATATTTGGTAAATTCTCTTATTTTTTACAAAAAACACATACAAACCGAATTTGAGAAAAATCTGTGCAATATTTTTATTTTTGACAGGTTTAAGTGAAGTTCGGGAAGAAGCTTTATATGGGGACTATGACTATGAATTGTACTATAGGTTAAATTTTTGGACTACTGTCGAATGGATATAATAAACACATACAAACCCAATAAGACTGAGATCTATTTGGTAATTTGGATCTTATGGCAAATCGGGCATCATTGTGCCAAGATATGACCTCCAATATGGAGACTCCTCTAAAAAATTTTAAAAATTCAGTGTGTTTATTGTAATAATTATTGCTAAGTTTATCAAATTATTTACTTTTCAAATATGTTGTTTAAATTTTTTATAAATAGTGCAATAAGTCCAGATATTAATGTAAACAAAAAACCCTAGTAGAGGGTATCAAAGATTCGGATGAGGTGAATTTAATACGATAGTTTTTACTCCCTTTATATTAACTCGTAGTGTCTGCTTGTCTGCCGAAAAAACTTTGAATCAATTTTTAACCCTTTTCCCGTGATCTAATCAAGCTGAAACTTTGCAGGGAGTATCGTGTTGACGATATAAATGAATTAACAAATGGGCTGAATAAGCTCAGTGGGAGTGGCACCCCCATACATAGTAGGTATTTAATATCATATAATTGGAGTACTATAATAGAGAGCCTTGGGACTTCATCTGAGTTCATGAGTTATTAATCTAGCCAATGGGCGGGGCACCTAAAAAACTTTGAATCGATTTTTAACCCTTTTCCCGTGATCCAGTATTAACTATTCTCCCCTCAAGTTAAATCTCCTATGAATATATGTTTTTATTTCCATTTAGTCTTTTAGCTACTCGGGAAGGAGATCGTTTTTTCGGCTTTTTTTTGTTTTCATTCTAATAGCTGCAGGTGGGTCTTGTTCTGTATGTTCGGTTTCGTTTTTAAAACCATTCCTTGGGTTAGTGTCCAACTCGGTCCTTTGTTTTGTCTTTACCTCCGAATGTTCGCCTATCATTATCAATTGTTGAGGGTAATTGTAATATGCTCCAAGCAGCTTCCTCCGTTGCAGTTAAAATAAACTGTTTAAATCATGGATGGGCGCGTAAACTGTTTACGCTGTTTACGACTGCTGTTTACGCGTAAACAAACGTAAACGCAAACAGATTTCAATTGATGTAAACGTTAACATACAAGTAAACGTAAACAAGTTCATATTTTTCTGTTTTTCTTACTAGAATTAAGAAGAAATCAAAGAATTTGTTCATAATTTTTTTTTTTATTTAAGAAAAACATAAATATGATATGTGTATATATTTACAGCAAAAAAACAAAAGAAATCCTTATTGTTAAGAAAATATACATATTTAATCATCATCACAAGGGATGTTATTCATTTTCAAGCTATAATAAATGTGTATCAATTTTTTTGAACGCTCAAAAGTTAGTCGGTTTCTTATATCAGAATGTATGTAGCTCCAGTTTGAGAAAACCCTTTCTATTTGAGCAGATGAAGCCGGTATGTTTATAAGTTTGCAAGCCAGAGAAGACAATGATGGATATTTTAAAGATGCCATGCGCCAAAACAATCCAGCATCATTGCCCAAATCTGTTGAGAGCAACACATTGAAATAATCTTTGCGATTCAAAAACAAATCCAATTCACGCAAACCTTCACCAGTCAACTCTGCGAAAAGGAAACTTGTTACTGAATTTGTTTGTTTTGTAGATAGCTTCTCTCTATCATAAAAAGGATTTAAGAAATATGCACTGAGGGCATATACATTAAGCGCTTGATCTTTGCGGTCATAAAATATTTTTTTCAAACTTTTAGGTTCATTTAATGATAACCAGTAATTAACAGCTTCGGCTACACAGCAATTTGAGGATTGTACATTATTTAATAACGCGCAAACTGGGTCCAGTAAAGCGATTTCCTCCTCCACCCTTTCAAAAAGCATATCATCAAGTAGGAGATTTTTTATGTCGTTTTTAACTTTTCGTGATGAGTCTGCAACCAACTGGCGCATGAATTTTACGTTATTTTTTAAACACATGAAACAATCGGGCATAGAGCACCAACGAGTTTCTGCAGGGATTTTGATTTTAGTACCACCTTTTTCAATGATTAATTTTTCAAGGTCTGGGTGGCGAAACTCTTTCAAAATTTTTGTAACTTTGTCTGCGGTATCTTTATCCACTCTATTTTTAGCAAGCAGATTAGCGACGTGAGCAGTGCAGTTGTTATGCCAGATATTAACGATTTTGCCCATCCTGATCATATTAGCAGCGTTGTCTGAAACAACTGCATACACTTCAGTGCCGTACATTTTCTTTGCTAGTTCAATTGATTCACCAACGATCTCTGATAGCTTCTCTGACGTCTCACTTTCGCTTGATAAGTCCCACGCATTTAAAAATGCCTTTTCTCCACCAGCATTATGAAGCATGGTAACTACTAGCTTGCTATTACTCGCAGTATTTTTCCAGCCATCGATTAGAAGAACTGAGTCTAATCCAATTTGGTTGCTGGCTTTTACAATCTGCCTCTCATATTCTTTATCCAATAAAGTTGTTGAAAGTGTTTTTCTGCTTGGTAAAACTTTGGAATAAGCTGGTCTTAATTTCTGTAGAAGATCTTTAAAATGCTTTGATTCAATAACGTTGAGTGGAATGTTGCATCCGAAAAAGAATCTGGCTACTAATTCATTAATTTCTTCCTCATCTTTTTTAGAGGTCTTATCGAGAAAGTTGTGCAACACGCCATTTTTCTTTGATTTAGGCTTTTTAAAATTTGGTGGTGTAGTGGAAGCTAATGATGATGATAATATCGCGGAAACTGAAGATAATGATGATGATATTGTGGAAACTGAAGATAATGATGATGATATTGAGGAAACTGAAGATAATGATGACGATGTTGTTGGAGTTGCTGACGGTGTGTATGTTGTTGGTGTTATAGATGCTGTGTATGTAACTAGTGTTGTCGATGATGTCTTGGGAAGATCTGAAATCAATATTATTTCACAATCTTCATTTTGTGAAATATCCATTAAGGAAATATCAACATGGCTATCTAGATCCGTTATACAACTCATGTTCATATCATCCTTGTTGTTGTCCTCATTAGACTTCTTTTTACAACGATTTCTATTCATAATGGTAGGCGAATATTAACCACATTTAGCACAAATATTTAAAAAGTAATAAAGCACACCTATGCGCCTTTAATCTTTCTGTTGCAATGTTTGCTAGCGTTTTTCTGCAAAACAAGCATAGCGCTGTATATTTTCTTCCATTTTTGTGCAACTCAAAGCTTAAATCCACAAAAATATCTCTTTTGGCGTTATAGCAGGCCGACATTTTTATTAAACTTTACTGAATGCTTTGTAATTGTTGAAAAGTGTTGCCATGTTATGGCATTGTAAATGTTTTATGATAACTTTCAATAAAATTATTACCATATATTTGTTAACAAGCTAAAAATAAATGAATAAATTATTTTATACTATAATTTTTATTATTATTTTCAGTATTATTTTTATTATAATGATGTATTATTTGTATTGTTATATACTTTGCTTAAATTAAAATTTAAGTTGTGGCAGCTCTTTCACATTTCGTCAAAGGAATCAGCTGTTTCGTTTACGTGTTTACGTCTGTTTACATGTTTACGTCTGTTTACGACTGTTTACGTCTGTTTACAGAGTAAACGTAAACAGCGTCTGTTTACGCGTAAACGCCCATCGCTGGTTTAAATAAACCTTCTTAAGTAGCGGGACATTCTGTTTTATTGTGGACAAGTTTTTTTTTTATTTAAAGTTATAATCGGCGCACACTTTCATCCAACCAGTTTATTTAAATTCTCTCTAATTTTATTCCACTCCTCTTTAATATCTATTTTATTTAAACGCTTTAGCCAAATGTGAATTCGACTGGTTTTCTTCATCATAAAATTTGTACATATAATTAAAAAACATTTGTTCATTGAATTAACTAATTCTAAACTTACATCTTCTTTTCAACCATTTTAATAAGTTTTTTAAAGCTGTCATGATCAATATTTATAACGACAGTTTTCGCACAAATTGGCAATTAAATACCAAGTTCGTGGTACGGCTATTGTAAAAGATTTTTGGCAACCATGGTACTGTTTAAAAGAAAAACGCCTAATTTTCGTCCCCACTGATGTCGAATATGACAATCATAATCAGGCAAAAATACGTCCCTTTTTTACCAATCACAATAAAATTGGTGAAATCAAAACGAATGCCCTTTTGCTCTAATAAATTAATATTAAGAAAAAAAAAAAAAAACAATCGATATTTCAATCTTTATTTGTTTTTTTTATTTGTGCTTTACATTATTTAAAAAA
The DNA here is from genome assembly GCA_963682025.1 of Cordilura impudica. Classification (NCBI taxonomy): domain Eukaryota; kingdom Metazoa; phylum Arthropoda; class Insecta; order Diptera; family Scathophagidae; genus Cordilura; species Cordilura impudica. The sequence goes on along the minus strand of OY821519.1, from coordinate 28,071,548 downwards.
AATTTTTTAATTGGTTTTATTAAAAAGGAAACGATTTAAAAAACATTTACATTATATTAATCCAAATCATTATAAAGTGAAGGTTATTGAATGTTATCCAGAACTAAAATTGAGTTAAGGCATAATGTTGGGTAGGCATAATATTGGGTAGCTCTGCTTAAAAAAGGTAATTTTCAGACAAAGAATTAATTTAATAAAAACAAAAAATGTTAATCATGAAATTTTACTTCGCTTTCACAAATTTTGTGAGTAAACAGAGTTTCGATCAAGATTACGCTTGTAACAGAGTTTAACTTGTCACTCAATCATCTCTGTGACGAACGCTAACACGTAAAAGAAAAGAAAAACTTTTATGAAACATAAACATGGGGGAATTCAATTTTTCTTATTACTTCACGCATAATTTTGCTACAATACTGCTAATGCAATCCGGACCACTCATCATTTAAGACAGTTCTGTAATTTACAGATGAATAATACTGATTGACTAAGAATTGTGTAATTATCCATAATATTTTCATATATGAATATTATATTTATGTAGTTTACGTAATATTTAAGCATTGATATAAACTGAATGTCAGATACATTTTTTAATAGCCTCATTACAATTGTTCATGAGTATAAAAACTCCATTGCGAGTTTTATGAAAATATTTTTACATGTACAGTATAATCACGTTATTCTTATTAATTTTTTTTTTTTTTTAATATTACGAGGTTGGCGCTAGCTCCAGCTAGACATAATGCCAGGTTATTATGACATATAGATCCCTAAACAACCTATGCCTTCGCAAGAAAGGTTAGGGAGAGCCATTTGATTTCAAGCCTTAAAACTATTAAACAGAATGGTTATGCAATATAACCAAAAAGAATGCACTTAGGTAAGTAAAGTAACTGCATGCTGATCAGCAACCACGAGGATTAAAAAATAATCACTGCAACGTGTTATCCCTTATTCGAAAATAATAGAAGCGACGAAAATGACATTCATTCGTTTTGCAGAAAGCATGCCCATAACCCATAACCCAACTGGATGCCAAGTAGTAACCAAGAGGCTCAAAAAATAAAAAACCACAACATGTTTTCTTATACTCGCAAGATTTGACGCGACGAAAACACTGTTTATTCGTTGAAGTGTAAATTACTAATGCGCGTTATTCCTAATTATAGATTTTAGAACTCTGGCTTGTTATTCTTATTTTTGGGGAAAATATCAAGAAATAAAACCGTGTGGTCTATGGGCGATGCCAACTTTTTCTAAGCAAAAATCACAAAACAGTTGAACAAAAAACATAACAAGGTGCTAAATTTCAATGTTACTTTTTAATTGCATATCAATAAAAGAAAAAAACAAGTAAGAAAATTGCAGTCGGTTTAGACCGGCTATACGATACCCTATACCATGCGTTTAGGGACCCAATCTCTTAGGTCCAACTAATTGGATATAGAAAATAAGCATAAACCAAATTTGAATGGCGTTGTTATTAATTTTTTTGGCTGCAGATATGAAAAAGTTCTTATCGGATGCTATATTTATATGGGGACTAAGTCGAAAAATGGACTGATTTGGTAAAGTCACAAATATTTTGGAAAAATATTTACAAACCAAATTTGAGAAAAATCTGAGCAATATTTTTGATTTTGATAGATTTAAGTGAAAATTTGTCATTGTCAAAGTCATTGTTCCATAACCACTAGGGTGTCAGTTATTTGTATGGGCAATTTTTTCTTATGAAAATGTTCAAGTCTTACCCCCTCAAAAAGTTGAGGTTTGATGCAAAAATGACTCTCCAAAAATTTCATGCCCCTAAGGCCACGCCTTCCCGTGCCGACTTGCGTTTGAAAATTTCAAGTGTGTTTATATGGGGAAAATATGACTTTTTTCAGTTTTTAAGAAAATTTCGTTCTATAGTTTAATTTTTCCGACAAGTTGTGATATAATTCGGGATCAATATTAGATTATCCTTTCAAAAAGCTATAAAACTTCCAAATCGAATAAAACCTCGCCAAGAAATAGCAAATGCCCCAGACCACTTTTGTGCTAAAAAATTTATTATGAAATTTGATGTCATTTTTTTCAACTTTGAGAAATTGTTTAAATCCAAATTTTTTTTGGTCTCTATATTTATAAGGACTCAGATATGAAGTATTGTTTTTTTTACCACGTTGTTAACCTATTGCGCATTGAGATCGAAAATGGGAAATTTTTTTGATAAAATTTTGAAAACTCCTTTTTCAAGTTTCAAAAAATTTTCTTAAACAAACTTTAAAAAACTGGATCTAAAACTTTAAGGTTTTGTTAAATACATATAAGAGATTAACTGTGTGAATTTTTAAGTAAATCCCTATGTAAGAATTTTTTTTACAAGGATTTTATTTTTGCGGATTTCGAGAAAAATTATATTTTTGTGAAATGTTCAGTGAATGTGCTCTAGCAAAATACTTTGTAACAAAAATTAATCAGTTCTCTATTTTTAAATGGTATATTTTATCTTAATAGCCTAGGGTTCGGAAAAAAATAATATTACTCCATTAACCCATTTGGATTGGGGTCACATATGACCCCAAGCTAATACAAGACAATTTATTCAAAAAATTCAAATATTTTGTAAGTGCTGTTGAATTTTTCGATGTGACGCTTAAAATGTAATAGCCATATGTGCAAGTCTTCCGTGCTAAAAATTTTAAATAAATCGAACAACGTTAACCCATTCCTTGCCGAGGCCAAACTTTGAATTTTGGCATATTTAAAAAAAAGTAAATACCTAAAAATAAATTTTTTTTATCCAACAAAATATATATGAATTTTTGGAATAAATTGTCTTTTATTAGCTTGGGTTAAATATGAGGGTCAAAATGATCTACTGGAAAAAATAATTTTAGTAATATACAATGGTAAAATAAAACAGAAATAAGTATAGATTTACGTTAATAGCTTCTATTAGCAGTTAAGTAATTAAGGAGATTGATACATTACATTAACCTCAGGAGCACATAAGGGTAAGTTTTAGCAAAATATAGTGGAATTTTAATTTCCAACCAATAGTAAAGGTTTCATCCAGTTTACTAGAAAAATACATAATTTTTTTTAAATATGCAAAATTCAAAGTTTGGCCTCGGCAAGGAATGGGTTAACGTTGTTCGATTTATTCAAAATTTTTATGACGGAAGAGTTGCACATGTGAAACACTTACAAAACATGTGAACTTACAAAACATGTGAATTTTTTCCATAAATTGTCTTTTATTAGCTTGGGGTCATATGTGACCCCAATCCAAAAGGGTTAATGGCGTCATATTATTTTTTTCCGAAACCCTAGGCTATTAAGATAAAATATAGCATTTAAAAGTAGAAAACTGATTAATTTTTGTTACAAAGTATTTTGATAGAGTACATTTACTGAACATTTCACAAAAATCTTATTTTTCTCGAAATCCGCAAAAATATAATCCTTGTCAAAAAAATTCTGGCATAGAGATTTACCTAAAAATTCACACAGTTAATCTGTAATATGTATTTAACAAAACCTTAAAGTTTTAGATCCAGTCTCTTAAATTTTGTGTAATAAAATATTTTGAAACTTGAAAAAGAAGTTTTCAAAATTCTCAATGCGCAATAGGTTAACAACGTGGTAATAAAACAATACTTCATATCTGAGTCCTTACGAGTATAGAGATCAAAAAAAAATTTTGGATTTTTAAAAATATCTCAAAGTTGAAAAAAATGCCATCAAATTTCATAACCTAGTTTTTTTTTACCACAAAAGTGGTCTGGGGCATTTGCTATTTCTTGGCGAGGTTTAATTCGATTTTGAAGTTTTATAGCTTTTTGAAAGGATAATTTAATATTGATCCCGAATTATATACCAACTTGTCGGAAAAATTAAACTATAGAACGAAATTTTCGTAAAACCTGAAAAACAGTCATATTTTCCCCATATAAACACACTTGAAGTTTTCAAAAGCAAGTCGGCACGGGAAGGCGTGGTCCCAGGGGCATGAAATTTTTGGAGAGTCATTTTTGCATCAAGCCTCAACTTTTTGAGTGGTAAGACAATAAATATTTCCACTTTAATATATAACGGAGACCCTAATAACCACGTAGTGTGGTATAGGGTATAATTATATAGTACGTACACAATTTTTATTACAATTATTTTTATATAAAAACGCATAATATGACAATTTTTCGGACAGTATTGATTTTTTATAAAATTATAATTTTTTAATTATTTAGTCCAAGTTTTTGGAAAAAATTAAAAAAAAAAGCACGAGAAGGTGCTAAATTAGAATGAAATGAAAAGAGCTAAAAAATTTTAATTTTTAGTCCATATTTAGTAAGTATTAAATTATGCCGGAATTAGGTATTAAAAATGAAAAAAAAAAAATCACATTTTACTGAACACTACTGTGACATCAACGTTTGAGTATGGAAACGTGAATATATGTATGTATCTATGAAGAAACTTGATAATTTAAACAAGTAAATGTTAAATTCGGCTGTGATACCCTCCATCCGTGTTCTAAAAATATTTCACATTTTATTAGCTAGATTTTTTACAAATATATTAACTTTTTTATTGCTTATTAGCAGTATACCCGCCACGTTGTTAGCGTAATTAATATATTATATGTTTAAACCTTAAGTAAAACTATTTAAAAATAATAAAAAAATATATTTAAGAAAATATAAATTTTTTCTTCATATTAAGTAAGAAAATTATTCAAATCTTAAACATCGTAAGTAAGATTTATCTGTAAAAATCAATGCTAAACTAATATATACAAGATATCTGTATATAAAATAATATTGGTAATGTAAGCTATTAATCATGGATATGCGTAAAGGCCAGTTTACACTATCACACTTTGTAATACAACCTGTCAAAAAGTCGAGTATTATGAAAAATTCGTACCAGTCGTCTGTAGGATTTTATTTTCGACGGACCAGAGTTTTTTTTTTTTTGATAATATTGAATATGTTTTTTTTTGAATTTATTATGATACAAAAAAAAAAATTCTTTAATTAAGAAATTACACTTATTAAGAAAAAGGTATTGTTTTAAGAAAATGTACTTGTTTGAGATAACACACTTTTGAAGGAAAATTCACTTTTTTAAGAAAAGGTACTTGCTTAGTAAAATTTACTTCTTTAGGAAAAGGTACTTTTTAAGTAAATTTACTTCTTTAAGAAAAAGTACTTTTTAAGACACGGTACTTTTCAAGAAAATTAGGATCTACTCTTTTAAGAAAAGGTTCTTTTTAACTTAAATTTGTTTAAATTTACTTTTTTAACAAACTTTACTTTTTTAACAAAATTGACTTTTTAAGAAAATTTAATTTTTGAATAAAAGGTACTTTTAAAGAAAAGATACTTGTTAATAAAAGGTACTATTTAAGGAAAGGTACTTTTTAACGAATGGTACTTGTTAAGAAAATGTATCTTTTAAGAAAAGATTATTTCTGAGAAAAGGAACTTTTTGAGAAAAGGTACTTTTTTTAGCAATTGGTATTATTTTTTAAAGAAATGCACTTTAAGGGCGGCGTAAGTTTTTAAAGCCGAAAACCAGGCGTATTTTCATGATTTTCTTAAGATATGAATAATGTCGGATTATTTTATCATATACACAAGTATCATTGAAAAGTTTTTCAACTAAAAATGTTAATAAATAAGTCCGTGACAGCGAATCTCCGGAGGCGTCTCGAAAAAAAGATGTTATGCGGTGAACATCATAACTCGCTACCGGATCATGTGAAACATAAAAAGGTGAAATGTTTCAGGAAGTGTTTTTTTTTATTCTTGGCAGCATTTTGAAGCAACAAACACGATTTTTGCTATAAAATGTCGGTGAATTTGTTGTTAAAAAATGGAAAAAATTGTAAAAAACTCTCCCTGATTACCTGTTGTTTTATGTGTAGATATGGTGTATAAAGATTCAAAACGATCGGTCAAGTAGACTTTGAGCTATGATGTTCGATTTAAAGTTTTTTAGATACGGTACGATATACCGTATGAGGGCAGGTTGCTTGAAACGCTGATTTACTTAAAATTTTGAAACAACACTCTCGACATGTTGTACATTAAGAAAGATGCAAAAAAAGTTTTAAAACCTTAATCCGCCCTTAAATGAAAATTTACCAGCTTAAAAGTACCAGTTTTCCTTTTTTGAAACTCGTTCTTTTAACTCATACTCTCTGTCTGTCTGTCTGTCCGTCATGCATGCGACAACCCCATTTCCCCTCATCCAATTGATCTGAAACTTGGCCCATAGTCTTGTTGTGACTATAGATTAATTTAGGGGTAGCCACGCACAGTCACGCATAGTCACGCACAGTCACGGAGTGATTTAGAACTCATTTCCCCTTATTCACTCATTCTGAAGCTTGGTCGAAAGACTTGCTGTGAAAAAAGATTAACTTTGACTTAGTCACGCACAGTCACGCATAGTCACGTACAGTCATGGAGAGATTAAAACCTCACTTCCCTTCATCCGATCGATCTGAAATTTTGTCCATAGACTTGTCGTGGCCAAAGATAAAATTTAAGGTAGTCACACACAGTCACGCATAGTCACGCACAGTCACGGAGTGATTTAAACCGCATTTCTCCTCATCCAATCAGTCTGAAACTTGGTCAACAGACTTGTTGTCACCAAATATTAACTTAAATATAGTCACGCACAGTCACGGAGTGATTTAAACGCCATTTCCCCTTATCCAATCAAACTGAAACTTGATCCATAGACTTGTTGTGACCAAAGATTAATTTTAAAATAGTCACGCAAAGTCACGCACAGTCACGGAGAGATTCAAAACTCACATGCATAAGGAAAGAAAGAGTTTTAATAAATACTTTGTTTTTATGGGTTAGATTATTTGGTCGTTTTTACCTATTTGGTGGAGTCAGTATGCCAAAATCCATATAAAAGTTTTAAAACTTTAATCTGCCCTTAAATGAAAATTTACCAGTTCAAAAGTACCCGTTATAACTTTTTTTGGTCGTGTTTACCTATTTGGTAGAGTCTGTATGCCAAAATATACATATATATATATATATATATATTGTGTTCGTTTGGCCGAAAAAATCTCCATGGGCTTATCGCGATTCTGGTGCTATGCGCTTTAACAATTATAGTTGCCCAAGGAGCCTCTAAAACCATTTTCGAACCATCCAAAATTTCGATTAAAAAATCTATATAGGTCGTATATGGGTGCCCGATATAAAATTATGAGTGGAGTAAAATAATTGACCCACCCTAATATATATATATGGGGGGTTTCATGTCAAGTGCACCAACTATTAAAACCGATGTCTTCCGATCGGGATGAAATTTGCATCAAGGTTAGTCCTATTGGATAGTAGTTTAGACACAATTTTTCAATAAGATCGGTCCGGATCTCTCTGATCAAAATTTGACATTTTGGCCAAACAGGTGTTTTTTCTCATCCATGTAACTTATTACCTATTGTTCTTAGAAAATTTTCTCCCAAATAGTTTAGATAGCTTTTTCTTCAATATTTCGGAAAAATATACAAAAAAAAAAAAAAAAATTTAGACTTTTTTTTTTGCTAAATTAAAGCATTTTTTGCCTTTTTTCAAAAAGGGCATTTTTTTTTTTTCATAAGAAAGCTTAGAATTTTTCCTTTAAGAGCTTTTTGGTCGCTTAGTGGGATGGGAGTGGGATATCTATCAAAATAAATGTTTTGTAACTCCAGACAACGGTTTTTCAATTTTTCACAAATGCACTATTTTGAATTTTTTCCTATTTGTGTGTAAAACCTTACAAATAAAACTTATACTGAGAAACTAGACGAAGTAACCTTTCCGAAGGTATGTTACATACCTTCATAATATAACAGAAGAAAATGGTTCTCTGTAACCTGAAGGAGTTATTTGCAATATTTCAATCTGAACACGTGGATGTTAGAATTGGCTTCACGAAATTAACCCAAATGAGGCCAAAACATTGCGTTTTGGCAGAAAGCAGCAGAACTCACACAGTACGCGTTTGCATTTACCATGAAAATGTTAAACTGATGTTGAAGGAAATCAACTTAAAGTATTTAAAGTATTAACAGACTGACAGATGCACATTGAAAACAATCATTTTAAATGTGGATGATTTTGTGGAAGAAATATGTACAGGATTGCTAAACTTGAGAACCCATGACATTTTAGTCAAAGAGCAATGGTCATTCTTCAAGGATTTGAAGATACATTTGAAATCTGGTGAATTCGTTATTTCATATGATTTCGCAGAAAACTATAAATATATTCTTCAGGATGCCATACAAGCATTCCACTTCTATAACGACCAAGCAACTATATTCACAGTAGTTATTTACTACATGAAAGATGAAAAACTGGAACACAAAAGTATAGCAATCATATCCGACGATTAAAACATGATACCGTTGCAGTTTATGAGTACCAGAAGAGAATGTTAAAATTTCTCAAATCTAAATTTACAGTAAAGAAGGTATACTATGTTTCGGACGGAGCTCGTCAACATTTTAAAAACAAAGGTAGCTTGGCAAATCTTATGGCCCATGAAAAAGATTTTGGAATGCCAGCTGAGTGGCATTTTTATCCTACTGCTCATGGTAAAGGAGCATGTGATGGTATTGGAGCAAACCTTAAAAGAAATGCAGCGAAGTATAGCCTCCAGTGCTCTCATCAAGATCGCATCTTAGATGCAACTGCTTTATTCCATTGGGCAAAGAGTTATTGTAAAGAAACTAAAATAGTTTTTAGTAGCAAAGAGGATCATCACGAAACATTGAAAACATTGAAGAGCAGATTCGATGCTGCGGTAACAATCGATGGCACCGCTCAATACCATCTTTTATGCCGCTTGTCGATGGAAGACTCAAGTTGAAAAAGTTTTCTGCCTCTATTCAATGCGATTTCTTTCCAAAGACAACAAATAAACCAGCAGCGAAATCAACAGCTGAACCTAGTAACGCCAAGAAAGGATTGACAAAAAAAACGCAGTAAATAAAGGCGACAAAAAAGCTGGATGAAAGACTGGGTATTTAAAAATTTACAAGACTTAAATACTTCATCAGCTACAATAAATTAAGTATAAAAATAGTTATGATATAAATGGATCTAATGCAATTAAGATTAAATTTAAATAAATTATTTATCTTTTTATTTTTAATATTATTATTATTATACATTAATTTAATTATTATTAAAAATAAATAAAAAATAATAATTTTTCAACATTTCTATAGAAAAAAAAGCGATTTTTTTCCTGAGGTTAACATATTCTGGGTATTACAGTATCGAGGGTATAAAATTTTAGTTAGGTTGTTATATACCTTCGGAAAGTTTAGTTTGTCTAGATTCTCAGTATAATAGGAAAAAATTCAAAATAATGCATTTGTGAAAAATTGAAAAACCGTTGTCTTGAGTTACAAAACATTTATTTTTATATATATCCCACTCCCATCCCACTAAGCGACCAAAAAGCTCTTAAAGGAAAAATCCTAATCTTTCTTATGAAAAAAAAGCCCTTTTTGAAAAAAAGGCAAAAAATGCTTTAATTTATCAAAAAAAAAAAAGTCTAAAATTTTTTTTTTTTTTTTATCTAAACTCTTTGGGAGAAAATTTTCTAAGAACAATGGGTAATAAGTTACATGGATGAGAAAAAACACCTGTTTGGCCAAACTGTCAAATTTTGATCCCCTCTAACTCAGAGAGATCTGGACCGATCTTGTTAGTCCAATAGGACTAACTCTGGTGCAAATTTCATCCCGATCGGAAGACATCGGTTTCAAAAGTTGGTGCACTTGACATGAAATCCCCCATATACATATTTTATTAATATAAAGGCATTTACATTTTTTTTTTTAATTTTGAGCCAAAATATACAACTGCAACAGAAAAAGAAAATCTGAGTTTTTTGACGAATTATAGCAATTTTTTTTCTTTATGTCTTTAGCTTATTCAAAGTAATATTATATTGTTGTTGTAATATAAAAACTTTCTACTGACAATAACTTAATATATTTTAATAAACAAATATATAGTTTAGTTCGAATAACGGCAGTTTTTTCAGTATGTTTCTTCCTAAATCTAATTGTCGCGTCATTGGTGGACAAGTTTTTGAAATTCAATTAGCTTCCAGATTTTAAGGAAGCTCATCACTTTACTCAAAAAAATTTAATAATTGGCTCCCGCAAATTCGGTTTTAAAAATTTATTGGTGTTTAAAATTTGTCGCGCCCGTAACCGTATGCTCTGAATATTCCATAAAGTTGTATAAATAGGACTAAAATTAATATTTTATAGATGCTATCAAAAATATTTCAACTAAGTCCATCTTTAATTATACCGATCGACTCAGAATCACTTTCTGAGTCGAACTAGCTATGTCCGTCCGACCGGCCGTCCGTCTGTGTGTCCATGTAAACCTTGCAATCAAACTACAGGTCGCAAATATGAATATATTTTGATAAAATTTAGCATTTGTGCTTCTATCAGCAGTAGCATAAGCCTTATTGAAATTGGTGGAAATCGGTTGATGTTCAGACCTAGACCCCATACAAACGGCCCCTATGAGATCGACCTAAATTGCCATAAGATCCACATTATCATATAGATCTCGATCAAATAGGGGTTGTGTGTGTATATTACATCCAGTAACCAGTAGCCCAAAAATAAAAACTATAGGACAATTATTAGCCATAGCCCCCATATAAAGCTGATTCCCAATCTTCACTTAAATCCATCAAAAAACAAAAATATTGGACCGATTTTTCTCAAATTTGATTTGTATATGTTTTTGCAAAAAATAAGTGACCTTATCAAATATGGTCAAGATCGCTCCATTTTTCGACCTACAAATTTAAGTGAATGAACATCATTACTGTATATTTTTCCTATAAGAAAAATTTGTCGCGTCCGTTATGTCGCGTCCGTAGTTGTGCTATACTTAATTAAAACAATTAAGAAAACTATAGTCGGTCTAGACCGACTATACGATACCCTATACCATGCGTTTAGAGACCATATCTCTCAGGCCCAAGTAACTGGATATAGAAAATAAGCATAAACCAAATTTGAGTGGGATTTTTATTAATTTTTTTGGCTGCAGATATAAAAAAGTTCATATCGGATGCTATATCTATATGGGTACTAGGCCCAAAAATGGACCGATCCTGACCATGTTTGGTAAAGTCTCTTGTATTTTCCAAAAAAAATATACAAACAAATTTTGAAAAGAATCCGTGCAATATTTTTGTTTTTTGATAGATTTAAGTGAAGGTCGGGAAGCAGCTCTATATGGGGCCTATGACTAAGAGTTGTCCCATAGGGATCATTTGGATTACTGATTAATGGATGTAATAAATACATACAAACCCAATTTGACTAAGATTTATATGATAATAGGGGTCATTTGTATGGGGGCTAGGTCTGAACATGGACCGATTCTCACCAATTTCAATGCCGTTTATCCTATGCCGTTTATCCTATAAAAGCTTATATACCAAATTTCATCAAAATATATTTATATTTGCGACCTGCAGTTTGTTTACAAGCTTTACATGGACACACAGACGGACGGACGGACATCGTTAAATCGAATCAGATAGTGATTCTGATTCGATCGGTATAATAAAAGATGGGTCTAGGTCAAATATTTTTTGGTAGTTAGAAACAGCAGCACAAAGTCATTATATCCAAACCACATAGTGGTATAGGGTATAAAAAACGAAGAGATAATTCTCATATTTCATAAGTCTACGAACAACAGTTGTCCTTCGACGTTCATTTCCATGTGTATATAAGGAAATAAAGTTTTCAAATATCGCTGAACTTTATATATTTCTAAAAGCGCTTCAAACTAGCTTCTGTTTTTTGTCGCGTCCGTTTCATTTCATAATTGCCTACAACTTTCTACTAAATATAATTAAATACTCCGCATATTTCTAAAACGTAGCACTCATTCAGCGCTTTGAAACACTAAAAACATGCATCTAATCTTCGAGCTCTGGAATCTGCTAGTATAGACTAATATGTTAAGAAGATACAACAAGGTGCAATTTTTACACCTTTTGACCGTTCTGTCCGTTATCGAAAAAAAAAATTATCTCGAGCCAATGTCTGTTTCTCGGGTGGAAACTAAATACCAAAATTTATATTGCTAGATTAGTTGTTAAGAAGATACAAATTTTATAGTATTTTTTTATATAAGCTGCTTGGTCGTAGTTTATTAAAACATAGTTTTATATTTTCGCCTTACTGTACAAATTTATAAAAATCCCTTCTTAGTGGATCTATACTCCCATAGAGGAATCTACAGTCCAAATTCCAAGTTTATGACTCGAAGTATTTGGGCTGGGCGATGATGAATTAGTCAGGCAACTCTTATATATATATAGATTTATTACTTTATTTGGTTTCCTGTGCAACAAGACTAAGGGGTCCTATAATTAAAATAAATTATCGGCAAAATGTGATATTTAATATATGAACAGTATTTAATAAAAAGATAAGAATAATATCTGGCATAGGAGGTGGAAGCACAGATCTTCTGGGTTGAATTTGATGGATTGAGACATAGCCCATCTACTATAACCCACAAATTATCCAGTTCAACATCCACATTTAGGTTCGCAACACAGTCATTTAATTCTTCAAAAATTATAAGTTAATTACAAAAATTTTAAATTGAAAGCAATTGTTAGATGTGCATACTACATTTTTGTTTGTTTAAAGAGAGTAAGATCATAACCATCTTAGTTATTCTATTGATCTCATTGTTAAGCCATTGGTTTTCAAATATGAAAAAAAAACAAAAAAAAAAACAAACAAAAGTGTAAATGTATCGCTGATACACATTTATTTGTAAATACATGTTATGTATAAACATTCTTCATTACTTTTTGAATATATCTCCACATTTTAGGACATATCTTTGCAAAGTGATGCCCAATTTACCCCATTTTCGACATCAACTTGCCTGAAATAATGGCAAAAAATATTATTCTAATTTTTCCCAGGTAAATTATTTATTTTGTAAATAAGAGTGATTTCAATAGACATACCGACAGACGGACAGACGGACATCTCTTTACCGACTCGAATTGTTATAAGGATTAAAAGTATATATAATTTTTGGTGTGGAGGATATAAAAATCGATATTAATTGATTTATTTACTTAAAACCAAAATAAATCAGTTCTGTCTTGATTTTTCCATTTAAATTGCTTTAAATTATACTGTTCGATTTTGTTTTTAACTTTTAACTTTTAAAATTTCTTTTATAAAATCGATAACATCACTATTTTATTTAAAAAATGTGTAACGATATTTTTATAGTGAAAATAAGAGATTTTGCATTCATTAAATAAATCATAACGTTACTTATGTGCCATGCTGTATCTACTTAATCTATAATATTAATAGGTAAAGCGATTTTTTGTGACCGATTATTTGTTAAACAGTTTTTTCCCGATTTTGACCAAACGTATCTTATTTGAAAGGTGTTTCTTTTTAGCTGTCCATCAGATTTACAGATTTGCACCGTCTGGAACATTTTTTTTTGGAGTAAAATACATTTAAAGTTGCTACTAACACATACATAAAATTATAAAATGCTATATATGTGTTTATTAAATTTGATAATGTGTTTGTGAGTTTGTTTTCTTCATTACCAATAATAATAGTGTTGAATTGAAAAGTAATTATGGTCATAAATCAATAATTGGACATAATCCAATAATCGATATATAAAACAAAATTGATCAGCATACCTTTAGGGTCTTTATTAAATGAGAAAATAAAATTTACTGGAATATTTTGCCTCATGAATTCCGCATTTTTTCACATTCGAATAATGTATTTCGGTTAAAATGATTAGAATTTTTTGGTACTCATTAAAAGGGATTCTATATTAGGTTTTGTCCTTGGATCATGGCTCTGTCGAATATGATTCAGAGTTTAGTTTATCTAGTGTTAAGAATTTGTTTTCATAATATATTTTACATTATTCATATAACAAATCTAAATGGAAATGAATATTTTTTTATATAAATATTAAATTCGCATATAGTGAAACCCCCTTTTGAAATTAATGTCATGTTCTAATCTTATTTTATTTTCATTTATATAAACTTGTTATATACAACTTGTTAACTTTTAATTGTTAAATTTATCTTGAGTTGAGTCTTTGCTGACTGGGACCATTTAACAGTTTTATACTATTCTTTTAAACTTGCTTCATATAAGATTTTGGTTGGGGAGCCAATTAGAGGTGTAATGTATTGGTTAGTTAAGTAGCTCAGGTTTTATTTATTTGCTGTGTAATATATATTTTTTTTTGGCCTGGATGGCTTTTTATATAACGAAACTAATTTGAATAGATAAAAAGAAAAAAGAATTTGCACTCGAATTTCGACGGCTGGAATCTGCTAGTAAGCTTAAATACACTGAAATTATGATTTAAAAAAAAAAAAAAATCAAATTAAAAAAATTCTTAATGAAATTTAAAACTAATTCAGATATGGCTGCAACAAGTTAAGAATCTTTATAAACGATCCAAAGACTTTAGTTAAAGTTACACCAGCCGGTATGTACTAAATACTTTAGCTACTTTAAGCTTACCCTGTATTGACCTAGAATACCCCCAAATGCAACATTATGCAGCCATAATTGTTTCTCTACTCACTAATAATAAGTAACAAACAGTCAGCAAACTGTCTATGTGATTTTAGGACCAGCAGCTGAATGGTATTAACTTTATTTACAATTACTCCTTGTAGGCGCCACTCTTCTCTCCAACAATTTGGTATTTATTACACTGTTCAACGCTTTTATTGGGGATGACAGATTCTTGTAACGTGCGCTTGTATTAGATCAGTATAGTAAAACCTCTAAACACTTCGGTGCTGTAAGCCTGTACCGTCTTATATAACCCTTGGAACGCCCGTTAAAATGTATTTTTTTTTTTTTTTTTTGGTATTTTTTTTAAAGAGGACTAAAACTATCCCTAGAAATGTCGGATACAGGGTTAAAATTGTGTATGAAAAAACTGGTCGTAAAATTTTATAGCGGGCAACCATACTAGTTACATGAAGATTTTACATATATCGGCTTATTTTTTACAGTGTTGGCCAAAATAATGAAAACTTTAAAAGGTTTTAAAATAATGTTTTCCCTTAGAGTCACCAAAAAAAATGAAAGAACTTGAAAATTTCACAAATATTAGGCAAATTTCAAAACGGGAAGACGTGATTTATCAGACCTAATTTTGAAATGTGATTACTTTGTGAAAAATTACTTTTTATTAATTTTGATATAAGGAGATTTTGTTTTTTTTTTTAATCTTGTTCTAAAAATTCTAAAAAATAATGCTCTAGAATAAATTTCTAAAATTAACTTTTTTGGACAGTATATACTCTAACATGCGAGCCCTGCCAATCCGGATTATTCGGTAATCATGTTTTTTTATACCCATCTCACCACTGTGCCGAGGGTATGTATTAGTTTGTCATTCCATTTGTAACGCATCGAAAAATTATTTGCGACCCCAGAAAATATATATATTCATGATTCTTCTAAAAACTCGAGTCGATGAAGTGATGTCCGTCTGTCGTTTGAAATCACCCTAATTCACAAAATAAACCATTTTAAAAGTATGATAATATTATTGTATTTATCATTATTTCGAGCAGGTTGGAATTGAATTTGGAGCTACTAGGCCCAATAGTTGCGAAATGACGTCCGAAAATGTATCCCGATAAAATTTTATTAAAAATCTAAAAATAGTGAACAATGTCTATACGTAACAGAACATGTGCATATAGATATGTATATGTACATATATGGTAGTGCATATACATATTTGTTTTCTTGTTGTTATTTTTACGTGTGAACGAATGTTTATCCATGAGAGTAAGAGTATAGCCATCGTCTTTATTCTCTTACTCTCTTTGAACAAATAAAAATATAATTGTAGGTATTTACATTGATTGGATTTAATAATTGCTTTCAATTGAAACAAGTAAGAATCTCTGATATCATCCACCCCTGTTCTAAACACAATATGATAACCAAGGTTTTCAACACTTAAAATAGGCTAGATTTCAAATTATAATGGCTAGATTTTTTTACATTGATGTTTAAAATTAATAAGACATATTAACAAAAATTTTAAGTATATTCGTCTTTTTTATACCCTCCACACTACTGTGTAGCAGTTTTTCAAACCGTTTGTAGCTTGTAGAAATAAATTCCGAAACCCCATAAATTACGTTTTACATTATTGTTAACCACAACGACTTATTTATCAAATGGAACCAAATTGTTCCAAATTTTCTCAGACTTTTTTTAAATTTTTTTTTTTCAGAACGATTTAAATAGCACACATTGGGACAAATTAAAGAGCACATATTAGTTAAACTTAAAAATCCTTTGATTTCATTGAGGAAAAAAATGTGAAATTCATTTTATTCGTAAATTTGACTAGTATTTTGTTCGGTAACCTTTATTTTTAATAACGGATCGTAAGTCTGTTAAAAACTTTATGTATACAATTTGATCCATAGTGTTCATAGAATTCACATATCTTTTCGATCTGATCCAAAGTGATTGAATTCTGATTCATCCGTAAAGGAATATTGTTTCACCAATTTTCTGGCAATGCTCCCAAACAAATTATTTTCACACAGTCTGTTTTTAATTGTGATTGTGGATATACTAATGTAAAATTTTTCCTGAATTTGTTCCCTAATTCTGGGTGCACTCAAAAAGGGATCCGCCTTGCACATTTGAACTATAGCATGGTCGGTTCTCTCGGTCGTCTTTCTACACCCTTTTTATTAATATTGTCTGTGGTTTTGGTTTTTTCATGGTGTTTGATAGCATAATACACAGTCTTGCTGGAAGATTTATTTTTGTGGGATATTTCAGTGTACGTCAGCTTGTTTTCGAAATTCTGGATCTTAGAGCTTTTCTCGTCCCATCCTTGAAAAATAATTATAAATTTTTTATATTGACTCCTTAATAAATTTGCATACCTTTTTAAATAAAAACATTTACCAAAAAAATATATTTTTTTATTTGTTAGATTTGAAGTCATATTTCAGATATCTATAATATTAATAGGCTAGGCGATTTCTTGTGACCGATGTTTTGTTCTATCGTTTTATCCCGATTTTGATCAAGCGTATATTATTTGAATGGTATTTCTTTTTAGTCGTTTTGCAGATTTACAGATTTTTAAAATTTTTCCTTTATTTTGAGTAAATTGCATTTAAAATTGTTACTAACTCATATATAAAATTACACATATGCTATGTGTGTTTTATTAAATTTGTTAATGAGTTTGTTAACGAGTTTGTTATCTTCATTCACAATAATAATAAACCATAAAAGTGTTAGCGTGATAGAGAAGAAGAAAGCATATATTTCAAGAAATTCATAACTACACTGTATTCTTAATCGGACCGGTTTCTGGCATTTCAGCCTTCATCAGCAAGTTATTGAACATTGTGATAATTGTTATGTTATAATTGAATAGATTGTTTCTATATGAAATTGTTCTACTTAGGGCGGCCGTGAGGTTTGAACCCTGAATCTTCACGTACACTTGTACTTGCACTTCTTGGTCAGCGCTTTAACACACTCACTTAAAGTCTGGCCTACGAGCAATGTGGTTAAAAATCAGTTTTCATACCATACAGCTTTTAATTCTTATTAATTTTAGAAGATATGTACAACCTCTGTCCAAACAAACAATCGTTATTTT
This sequence comes from Cordilura impudica, assembly GCA_963682025.1. Classification (NCBI taxonomy): domain Eukaryota; kingdom Metazoa; phylum Arthropoda; class Insecta; order Diptera; family Scathophagidae; genus Cordilura; species Cordilura impudica. Next base: position 28,053,786 of record OY821519.1, on the reverse strand, counting down.
TTAATTTTTTAATACTTTTGCATTTATACTTCTAATTTCCACTATTCTCAGTTTCGTAAGAGTTGCCATATGTGATGAACGGTTTGTACATAGTACAGATTGCAGTTTTTACATATATTTGAGATTATGCTTTGAAGCGAAAGTTTCCTGTTTGTTAGAACAGGTTTGTTAGAACGGATTGTCGAGTTTTTACTGTACTTCAATTATATTAATAAAAAGCAAATTTTCCTTTGCAATCCCATTTCCACACTTTAGGTCCGATGAGGCACGCCTTCCTGATATGCGAAGACGTATCTAGAGGGAGTTACGGTCAATGAATAAACATTTTTTATTCTATAATTCTCTTTAAGGGTTTTACTACACTAATCTCATGGAAGTGATCGGAGTCTAAGAATTATTCACCCTACAACTCCATTTCGCCGAAATTTGTTGCACAGTGTTTTTTTTTTTTTTTTAATTGTTTTTATCATAATAATTATATTCGATATTAATAAACAGTCCATGCACGTGCTTCTTTTTTTCTTTCAGTTCAGTTCAGTTGTTTCTGTTGCTGCTGCTGGCTCCATACACAACGTTCCATATGCGAGAATACAAAAAGTTATCGACACTTTAAAATAAATCTGTTTATTGTTTGTTTATTTGTGTTTTTGTTTTTCTATTTTGCATAATTTAGCATTAAGAATGCATTGCAGTACATGAGAAATGCCAAAATATGCATTTATATTTTACAATATAAATACAAATAGTTACGAATGCGTATTAAATGAATATTATTTATTTATTTTAAATTTTTGGATTTCTGGTATGTCCATATACACAAAACATTGTTTTGTCTGAAGTGCAAGAATTTAATAAATGTAAATTTTATATGGAATAAGAAAAATATTTAAGAAAAAAAAAAGAAACAACTAAAACTAATATATTACAGTAGAATCAAGATTATCAAAGAAAAACAACAATTTTGTCGTTGAATTGTAAATTTTCCGGTTTATCCATTAAAATGTAGCAATTTTGTAGAAGTGAAAAATAAATAATTTATGGCCACTTATTGCTGGTAATTGTATGTATGTAGTATGAGTAATTAATGCAGATGTCAAATGATTTTAAACAGAGGTTGTTGCTTAAATATTATGCATATATATTAGGGCGAGTCGATTTAAAAAATCGCCCAAGTGACAAGGAAAATCGTATTCTGGGGATCAAAATAAGAAACTTTGCCCGAGGAACCATACCTCTAATACGAATTCTGATGTCCCGACATTTGACCTGTCTGTCTGTCTGCCTCACTTTGACCCATTTAGAGTGCCCCAATCGAGTCCAAATGTATGATCGACCCCCACCAATTTTGGAGGGCCGACCCATCCATGCCAGTGGCACACCCCTGGCGGGTTCCCCATTCAAACATTTCAAAAAATGGCTATTTTTGATTTAATATTAAAATTATATACGTATACGTCTCTTCTACTCTGCTAATAAATAATAATCATACGCCTTGACTATGTTATGTTATTCAAAAAGATCGATCGGATGAGGGTAAATAACTTTTAGATCACTCCGTGACTATGCGTAACTCAGCGTGCCTACCCAAAATTAATCTGTAGTCACAACAAGACTATGGGCCAAGTTTCAGATGAATTGGATAAGGGGGAAAAGTCGGGACAGGTCAAAAGTCGGGACATCAGAATTCGTTTAAGAGGTATGGTTCCTTGGGCAAAGTTTCTTATTTTGATCCCTAGAATATGATTTTCCTTGTCACTTGAGCAATTTTTTTTGCCTCCCTACAAATCTACCCGCCCTAATATATATATGTATCTATATTTTTGGTTAAACGTCATTTTTTAGATAGTTTGCAATTAATACTGAAATTAATATGCAAACTTTGATATTGTTTTTCAATTATGCGTAGTAGAGAAAAAGGAATCATATATTTCTAAATATTATAACTACTAAGTATTCGTAATCGGACATGTTTCTAGCATTTAAGCCTTCAGAGATTATGTTAAACATTGTAATAATTATTATGTTATAATTGATTAGATTGTTTCTAATCAATTACGTAGGGCGGCGCACAGTGGGGTGAACGGTATGCAAAGTGGCGATTAATTTAAGGAAGTCGTAATTTTAAAATATAATTACTTTTTATTGATGGATAAATACATAAAAAAACAGCTTTTAAAAATGGCTGGAAAAAAATTTTTTTTTCTATAAGGCCCTTTTTGTATTCCGACCTTATTTCACAATTTTTGCTGAAACATTGTATATAAAAGCAATAAATTAGTAAGTTAAATGGCAAATTAGAAAATATTTAACGTGATTTTTGAAGAAACCATATGTTAAAAAAACAACGAATCTATATTATTAATAGGCTAGGCGATTACTTGTGACCGATGTTTTCTTCTACCGTTTTATCCCGAATTTGACGAAACGTATATTGTTTGAAAGGTATTTCTTTTTAGCCGTTTTGCAGTTTTACAGATTTTTAAATTTTTTCCTTTATTTTGAGTAAATTGCATTTAAAGTTGTTACTAACACATACATAAAATTATACATATGCTATGTGTGTATTTATTAAAATTGTTGATGTGTTTATTAATGAGTTTGTTATCTTCATTCACAATAATAATAGACCAGAAAAGTGTTGGTTTGTGAATTGGCTAAATTGAAAAATAAAGCTGCTTAGAAATTGCACTCGAATTTCGAGCGCTGGAATCTGCTGGTAGTTATTTAATATATATTTATATTGGAAAAATTTTTAAATTTAAATGCAATTTTTTCTCCAAATTCCATAACTCCATAAATTTTAGTCAAAAAAGTCTTATTAGAAAATTAAATTTTTATTATATTTTTATTTTTGACAAAGAATCGTTAAAAAAAATTTTTTTTAATAAATTTAATTGTTAGGAGGGTATAAACCCTCCACATCACTGTGCAGAGGGTATACATAGGTTTGTCATTCCGTTTCTAATTTCGTAGACCCAAAAACCATATAATTTCTTGATCCTTATAGCAAACGAAGTAGATTTAGCGATGAAGATCTGTCCGTCTGCCTGTGGAAATCACGAACACACCGTAACTAACTAAGGTAGACTCTTCGTTTTTGCACAAAATCGATTATTAGTATCCCGAAATAGTTATTATTAAAATCGTCAAATCGGCCCAACGGACACGAGATATGAATAAAAATGTGAAAAACTCTTGAAAAAATAACAAGTAAGAAAATTATAGTCGGTTTAGACCGACTATATTAAACCCTATACCATGGTTTAGAAAACCTATATCTTCGGTCCAACTAAGTGGATATAGAAAATAAGCATAAAGCAAATTTGTGTGGCATTGTTATACATTTTTTTGGCTGCAGATATGCAAAAGTTCATATCGGATGCTATATTTATATGGGGTCTAGGTCGAAAAATGTACCGATCCTGACCATATTTGGTAAAGTCATTTATATTTTGAAAAAATGTATACAAACCAAATTTGATAAAACTCTGTGTAATATTTTTGTTTTTTGATACATTTAAATGAAAATCGGGAAGCGGCGTTATATGGGGGCTATGACAAAGAATTGCCACATTGGGTTTATTTTTGGACAACTGATAAGTGGATGTAATAAACACACACAAACCCAATTTGACCGATATCTTTATGATAATTTGGATCTTATGGCAATTTAAGTCGATTTCATAGGAGTCATTTGTATGGGGTCTAGGTGTGAACATGCACCGAATTTCACCAATTTCGATAGCGTTTATTCTATGGCCGATAAAAGCTTATATACTAAATTTCATTAACATATATTCATATTTGCGACCTGTAGTTTGATTACAAAGTTTACATGAACACACAGACGTACGGACGGACATCGCTAAATCGACTCAGAAAGTGATTCTGAGCCGATCGGTATAATAAAGGATGGGTCTAGGTCAAATATTTTTGGTAGTTACAAACAGCAGCAAACCACATAGTGGTATAGGGTATAAAAATGTTCATTGGTTTGTTGTTTTTATTCAGATATGTATATGTTGTAATTCGTTCGTGACGTTTTAATAAAAAAAAAATCGCCAATATGAAATAAAATATAATCCCTAAAACAAGTACATTTTTTAAAGATGCGCCCCCCAAAAAGTAAATTTTCTCCAAAAGTCCATTTTATTAAAAAGCAAGTTTTCTCAAGAAAGTATATGTGTTAAAAAAACAGACTTTCTTAAAAATTTCTTTCTTTCAAAAAGTGTCTTTAACAAAAATATCTTTTTCTACACATGAAAATTTTTTAAAAGTAAATTTTTTTAAACAACAATTTTTTTTAATTAGATACCTTTTTGAAACAAGTACTATTCTTAATATTATCTTTTTTAAGAAAACTTCATTTTTTAAGTGCCTTTTAAAAAAGTACCTTTTTTTAAATAACCCATTTAAAAAAGTACCCTTTTTAAAATACTTTTTTTTTTAAGTATCTTTCTTTTAAAAAATTACGCTTCTTTTTTAAATAGTACCCCTTTTTAAGGTGCCCTTTCTTATATAAGAACCCTTTTTAAGTACCATTATTTTAAAAAAGTGTCCCTTTTTAAAAAAGCTCCTTTTTAAAAAATGTATCCTTTTTTAAAAGGGTGTCATCAGTTATTAGTAAATAACAATTTTTATACCCTATACCACTATGTGGTCTGGGTATAATGACTTTGTGCTGCTGTTTGTAACTACCAAAAAATATTTGACCTAGATCCATCTTTTATTATACCGATCGACTCATAATCACGTTCTGAGTCGTTTTAGCGATGTTTGTCCGTCCGTCTTTCCGTCCGTCTGTGTGTCCATGTAAACCTTGTAATCAAACTACAGGTCGGAAATATGAATATATTTTGATGAAATTTGGCATATAAGCTTTCATCGGCCATAGGATGAACGCTATTGAAATTGGTGAATTTCGATCAATGTTCAGACCTAGTCCCCATACTAATGACCCCTATGAAATCGACATAAATTGCCATAAGATCCAAATTATCATATAGATCTCAGTCAAATTGGGTTTTTATGTGTTTATTATATCCATTAATCAGTAGTCCAAAAATAATCCCTTTAGGACAATTCTTATTCTTAGGCCCCATATAGAACTGCTTCGCGATCTTCACTAAAATCTATCAAAAACAAAAATATGCACAGATTTTGCTCAAATTTGGTTTGTATATATTTTTTCAAAATCTAAGTGACTTTGCCAAATATGGTCAGGGTCGGTCCATTTTTCGACCTAGTCCCCATATATACAAATATGGAACCCGATATGAACTTTTCTGCAGCCAAAAAAATTAATAACAATGCCACTCAAATTTGGTTTATTCTTATTTTCTATATCTAATTAGTTGGACCTAAACGCATGGTATAGGGTATCGTATAGTCGGTCTAGACCGACTATAATTTTCTTACTTGTTTGTGAATATATTTTCCTGCTGAAATCCAATTTTAGTTGCAAACACCATCTCCTCACCTCCATAGACTTTTTATGGGATTGAGATCTGTTGATTGGACAATAACTGCATTACAACTTTGGAGGTGTGTTTTGTGTCATTGTCACGTTGGAACTTCCAGACCAGGGACATATTTTCCTCTGCTTATGGATACTTTACATCATTTAGAATTTGCTTGTATCCAATTTCAGTTGGAGTACCTTTTACTACATGCTTTGGACTCATTCATTGGCCCAAAAAGCAGCCACATACAATAATATTGCCACTGCCAAACTTAACAATTTTATTTGTATATTTTAGTTCATGTGTTCGTTAGCAAATTTTATTCGAACCAAACGATTTTCCTCTAAAATCAATGGATCTGTGAAGAATCCAAGATCAGTCTCATATAAAACATATTTTTAGTATCAGATTATTAATGACCTCTTTAGGTAACATATTTGATATTTTTAAACTATACAGGATAGGGGTCTGCCGCCAAAATGTTGAATCGTCACCGTACCTTTTTCGCAAATTTTCTTGATAATTGTTGAAATTATGGACTTTTAATCATAGAATATTTCTCACAGACCATCAGTAAAATCATGTAAAGGGTCCGCCATCTAACGTTTTTTTTTCAACTAGTGCTTATTTCTTGAATGGTAATACTTAGCTCATGTCTGATTTGACAGATAATTAGTTTTATCCTTCCGCTAAACGAATATGGTTGTGTACACGCTTGAACAACGCTGGGAAATATTGCGACATTACTTTGAAAATCATGGTAATGTTGCAGAATGTGTGCGAAAATTGCGTACGGATTTTGGAAGAAGAGAAGCACCTTCAGCTCCGTATGTTCGTTATCTTGTGAAAAAAGTGAAAGAAACTGGCATCCTCAGCAATAAACCAAAGCGTGAAAAGCCAAAAACAGTGCAGACATCCGAGAATATTGCTGCTGTGGCAGAAAGTGTGCGTGAAGCGCCATCAACATCAATTCACCGTCGTTCTCAAGAATTGAACATTTCGGAGGCATCATTGAGACGAATTTTGCATAAAGACCTTGGTATGACGCCATACAAAGTCCAATTGGTTCAGGAGTTGAAGCCAACTGACCATCTAATGCGTTTTCGCTTCACTAAGTGGGCCTGCGATCGACTTACAGAAGATGCCGATTTTGCCAAAAAAAAAATCATCTTTTCAGATGAAGCTCATTTTGATCTTGGCGGGTATGTAAACAAGCAAAATTGTCGCATTTGGGGCACAGAAAACCCGCACGAATGCATTGAAAAGCCGATACACCCAAAACGAGTCACTGTTTGGTGCGGATTTTGGTCCAGAGGCATAATTGGGCCATTTGTCTTCGAAAATGAGCAAGGAGTGGCCGTTACAGTCAATGGCGATCGTTATCGGGCCATGTTGAACGCATTTTTGTTCACAAAAATTGAAGAGGAGGATATTGGCAACATTTGGTTTCAACAGGACGGCGCTACGTACCACACAGCCGAAGCTACACTCGATGTTTTGCGCCCTGTTTTTGAAGATCGCATTATCAGCCGCAGAGCTGATGTCGTGTGGCCACCTCGGAGCTGCGATTTGACACCGTTGGACTATTATTTGTGGGGTGCTCTCAAAGATAAGTGTTACGCCAACAAGCCAGAGGCAATTGATGCTTTAAAGGACAATATTCGTGAAGCCATTGGTGAAGTACAGCTGCCAACAATCGATAATGTGCTTAAAAATTGGACCGATGGTGTAGGCTGCTGCATGGCCAGCCGAGGCAGCCATTTGAGTGAAATTATTTTCCATTATTAACCGGAAGGATTGTACTTTCAAATTAAAAAAGAAATTTGAGATAATATTCAGTAGTTTTTTTTTTTTATAGCATTTTCAAAAAAAAAAAGTTATTTGGCGGACCCTTTATTATTCTGGTTTTTAACTCTTAACAAAAAAATGACCTGTCGCTACTATTTACCGAGACTTATTGACATGTATATTTTCATAATCAATTATTGCTACGAAGTTTGTATTGTACAATTAAAATATTTTATTTTATTTATTTTATATTATTTTTATTTCAATGCTTATTAATATACAATATTTATTTGTTTTTCATTCGGTGCAAAATCAAAATTTGCTATGAGAAAAACATGAATTTTTCAAATGAAATCCGGCATTACTTAAGAATTGCCCTTGAATTTAGAATATCATTTGGCAATTTTTTATTTTAGCGATTTTTGATTTTGTCGATTTTTGATTTTGGCTATTTTTGATTTTGTCGATTTTTGATTTTGTCGATTTTTGATTTTGAAGATTTTATTTTTGGCAATTTTGTTTTGTCGCTATTTTCGGTCTTGGCGATTTTTGATTTCATCGATTTTTGATTTTTATGAATTTTTGACTATGAAAATTTTTGTTTTTGGTAATTTTTGTTTTTTTGCGATTTTCGGTCTTGGCGATTTTTAAATTTATCTATTTTTGACTATGGAAATTTGTGTTTTTGGCGATTTTTTTTCCCCGATTTTCGGTATTGTCGATTTTTGATTTTTGTTGTTTTTTTTCGCGATTTTCACTTTTGGTTTTGTTGATTCCGCCCATATATTTCCACGACTACTAACATTGGTAATTGTCAAAAAGTCAAAAAGTCAATAAGTTTCAAGACTGTCGCTGTCATTGTACTTCATATTTTTTTGTATAGGAGATGCCACGCCCACTAATCCTATAACAAACATTTTTTATCTGACTCCTCGCATTAATATCTGACAGACTCCTTTTATATGATATTACATAAATAATTGTAATGGCGGCCACTGCTCCGATCATGCCCATTTTGTGTTCGACTAATCATGTGAATAACTTATGGGCTCATGCAAAGTCCCAAGGCTCTCACTTCTACTGTACTCCAGGTCAAGTTTGAGTACTCGAAGTACTCGAGATACTCGAGTATTAAATGAGCTACTCGAGCTTAACGAGTAGCTCGAGTAGTAAACATTAGCATTTTTCATGTTTGAAAGCATGTAAAAAGATAAATATAAGCATTTAGTAAAACAAATGTATAATTTTTGGAATCGTACAAGTACTAAGAATATCATCCTTAAATTTTACTTCGATCGGGCTGTCCTACTGACATGGGCAAACTACTACTCGAAAAAGCTCGACACCTTTCCATACAAATGTATGAAAATATTCACTTCATAGATGCTTGACTTCATTTAAACAAAATTTTCCCAAAATACATGGTATTCTTTCAATTATTTTGAAGTCAGTTGTACTCTTAAATTACCCTCTTCAAATATTAAAACATTCTGATGGAGTGGGCTAACTACTACTCGAAAAAGATCATCCATTTTCCACTCAAATGTATGAAAATGAAAAATTTTTCAAGAACACTTGGAAAACCGTCTTATGCCGGTTTTCTCAATGTATCGTCAAACTGCCTGTTACTTAACCAGGACATAAATTTATTGGAACTATAAACTACCGGTTAACAATTTTGGTTTTCTCAATGTACCGACAAAAACATTATTTTCAGTTGGCAATGCCTCTCAAAATACGTATGAAAGTTGGCAGAATTATTTTTAGTTGGCAATGCCTCTCAAAATTGATATGAAAGTTGGGAGAATAATTTATCTGTACGATAAATAAATAATTGGCAGATGAGTGCCGGTTAGCTTTGTGACAAAATAAAGCAAACCAGACATTGAGAAAACCAAATTTATTTAATCGGCAGTTTCTCGTTGGGATAAAACATAATCACCTATTGAGAAAACGGGCAATATACTATATAACAAAATATATAAAATCGTAGCATGTATTTTGGGAATGTTTTTTTAAATGACGTTAAACATCTATAAAGTGAATATTTTCATACATTTGTATGGAAAATCGTCGAGCTTTTTCGAGTAGTAGTTTGCCCACGCCAGTAGGACAGTCCGATTTAAAGATAATATTCTTGGTACTTGTATGATTCCAAAAAGTATACATTTGTTGTACTAGATACTTATATTTTTCTATTAACATGCTTTCAAACATGAAAAACGTTCATTTCCCTACTCGAGCTACTAATTGAGTTCGAGTAGCTCATTAACTACTCGAGCAGCTCGAAGCTCGAGTAATGGGGAGCTCTGCTCCAGATATAAGACATTTAATATTTACTTTGTAATAGGGGTGGCATGCGCATTGGTCCGATCTCGCCCATTTTTTGTCCGACTACTCACATTAATAATACACGACCTTAAACAAATTTGCCCATTTTCAGCATGACGACTACTAACAAATTTGTAAAGCTGTCCCTGTCATAGTATATTATATGTTTCGCCTCCTATAAGCTTCAAACAAACAAACATATATACTTTCGCTTTTATATATATAGATAATTATAAGATTAAAGCATTGAAAAATACAATTGTATTTAAAAAACAGTTGAAAGTAAACGTCAAAAACTATAAATATTTAAATAACTGTTAATATTTTATACATTTTTATACGATCTTCTATTTTTACTGTTTTAATCAACTCTGGTACAGAAGTTTAAAAGTTTCCATTGTTTTGGCATCACTAAAAAATGCTTTCACAAAAAAATACATAATTTAAGGATTTAATGCGAAATTATTAAAAAAAAAAACTAAATTGGCAAATTCAGGATTTTATAAAAGAGTCTAATGTATGTGAAATTTAAGGCCAATTGGAGTTCATCTTCTGTATCCACACCTTATGTTCAACGAGTGGACTTATTTTTTTTTTGAAAATGTACAAAACTAGCGAAAACTTGAAATTATTTAAGGAATTTAGTCTCAACAAACATATTTATATGCAATTTATAGCTGCAATTGAATGAACTTAACCAATTTAATTCGATTTTTTAAGTTTTCCCAGTAAATGAAACAAGAAATGTACTTATTATTATGATCATTATTCATCCCGTATTCATTATTCATCCTGTAACATCAAACAATTTGTATAAAAGTGTGAGAAAAAACAGCATAATTTGTACATATTTTATTTGAGTATAAAAGAACTCCTTAATAATAATTTTGTTAGCAGCCTACAACAACAAAAAAAAATATTAACTCAAATATGAAATACACAACAAACAAAAACAAACATAATTTAGACATCGTACGAAAAAACGAACGCACGTCGTAATTTAACAGCAGCAAACAAAACAAAACAAAAAAAAAATATTACAGACAAATCAGCCGGTGTACACACACACATAAGTGTTGTAATTAAAGTCTATCGTAAACAACGCATGGGAATCACACAGTTTCTCAAGAGCCGTGCTAACGAATGGACACACAATTTTCAACTCAACAAGTGAGAGTGATATTACAAGAAAAACAAAATACGTAAAATAAAATTGCACTTGTTGGAAAAACTAGTTTTTTAATTGTTAATAAATTAGATAAAAACCAAAAAAAAAATAAAATTAAAACGAAAAAAATTCATATCAAAGAATTTTTGGAAAAATTTGAAAGCTAAATTATAATTGAATAGTGGTTTTTAATTAAATACTCAGTCAAAATGTTATTGAAGTTGGTAATGCATTTAATTATCTTAACGATTTCGTTAGATCTTTGTCAAGGATTTAAAGCAGAATTCAACGACAGCACTTCAGAATCGTACAGTGATAATAATGTGATGGACTCATCTATGCCACCAATGCAAAGACAACTATATCAAAATAAACGTCGTTTGTTAATAAGCACCCTGCTTATAGTTCTTGGTGTTATTGGCAACTTTTTGGCACTGGTTATTTTGGCGCGCAAAAAAGCTACTAAACACAGTAAATATACATTTATGTTGCGGTAAGTTGTCATACACTTCCAAATAAATGTTAGTGGGAAAAATAAATTAAAGTTGTTTAAAGCACGATTTAATAATAGTTTGCATAAAAATTATTAAATCCGCAAAATTTTGTACTTAAATTCTTAGCCGACATACATAATTATGGAATCTTCTCGAATCTTCATATTTAAATATCTTCTAAAATTATTTTGAAGTAAATAATATATTACTAGAAAATTTTTACATACAAAAATTATCTTTAACTTAAAAAGCGAAATGCAACATTTATCAAAAGTGAATTTTTGTTAACATGACAAAGTTTTTTTTTTAAACATAAAATTCTGACTAACTTCAAAAAATTAAAAATTACATAAGTTTTTCGTTTGCAACCTATCTAAAAAATTGTTTTATTTTTACTAGCGGATTCTGGATAGACATAAACATTTTATTTAAAATACTACTTTAACATTTAAGAATTTTTTTTAAACTTGTTTCAACTTCAGAAAAAGTTCGAACCCAAAATTAGATCAACAGCAAATAAATTAAAATTTGTTTAAAGAAAATTCAATGTTATACTAAAGATAAATTTTCCATTTTAATATAAATTTGAAATATGGAATTTAAATTTTTTGGAAACAAAAATAACTATTTCAATAATATTCATGTTACTGTAAGTTTTTTGTTGTTTTTTATTTTATTGGTTTTGTAAAAAATAAACGTTTCTTGATAATGTCAACAAATAACGTGATGTTACAAAATAGAAAAAAATTCAAAATCGGTTCACAAGTGATTTGTTAAAAATATTTTAGTCACTAATAAACGTATTTTATTTATTCATTTATTAAATTATCTTTACAACAAGACACAGTGAAATAAAAATAAGAAAAACAAAATTGGGTTTAAAAGAAAGTTTTAGAAAATAAAGGCGCCAAAATTCAAAATTTTTAAACAACTTTTTTAATTTGGATAATATTTTCACATGAGTTTGTTACAAGTATAAACATATACATATGTGTACGTGTTTGTAAAGCTTAATTGTTCATCTTTCTAAAACCGTTCAAAAATTGTAAATCGGTTCAAAACTGATTTTGTTAAAAATATTTTATTTCGTGAAGTATTGAAAAACCGCTTTTTTTTTTTTGTCAATAAATTTAGATTTTGAGGGTGTATTCAAAATTAATTTTTTATTTCTAATTTTTCATTTTTAAGTTTTTATTTTTTATTTTTCATTTTTTTATTTCTCATTTTTTATTTTTAATTTTAAATTTTTAATTTTTCACTTTTAATTTTTCATTTCTTATTTTTCTTTTTATTTTTCATAATTCGGTTTTCGTTTTTCATTTTTCATTTTTCATTTTTCATTTTCCATTTTTCATTTTTCATTTTTTATTTTTCGTCTTTCGTTTTTTATTTTTTATTTTTCTTTTTCCATTTTTATTTTTCATTTTTTTTTTCATTTTTCATTTCTTATTTTTCATTTCTTATTTATCATTTTTTATTTTTCGGTTTTTATTTTCCATTTTTGGTTTCTCATTTTAATTTTTTATTTTTCATTTTCAATTTTTATTTTTAATTTTTTATCTCTCATTTTCCATTTTTTATTTTTAATTTTTAATTTTTCATTTTCTATTTTTAATTTTTCGTTTTTCATCTTACACTTTTAATTTTTTATTTTTCGTTTTTCGTATTTCGTTTTCCATTTTTCATTTTTCGTTTTTCATTTATCATTTTTTATTTTTTATTTTTTATTTTTCATTTTTCATTTTTTATTTTTTTTTTTCATTTTTTATTTTTTATTTTCAATTTTTCATTTCTATTTTTTATTTTTTACTTTTCATTTCTTATTTTTCATTTTTCGGTTTTTGATTTTCATTTTTCATTTTATATTTTTCATTTGTCATTTCTTATTTTTCATTTCTAATATTTCATTTTCCATTTTTTATTTTTCATTTTTAATTTTTCATTTTTAATTTTTTATTTTTCATTTTTTGTTTTTCATTTTTAATTTTTCATTTTTTATTTTTCATTTTTCGTTTTTCATTTTTCACTTTTAATTTTTTATTTTTCATTTTTCGTTTTTAATTTTTCATTTCTTATTTTTAATTTTTTATTTTTAATTTTTCGGTTTTCGTTTTTCATTTTTTAGTTTTCATTTTACGTTTTTCGTTTTTCATTTTTGATTTCTTAATTTTCATTTTTCATTTTTCAGGTTTTGGTTTTGATTTTTCATTTTTTATTTTTCGTTTTTTATTTTTCATTTTCCATTTTTTAGTTTTCATTTATAATTTTTAATTTTTATTTTTAATTTTTTATTTTTCGTTTTTTATTTTTCACTTTTAATTTTTTTTTTTCTTTATTATTTTTTTTTTCATTGTTCATTTTTTATTTTTCATTTCTTATTTTTAATTATTTATTTTTAATTTTTCGTTTTCTATTTTTCATTTTTTATTTTTCATTTTTCACTTTTAATTTTTTATTTTTCGTTGTTCGTTTTGCATTTTTCATTTTTCGTTTTTCATTTTTTATTTTTATTTTTCACTTTTTATTTTTATTTTTCATTTTTAATTTTTCATTTTTCATTTTTCATTTCTGTTTTTCATTTTTCACTTTTAATTTTTTATTTTTCATTTTTCGTTTTTCATTTCTTATTTTTCATTTTTTATTTTTAATTTTTCGGTTTTCGTTTTTCATTTTTTTAGTTTTCATTTTACGTTTTTCATTTTTGATTTCTTATTTTTCATTTTTCAGGTTTCAGGTTTCGGTTTTCGTTTTTCATTTTTTATTTTTCGTTTTTTATTTTTTATTTTACATTTTTTATTTTTCATTTATAATTTTTAATTTTTATTTGTAATTTTTAATTTTTAATTTTTAATTTTTAATTTTTAATTTTTAATTTTTAATTTTTAATTTTTAATTTTTATTTTTTAATTTTTAATATTTAATTTTTAATTTTTAATTTTTAATTTTTAATTTTTAATTTTTAATTTTTAATTTTTAATTTTTAATTTTTAATTTTTAATTTTTAATTTTTAATTTTTAATTTTTAATTTTTAATTTTTAATTTTTAATTTTTAATTTTTAATTTTTAATTTTTAATTTTTAATTTTTAATTTTTAATTTTTAATTTTTAATTTTTAATTTTTAATTTTTAATTTTTAATTTTTAATTTTTAATTTTTAATTTTTAATTTTTAATTTTTAATTTTTAATTTTTAATTTTTAATTTTTAATTTTTAATTTTTAATTTTTAATTTTTAATTTTTAATTTTTTATTTTTCGTTTTTTATTTTTCACTTTTAATTTTTTTTTTTCATTTTTATTTTTTATTTTTCATTGTTCATTTTTTATTTTTCATTTCTTATTTTTAATTATTTATTTTTAATTTTTCGTTTTCTATTTTTCATTTTTCATTCTTTATTTTTCAATTTTCACTTTTAATTTTTTATTTTTCATTGTTCGTTGTTCGTTTTGCATTTTTCATTTTTCGTTTTTCATTTTTTATTTTTATTTTTTGCTTTTTATTTTTAATTTTTCATTTCTATTTTTATTTATTTCTTTTCATTTCTTATTTTTCATTTTTTGGTTTTCGTTTTTCATTTTGTATTTTGTATTTTTCATTTGTCATTTTTTATTTTTCATTTTTCATTTTCCATTTTTTATTTTTCATTTTTAATTTTTTATTTTTCGTTTTTCATTTTTTCACTTTTAATGTTTTATTTTTCATTTTTCGTTTTTTATTTTTCATTTTTTATTTTTAATTTTTCGGTTTTCGCTTTTCATTTTACGTTTTTCGTTTTTCATTTTTCATTTATAATTTTTAATTTTTTATTTTTAATTTTTAATTTTTTATTTTTCGTTTTTCATTTTTCACTTTAAATTTTTTATTTTTCCTTTTTATTTTTTATCCTTCATTGTTCATTTTTTATTTTTCTTTTCTTATTTTTAATAATTTATTTTAAATTTTTCGTTTTTTATTTTTCATTTTCGTTTTTAATTTTTAATTTTTCGGTTTTCGTTTTTCATTTTTGGTTTTTCGTTATTCATTTTTCATTCTAAAGTTTTATTTTTCATTTTTAATTTTTAATTTTTCATATTTTATTTTTCATTTCTTATTTTTAATTATTTATTTTTCATTTTTCGTTTTTCGTTTTTTATTTTTCATTTTTCGTTTTTAATTTTTCATATTTTATTTTTAATTTTTTTATCTTTCATTTTTTATTTTTCATTTTTATATGTTTTTTTCGATTTTTTTATTTTTGGCAGTATTTTGAAGTTAAAAACACAATTTTTGCTAAAAAAAATTCCTGTGAATTTGTTATCAAAAAATTTTAAAATATGTTTAAAAAAAAAACTCCCTCTGATTACCTGTTCATTTATGTGTAGAAATAGTGTATAAAATTTCAAAATGATCGGTCAAGATTTCGAGTTATGATGTTCACCACGGACTTCTAAAATGTTGTTTGCGGGAAAACCGATTTATTTTTTTTAATGATTTATGAGGGTCGCCCATTTGAAACGCTGTATCTTCATTAGTTTTGTTCCGATTCAATTGAAATTTTGAAACAACACTCTTGATACGTTGTACATTTAGAAAAAGAAATGAAAAAAATTTTTATAACATCGCCATCCCACCCCGCTTAAAAACGATCAAATACGATTGTTAACTTATCGGAATTTCGTAGAAAATTGATGTTTAAAAATTCGAGTAAACCTCTATTGGTCTTTGAAAATAAATTCGAAGCAATATAAACTTTCATAGCAATTTTTTTTTCACTAATTTCGGGTAATTTTCCATTATAAAAAAAAAATATAAACAATTTAAAATATATGAAAATGTCCAACCCTGGGAACAGATTATTCGTTTATAGAGGTGCTGAATCCAAAAGCGAAGTATTTTCTTTATAGTTTATGACATTTCTATATATGTATAAATGCGCTCATCGATACGTTCTTATAAAAGTACATTTTTCTTGCATTTTCTTAAGCTACATTTTCTTAAAAAAACAACATTTTTTAAAAAAGTACTTTTTTCTAAAAATAATATGTTTATAAAAAATTAATTTTCTTCAAATAAATTAAAAAGTACCATTTTTTAAAAAAATTTTAAAAAGTACTTTTTGTTAAAACAGTACATTTTACGTCAACAAAAAAGTACCTTTTGTCAAAAAAGTATATTTTGTTAAAAAATACCTCCGTTAGTAAAGAACCTTTTCTTAAAAAAGTACCTTTTGTTAAAAAGGTACCTTATGTTACAAAGTACTTTTTCTTAGAAAGATCTTTTCCTAAAAACTTACCCTTTTCGTAAAAAAGTATCCTTTTTTTAAAAAAACACATTTTGTTAAAAAAGTATTTGTTGTTAAAAAAGTACATTTTGTTAAAAAAAAAGTACATTTTGCTTAAAAAGTACCTTTTGTTAAAAATGTACCTTTTGTTTAATAAGTTCATTTTCTTAAAAATCATCTCATCTTATAAAAGTACCTTTTCTTAAAAAAGTGCCTTATGTTACAAAGTAGTTTTTCTTAAAAAGACTTTTTCCTAAAAAATTACCCTTTTCCTAGAAAAGGACCCTTTTTTCAATAAGTGCATTTGGTAAAAAAAAAGTATCTTTTGTTAAAAAAAGTACATTTTGTTAAAAAAAAATAGTACATTTTGTTAAAAAATAAAATAGCACATTTTGTTAAAAATATCTTTTGTTAAAAAGTAAATTTTGTTAAAAAGTACCTTTTGTTAAAAGCACATTTTAATACAAATAAGTTTATTTTATTAAAAAAGTAGCTTGTGTTAAAAAGTACCTTTTGTTAAAAAGCAGCTTTGTTCAAAAGTACCTTTTGTTGAAAGGTATCTTTTGTTAAAAAATTACCTTTTGTTTGAAAAGTACAGTTTCTAAACAATTATCTTATCTTAAAAAAGTATATTTGTTTTAAGAGTACTTGTTCTGAAAAAGTATATTTTATTTAAAAAAATTATCTTTTTTTAAAAAAAAATTATCTTTTTTTAAAAAAAAGTAATTTTTCTTAAAAAAGTACCTTTTCTTAAAAAAAATATTTTTTATATAAATAAAAATATATTATATATTTTGTTAAAAAGTAATTTTTCTTAAAAAAGTACTTTATGTAAAAAATGTCGTAAGTTAAAACGTAATTTTCTTACTAAAGCAACTTTTCTTCAAAAAGTACATGTTTTTAAAAAAGTTCCTTTTCTTAAAAAAGTAGCTTTCCTTAAAAATATACCCTTTGTTAAAAAAGCTCCTTTTCTTCAACAAAAAATAAATAAAGTACCTCTTATTAAAAAAAGTATCTTTTGTCAAAAAACATCTTTTGTTAAAAAGCAAATTTATACATTTTCTTAGAAAAGTACAGTTTTCTAAAAAAGTAACTTTTCTTAGAAAAGTACCATTTCTTTAAAAAAATTTTTTTTTTAAAAAGCATATTTTCTTAAAACACAAACAAATTCTCTTAAAAAAGTACTTTTCTAAAAAGGCACATTTTCTTAAAAAGTAGATTTTCTTAAAAACATAAATTTTCTTAGAAAAGTAGATCTTCGTAAAAGTGTCTCTTCTTAAAAAAGTACAATTTCTTAATAAAACACATTTTCTAAAAGATAACCTTTTTTAAGAAAAGTACCTTTTCTTAAAAATTAGCTTATCTTAAAAAAGTATAGTATCCATACTTTTCTTTGATTTTCTATTCAAGGTGATATTAAGCATTTCTAACACAAAATATTACAATTATTCTAAATAAATTGTTTATTAAATTCTTCATATTTAAGATTTTATATTTAACGAAACAAATTTTTTGGGTGTAAAAATTTTTATTACTATTAATTTATTTGTTTTCAACAGTCTATTGAACTTATTTCGTTTACTATTCACTATGTCTTTATAATTTGAGTATTTATATAATTTATTAAAGATTTGTAATAGATAAATCTAGTTTTGTTGGCTAGTGTTTTTATATTTGCAATTGCACTTTGCATCTATTTGAATTTATGATATATTTTTAGTTTTTCAAGTTTTTATTAATGATCATCATGATGAAACTACTAATGATGTCGTAAATCATTCGTATTATTGATTATGGCTCCTTAGAGTGTCATTTGCGTTAGTTTATTGCTCAAAATATTTCATTTCAAATCATATAGAATTTAAAATATATATTCAAATGAATATATTTGTTATCTTTAGTCATTTAAATTCTAATTGTCGATTTCACAATAAATAGTTTTAGAGTGTTTTTCTCACCTATGTCACGATTTATTTAATATAGTTATATGTTGGTATGTATGATTTCTTTTTTTTTAGGAATAAATAAAAAACTAAACACACTTATTTCAAAACTCATTGTTGACAAATAAAAAAGGCGTTCGTTACTTATTGCGTGTTAAGTATTTAATTGATATAATTCAGGGTACATTGCCTTAAGAAAAAAATATTTTGAATTAAAAGGTTAAGGTGTATAAAACGGAATTTTGTGTAATACAAACTTTAAAAGCATATTTTTAATATTTATAGCAATAGCACTTATTAAAGCATCAAAATGAGAAGCTTAATTTGAAAACGCGGAAGAGGAATCAAAAGCGGGTAACAGGAGTATAATGTTCAAATGAAATTGAGGTTTTTTGAATTATCCAGAACTACCCAAAAAATGATCTTAATTTTTCAATATAGTCCCCTATTAATTCAAAACACTTTTCCCAGCGGTATTCAAAATAAATTCGATATCCTGCTTTTATTGAGAACCGTTAAACCCTTCCAAATCTTTTACCACCAAGCCATTTCTCTAGTTTGGAAAAAGAAAATAATCCAAGTTTGAATCAAGTCACTGAAGAAAGAGAGCATAATCCATTCATTGATCGCATGTGTTCTTACCCAATTTACTTATTTTTTATATCTCGTATTATTAAGTAAATAGATTTCAATTCATAAGTTTTTATTATTATAAATCTTATGACTAATTAAAACAAACAACCTTTACATGGTATCTATATTCGGAAAAAAAAACGTTGTTTCGATAAATATTGATTGTACTGTAAAAATGATTTATATTCTATTCACATTCCCAGATAACAATTGTTAATCACATACATGTTATGAATGGGTTTGAAAATGAGGAATTCTAGAGGAAGAAGTAATAAAAATACATCGTTATTATTTTATTAATTTAAGTACTTAATATTTACTTTTAAGTTAACATTAATATACAGCACTTCGGCAAAATAATAAAAAAAAATTAATAAAAAAATAATAACTCTAGAAATTCAAAAAAAAAAAAAAAAATATTAGAATACCTTAACCAGTGTTGCCAAACATTTGGATTTTCATTAAATTAATTATTAGCGTGCATAAATAATTTAATTTTTAAATAAAGTATATTTTAATGTATTGCAAACGAATCATCATTCGACCAATGAAGTTAAAAATGTTAAAATTATACGATAACTTTAAAATGTTATCGTCAAAAAGTTTAAAAATCATGAAACTACCTTTAATAACTCGAGCATTTTAAGATTCAAAAAGTATACACTTCTTCAAAAATTGTAATTTTTCGAATATTAAATATAAATCGCCCGTTAAAAAGATATGGATGTGTACTTAAAGAAAGGTAATTTTTTAAGTACATGAAATTTATTTCAATAAAATTTACTATTTTAAGAAAAGCTATCTTTTTAAGAAAATTATTTTTTTAAAGGGTAATCTTTAAAGAAAATGTACTTTAAGAAAATGTACTTTTTGATGTGTAAACATCTATACGTGCAGGGGGGTAAAATTCTATTTCACAATACAATCAGAAAAACAGCGTAACATGTGAGTTTACATGTTACGCTGTGAGCTGTAAGACAAATCGGTGTGACTTATGATTGTATTGGTGAAAAAAATTATAATATAAGATTGTTTCAGCTAATTCAACAACCCTTTACTGTAAAATGTTAAAAATTTCACAATATAAACGTATAACATATACATAATTCAACAACCCCACAAATTTGCTATAAGTGATACATAGATGACGCTTTCTGTTTGATTTTAAAAAAGTGACATAAAAAAATCTTTTATTACTAGATGTTTACACATCACCCCTGTGATCGGACTCACATGATTTTTTTAAACAAATGAACTGTTCTAAGAAAATGTACTTTTTTAAGAAAAAGCACCTTTATAAGAAAATTTACATTTTAATCAAATGTACTTTTTTAAGAAAAATTACTTTTGTAAGAAAAGGTACTTTTTAAGATATGGTACTTTTTTTAAAGAAAATGTATTTTAAGGAAAAGGTAATTTTCCAAAAATGCTACTTTTTTAGCAGAAGGTACTTTTTTAACAAAAGGTACTTTTTTAACAAAAGGTACTTTTCTAACAAAATTTACTTTTTACTTTACTTCAAAAAAAAAGTTAAATTTTTCAAAGATACTTTTTTCAGAAAATTTATTTTTTTAAGAAAGAGTATTTTTTAAGAAAAGGTATTATCTTAATAAAATGTAAAGGAAATATTTTTTTTTTAAAGAAAATTTACTTTTTTAAGTAAATGTAAGTTATTTCAAATAAAAAAAGGTACCTTTTTAAGAAAATTATTTTTTTAAGGTAATCTTTAGGGTATGACCTCCGGCTTAAAAAAATTTCGATTTTTATACCCTCCACTCCAGTGTGCAGAGGGTATATATAAGTTTGTCATTCCGTTTGTAATAATTAGAAAAAAAAATTTTGGACCCCATAAAATATATATATTTGAGATCCTTATAACAACCGGAGTTGATATAGCGATGTTCGTCTGTCCGTCTGTGGAAATCACGATGGCGGCATCAATCGGGCAGCTAGGGTGCTCGCTGACATAAAAAATGATTCATTAACATCCTGAGATTTGAATGAAGAACTAAAAAAAGTTTTGAAAAAATATAATTTTCTATGTTGTTCTTGTCACGATCACGCCCTCAATAGGATAGCTAAGGTGATCATTTTTAGTGAGAATGATTCTCCAAATTCATGGGAAGATTTCTATTTCAAAAATCATTAAAATCGGTGGAACAAGTCCAGGGAAATCTCTGAAAAAGTAAAAAAAAATGAAAAATATGATGTTTCTATATTGTTCTTGTTGTTATTCTAAATGTTGTGTTGTTGTCATAGCTGGACTTGTTGTTTTTGTGGTCGTTGTGGTAATAATATAATAAAAACTAACCCTTTGTACGTTTTTTTTTTATTAACTCTGGTAGAAAATTTTAAAAGTTTCCATTGTTTTGGCATCACTAAAAAAAACTTACTAGATCATTTCTGTCATTGCCACGAGCCTGCCTGCAAAGTTTCAGATCGATTGGGTCACGGGAAAGGGGTTAAAATCGATCCAAAATT
The DNA here is from genome assembly GCA_963682025.1 of Cordilura impudica. Lineage (NCBI taxonomy): Eukaryota > Metazoa > Arthropoda > Insecta > Diptera > Scathophagidae > Cordilura > Cordilura impudica. Next base: position 28,032,226 of record OY821519.1, on the reverse strand, counting down.
TTTTCGACAAGCAGACACTACGAGTTAATATAAAGGGAATAAAAATTCACCAGCATCTAAAGCAAATAATGCTAAAATACCTAGTTGTTAATAAAAAAAAACAATGTAAATTTAGAAAAAAAAATTTTTATGTATTAATTTATTTAAAGAGAAAAACACAAAAATAACGTGTGATGTTGTATTTGTTGTGTGTAATATTTACATATACACACATACACATATTAAATAATACAAATAATATACATATATTCTATATATGTGTATCCATAATAACTGCATGTTAGAAATAAATCGGTATATTATTTTATTTACATAAAATTCTGCAATATTTTGTTGTGGGGAAAATACATTTGTTTTGCATTAACAGAGTGTCTTTTCATTTTGCTCAGCGTGACTATGCCACAGTAGATGGCGCCATAAGTTTTGTTCTAATTAGCTTTGCAATAGTTCTTTCTATTTTAACATGAATGTCAATATTTTCAAATAGATATCATACAGAGTAAGAGTATACACGGGCTGGTCATTTATTTCATACGTTTTTCATTATTCTTACAAAATAGAGTTACCGAGTTCATCAATGAGTTTTTTGCTTTCAAAACCGTTCTACATAGTTATATAGAATTATTATTTTGCTTTACCTACAAAATATCTGATTGCGATTACATCTAATTTTTAAAAATAGTTTATAATTACTGAAGCATTATTATTCACATAAATACAAAATTGCACTTTTTAAATTTTCCATTAAAATTTTAGAAAATATCAATTCTAAAAACTGGAATTAAAATTTCCAATTATAAATTATAAAATATTAATTGAATTTGAGAAAATCATATCAAAACGTCGGAAATAATAATTTTAAATTTAGAAGACATCAATTGCATCAAATTCCAAAAAAAAACACCAAATATGTTTACATTTAAAAAATGTTTACATTGAAAAAAATATTGGCATTCAGGAGAAATTAATAGCTTTTCACTAACTTCTTTTAACGATAGTCGAATCATTAAAAAAAGAAAAGCAAAATTATCAGTAAAATTTTTAAACGATATTCGCTATTGTTAAAATCAGCTAAACGACAACCATTTTTGTGTTTATTCAATCGATAAAAACTTAAATTTTTTAGTTGAAATGTCGTCATACATAAATAAAAATCATAAAATAGTGAAAATATTTTGCTTCTATTAAAAAACTTTTTTATATAAATAAAAAAATTAAATATTCAATATTCAATTCATTATTTCATTTTCAAATAAATAAACAGAAATATTAGTAAAAAAAAATAGAGATATTAAACATAAACATAAAATCATCCTGTCAAACGCGAAGTAATTTTTTTATCTATTCTTCTTTGTGTTTTTCGCTTATTTTAACAGAGATGCCACTCATTTACAATTTAAATAAATAGAAAAATAGATTTGTCGACTGTCATTCAGATGTGTATACTTAGTGAATCACTTAATCCTCAGTGCAAACAACAATAGCTGTCGATATATTTTGCGATTGTCGGCTCGTTCTGTCGCATCGTTGAATTCGCACTACAGAAAAAAATTCAATGAATTTTAGAAAACCTCAAATGATATTTAAGAATTGCGAGCATAAAAATTGTTACATAAATAAATGCAATTTGATGAGAATGTTATTTATACATATAAAGAGAATGTTATTTATACACAGAAAATAAAGATAACAAATTATTTTATTTAAAATGTTTGGGACATTTGGTTTTTTGCGTTTGGCATCCCTAATTTAATTATTTATTATTATAAATTTATTCTCTATGTTTTCCAAATATGGCAATATTTTAATAAAAAAGTTGAGGGAGCTTTTTTTTTTTGTTATTATTTTGTTACTCCATCCGACCTATATGGCCGCAATGACAAAATATTTCGCCAGTTAAAAGAAACTATACAGCCATCTCCAATTAGCACGATTTAATGCATATAGCCACCCTACACAACCATTACCTCTGCAATGGTGTTAAGGCGAGCTATTTAATTAGCAAAAACTAAATTAAACGAGAAGTTATGTCATATAACCTGAAACGCATGCATATAGGAAACGCATGCATATTTTTCCAATATTTTGTTTACATTTATTATCAATACTCAAACCGAGGTGGAGGGTATCAAAGATTCGGCACAGCCGAATTTAACACTCTTACTTGTTTTTTTTTATAAATGACTTCTAAAAATCCTTCAAAAATAATACCCTAAAAGGATTTTTTAAAATTCGACTTATTTTTTGAGTAACAGAGCTATATATTTATATATGTACATATATATTAGTAAAACTTTAAATACGTGTATCTCGAAATCACTTTTTTCAAACTGGTGTGCCGTTTTTCTCGAGAACCAGAAGTCGGATTAAGATGCGGCGGTCGGCTCCGAATTTCGATACGATATCTGGTTCTCAAGAAAAACGACACCCCGTTTGCCTTCTCGGTTTTACGTACCCATTTTCATCGCTCTGCGAAGGGGGGGGGATAAAAACATAGAAACACAAATAAGTACGGAAAAGTTAGAAAATTACGTCTACTTTCACGTAAAAAACCCAAAATTGATAAATTGAAAAACGGTGAGCTACAGTACTTTTAAAAAACGTTCTTTTTGTGAGCTTGAACCGCAGGTCATACCTTAAAGAAAATGTACTTTTTTAAGCAAATGTACTGTTTTAAGAAAATTTACTTTTTAAGAATATGTACTTTTTTAAGAAAATTCACAATTTTAAGCAAATATATTTTTTTTAAAGAAAAATTACTTTTATAACAAAAGGTACTTTTTTACGAAAAGGTACTTTTTTGCGATACGTTACTATTTTCAGAAAAGATAAATTTTTAAGAAATTGAATTTTTTTAAGAAAATGTATTTTAAGGAAAAGTTACTTTCTGAAAACAGGTACTTTTTTAACAATCTAACAAAATTTAATTTTTTACTTTACTTAAAAAAAGTTAAACTTTTTAATGATACTTTTCTGAAAAAATTTAATTTTTTAAGAAAATTTATTTTTGAAGAAAGGATATTTTGTCAGAAAAAATATTTTTTCCAAGAAAAGGTACTTATTTAAGAAAATGTACTTTTTTAAGATAATTTACTATTTGAAGCAAATGTATTTTTTTTAAGAAAAATTACTTTTATAAGAAAAGGTACTTTTTTAAGATAAGCTACTTTTTTCAGAAAAGATAAATTTTGAAGAAATTGAATTTTTTAAGAAAATGTATTTTATGGAAAACGTACTTTTGAAAAAAGATACTTTTTAACAAAAGGTACTTTCTAACAGAAAGTACTTTTGAAACAAAAGGTACTTTTTTTTAACGAAAGGTGATTTTCTAACAAAATTTACTTTTTACTTTACTTTAAAAAAAGCTAAATTTTTTAAAGAAAATACTTTTTTTGAAAAAAGGTAATTTTTTCAGAAAACGTATTTTCTTAATAAAAGGTACTTTTTTAAGAAAATGTACTTTTCAAGAAAATGTACTTTTTCAAGAAAATGTACTGTTTTTAAGACGAGGTACTTTTTAAAAAAGGTTATTTTTTAAGAAAATGTGCTTTGTTAAGAAATGGTACTGTTTTAAGAAAATCTGCTTTCTAAGAAAATTTAGTTTTTAAGAAATGTACTTTTTTAAGAAAATGTATTTTTTTAAATGTACCTTTATAAGAAAGTTTGCTTTTTAAAGAAAATTTGCTTTTTAAAAAAATGTACTTTTTTAAGAAATGGTACTTTTCTAAGAAAAGTTACTTTTCTAAAAAACTGTACTTTTCTTAAAAAAAAAAGGTAAATTTTTAAGAAAAGGTACTTTAGTCATACAATTGAATAAAACAACCCAGCGTTTCTCTTCCCATCTCGACATATATTTATAGTAAATGGACCAAAAAGATTCACCCCAGTATAAGAAAAAGGTCTAACAAATGGAGTAACTCTATCGATTGGTAATATTCCCATCTGGGGTTGAACAGGCTTTGCTTTTCTTATTTTACAAACAACACATTGACTTTCAACTCAACGTACTAACTATCTTAATGAGGGTATCCAATACTTTAGACGTACATCTCCGATTACGTTAGCTGTATTTTGTTGTGATAAAATTAAATAAATAGACGAGAAATCATTTAATTTTTTGGATGTATAATAGGACGTTTCACATTTTCAGAAAGAAGGTCAGCATTATCTAAACGACTACCAACTCGTAGCAACCAGTAGTTATCAACATAAGGTTTTAATGTAATCGATTCACTAGATACGTCAATAGTCTTATTTCATAATAACTTTTCATACTCCATTCGAAGAGATTTTCATCGTATCGTACAACTTTAAAATTCGAAGTATTTATTATGTGCCAGTGACCAACTTTTGCTGTTGCCTCCTCATTGGCATCACAAAGTTCATGAAGTTCAATTTTTTTAGTATTATTTACTTCCAACCAAATAAAATCTTGGTATTTTAAATTGCGTAATCTTTGGTAGTTCTTCTAACCATACGTACTTTTTAAGAAAAGTGATTTTTTTAAGAAAATTTATCTTTTTAGAACTTTAAGTTTTTAAAGTATTTTATGAAGAAAATTTAATTTTTGAAGAAAATTTACTTTTTTAAGAAAATATTGTTTTTAAGAGTGTACTTTATTTAAAAATCGTACTTTTTTAATAAAATTTACTTTATTTAAGAAAACTACTTTTAAGAATCGTATGCACTGTTAAAAAAGGTACTATTTTAAGAAAATTTACTTTTTTAAGAACATGTACTGTTTTAAGAAAAGGTATATACATATATACTAGATTCCTATAACAACTCGAGTCGATATACCTATGTCCATCTTTCTGTTAAAATCATTCTCATTTACAAAATAAACCATATAACTGGGTGAACATAGCATAACATTCATTGTCTTTCATTATTTCGAGCAGGTTGGCATTTAAAATGGGGTAAATCGGGCGTCATTGTGTCTCTAAAAATACTAAAAATTCTCTGTGTTTGTTGTAACAATTTAGTATTAAGTTTATCAAATTGTTTACTTTTCAAATCTTTTGTTTACATTTGTTATAAATAGTGCAATTAATCTGGACATTAATGTAAACGAAAAACTCAGATGGATGGTACTTTTTTAAGAAAAGGTCTATTTTTAAGAAAATTTACTATTAAGAAAAGTCAGTAGTCTATTAAGAAAAAGTAATTTTTTAAGGCAAATTTATGCGGTGCTTTTATTATATCTATAATATTAATTGGCTAGGCGATTTCTTGTGACCGATGTTTTGTTCTACCGTTTGATCTAGATTTTGACCAAACGTATATTATTTGAAAGGTATTTCTTTTTAGCCGTTTTGCAGATTTACAGATTTTTAAATTTTTTCCTTTATTTTGAGTAAATTGCATTTAAAGCTGCTACTAACACACACATAAAATTATACAATGCTGTGTATGTGTTTATTAAATTTGTTAATGTATTTATAATAAAAATGAGTTTGTTTTTTTTGTTGATTTGGGAATCGGGAATGAAAAAATAAAATTTCCTAGAATTTGCACTCGAATTTCGAGGACTGGAATCTGCTAGTTATGTACTAATTGTGACGGTGATCTGTTTTGCGCTTTACTGTAACAAAAGAATTTCTGTTACAAGCAGAATAAGAAAGAAGAAAAAAAATAATAACCTTGATCTTGAAATTATTTTCAAGTTCAAGTATATACATATAAACAACACCTTATATGGTAATAGGTTGATGGCATTTTTTTTAGCAAACTGATTTATGGCGTTTTGTTCTCTTCATTTTGTTATATTAAATCATGAACACATTCATATGCAATCATGCTGGTCAAACCACGTATTTTCTTGTATTATCTCACTTGCTCTCATAGTCATATATGAGTGGGAGTGTTATAAATACTAGAGAATATTATGAATGCATATGAATGTTCTCAATGAATTGGTGATTTTGTTTTTTAATAAACAGGTTTTTATCTGGACATGAGTGAATGAAGATGAGAAGGTTAATGTAGTAAAATTAAATTTAAGTCGTGGAGTTGAATTTGAGATCTGAAAGAGAAAAGGTTGAGGAAAAACCTACAATAAATTAAAATTTAAAATTAGTGTAGTAAAATAAAGTTAAAGTAAAGTTAAAATTAAAATGTTTTAATTAGAGTTAAAGAAAATTAAAATTTATCATTTAATTCTTAAATTAAGTTTCGTTGAGTGTTGAATGTAATCAATTAATTATTGAAAATAAAACAAACAAAATTTATAATTATTAAAAAAAAAAAATTAAATTGAGTTAAGAACTAAAGTGCTATAAATATAAAATATTAAAGTTCAAAGTATAATTAAAATTAAAAAAAAAAAAAAAACAAAAACATTATTGACATAAACCAAATAAGCAATACTACAAAATTCCTTCATAATGAATTGTTTCTTCTCTAAGACTAACTTAAATAAATAAAACCACAAAATATATGGTACCTGTTTCATAATACAAAATTAAGGATTTATAAACATTTTGTATTGAAATCAGCAACAATATCGTTATTAATGCAGCTATGGACATTTTTTTTAATGGCATATTGCGGGACACAACCACGGCGTCTGGCGACAGCAGCTTCATCGATACCTCTTCAACAACAGCGATAAGGCGGTAATTTTTATTTCTTAATAACCTTAATTTTACACATTAAGAATTGTTGTACAATATAAATATTTTCTAAATTTAAATTTTTTATTAAATGTTACAAAATTAATCAATTTTTCTAATTAAACTAAAAGTTTTACTACATTTAAGCTAAATAGAAATAAAGTTTCAAAAAAAATAAAAATATATTTTCCTACCTAAATAAATAATTCTAATTTTACAATTAAACAAAAAAAAATTTACTACCATAAGAAATTTTCTAATTATAAAATTTAAATAAATATATAATTTTCGAAATATAAAAATTCGTAAAATATAAAATATTCGAAATATAAAATTTTTATAAATATAAAAATTTTTCTAATTATTAAAAAAAAAAATTTACTAAATACAAAATTTTTCTAATCATAAAGTTAAACTAAAAATTTTACTACTTGAAAATTTTACTAAAGTTTAAGCTAAAATAGAAATTAAGTAAATTAAAATTTTGTTAAAATTTTAATTTTCCTAAATTAAAATAATTTTCCTAAATATGGAAAAAATTAAGCTAAATTTAAAATTTCTCCTAAAATTAAAATTATGCTATACTTTAAAATTTTTCTAAATTTAACATTTTCCTAAAATTAAAATTTCCCTAAAATTAAATTTTGCTAGAAATAAAAATTTAAAATTTAACCTAAATTTAAAATTATAGAAATTTAAGAGAATTTACAAAATGGTACCATATTTAAAACAAAAAAATTTTTTTGTTAAAGCTAAAATTAAACTAAATTTAATTAAAACAAAAAAAAATACATTGAATTGAAAATCGCATTCAAACTTAATTTTTTTATAAAATTATATTAAACAAAATTTTCTAACATTAAAATTTTTCTAAAATTACCTAAAAAGTCTTCTAATTATAAAATTTAAACAAAAATTTTCCTAATTCTAAACTTAAGCTAAAATTTAAAATAAGCTAAAATTAAAAATTTTCTTAAATTAAAATTTGGTTGAAAATAAAATGTTGCCAAACTTAAAATTTTTTTTTAAGTATAAAATTAAACCAAATATAAAAATTTGTCTAGATATGAAATTGTCTAAAATTTAAAATTTTTTTTAATTTAAAAATTTTCTTAAAATTGAATTTTTCTAATTCTAAAATTTTTCTAAAATTAAACATCTTAAAAAAAAAAAAAAAAATAAGAATTTTTTTTTCAACATTTAAAATTTTTTCCTAAATTTAAAAAAAAAAAAAATTTTTTTCCTAAAAGTAGAATTTTTTTCAATAAAATTGTTGTTAACATAATTTAAAACCTAAAATTATAACCTTAAAATGAAGGGTAATAATAAACTTTTTTGTTAAACCCATGTAGAAAACCAAACCAAACCAAATCTTTTCATTGCAGTGGGTTACCTCCAATTGAGATGAGTCGAGGTAACATGGTAGGGAGGGCAAAAAGGGGCAGAACACCTCGTCCCCAATCCCAAGGTAAGTATGGCCGTCCATCCTTTTAGCGTCCGTTTTGTTGACAGTTGTTTTTTTAAATCGCACGTGAAAATCTGTAGTGCGGTTTCCCTGGGCCTGAGCAAGACCCCACCCATCCGGCGAGCTAGGCACCTACGCCAGCACGTGCGACCAGCAAAGGCTCAGGGAAACGGAAGCGGATCTTCCATCAGCACCGCACCATTACATAATGAGTGATAATTTTATGAAGTATTATATTATATTATATTAAATACTAGTAAACCTCGGGAGCCAAAAAACTGTGACTCTATCTCAACTATATCACAGTGAACAGGGTCTTCGAAAATGGGCTTTCTCAGTATTTTGCTAAAATTAAAAATTTCTTTGTAAATTTTTATTTTTGAATGACTGTAACTTTTTTGATTTAAAAGATATAGAAGTGAAGTAAATTTTGTATAATATTGTGGCTTCCATACTATTAATGTTAAAAATGTAAAATCACTGAGTCATTCCGAAATTTAAAAAAAAATTTTTTTTTAAAAAGGTCCAAATTTTCTGAAAATCTTCTACTTAATAGAGCATAACTCCTGCCAGTTAAAAGCAGTCAGAAAAAATCTTACACTCTTCTATAGTCCAAACCCTCCCCTATACTCATATACCCCATTATACACCCGCCAGTTTCCGCCCGTGTGCACCAGAACAATTTTTCTGACACAAGGTTAGATATTTTCTGCAAAATTAATGAATACAAAAGTTGTCCACTATGTGGTTAGGATATATTAAGTTTGCGGTGATGTTTGTAACTGCCAAAAATATTGGACCTTTATCCACCTTTTATTATACGGATCGACTCAAAAACACTTTCTGAGTCGATTAAACGATGTCCGTCCGTCCGTCTGAGTGTTATGAATACAAAAGTTGGTCGTACCGGTGCACCGCGGTGTATTTTTTTGCGTGTCGGTAGAGCTGTCAGGAGTTGTTATATACTTATAAAAAAGGGTTGAGATATAATGCGCTTCATTGTTACAGGTACATTTACATAGGTATCTTTCAAAAACATTAATAGTCAGAATTTAAGTTATATAGTTTAAATACCTGACAAAATGGGAAACAATTTAAATAACAGGTAAATGGTAAAAAAAAAACTATTGCGACATAGCCCTTTAAGATATGAGCAGGTATGCCTCACCTTTTAAAAGGGGTTAGGGTGTGGGTTTTTTATGCTTCTAAAAGTGGTAATAAAAGATAAAAATTTTTATTTTACATAATTGCAAGAAAGAGTATTTATAACTAGTGGATTGTGTGGCGCCTAGGCGCCTGTTCATTTTGACTTTAACAAACAAATTTTTTTTTCCCATTTCAAAATTTTCCTATATTTTATATATTTAAAAAAATTAATTTTAATGTTTTTAAAATATAAAAAAAAAAAAATCGGAAAACAGTTGTAAAAAATACAAAGCAAAAATTTCGATTTTCAAATGAAGTTTTGTAAAGGGTCCTTTTATGTATATTTTCGCATAAGTTTGCCAGTAGCCAACCTTTGCTTTATATTTTCTGCTTCTACACATAAGAAGTTTTTAATATTATATGATTTTAAAAAAATATTTTATTTTGATAGAAACTCGGTAATTTTAGTCTTAATAATTTTACAATTTAATTTATGTTTTATAACTTTTTAAAATGCATTAAAATAAGTAAACTTATTCAACTAAAAAAGTTTTTAAACCTTTCGGACAAAACAAACAAAAAATACTACGGTTATAACGAACTTAGTCTATAACGAACTAATTTGGCCGGTCCCGCCGAGTTCGTTATAACCGATCTCCATTTTATTGTAGAAAAAATAGAATAGCATAGAAAAAAAAACGTTTCAGAGCAAGGTTCCTAAAAGTTTCTTAAGGGGTGGGGGTTAAAGGTTTTAAAAGTTAATAATAATAATTAATTGCATAATTCTTTTTTGAAGACATGAATACACATTATAGCATAACATTTAAAGAATCTTTGAAAAAATTTTCAACTAAAAATTTTAATAAATAAGTCCGTGACAGCCAATATCCGGAGGCGTAGTTGTTTTGCGGTGAACATCATAACTCGTTACCGGGCCATGTGGAAAAAAAATCGAAATGCGTTGAAAAGGTGGCATGTTTCCTGAAGTAGTGACGAAGAGTTTTTCAATTTTGTATTGCAGCATTTTGAAGTGAAAAACGATTTTTGCTATACAATTTCGGGAAGTTGTTGTTAAAAAATGGGGAAGGAAATGGAATTAAAAAAAAAACTTCGTGGTTACCTGATGATTTTTGTGTAGATATAGTGTCAAAAATTTCAAAAGAATCGGTCAAGAAGATGTTCACGGACTTCGAACATTTATTTGCGGGAAAATCGGTTTAAAGTTTTTTAAAAACTGATTTGTATACTATATACCGTATGAGGCCGGTCGCTGGAAACGCTGTATCTTTTTAAGTTTTGCTCTGATTTACTTAAAATTTTGACACAGCACTCTCGACATGTTGTGCATCCAGGAAGAGAAATGAAAAGAAAGGTTTTAAAACCTACTACCCCTTAAGGAAATGCAAGCACCAATACACCAATGTACACAAAAAAGAAAAAAATATTTCATATTTCATCATACATGTAAACTGAAAAAAAAGAGAACTACATTTTTTGCAAAGTTATCTATAAATCTAAAAAAGAAAAAATAAAAAATGCGCGCGTATTAGTTTTACTTAAAAAAAATCGCTTTTAATTCTTCCATGATAATTTCAATAAATTATTCAAATTAAAATCTTAAATATACATACCTTTTTACGTATCTTATGTTTGTCCAAATTTTTTAAAAGCATATTATGCAAAAATTAATATTATGAGTGAAAAAAAAATTATTTTCCCACTTCTCTTCTAAAATTACAATGTAATTTAATTATGCAAAGTTACAATATTTTATTTTTTAAACTTAATATTGCACTATTTTTTCAAAGGCTGTTCAATACAGAACAATAAACGAAATCATACGTTGGACAACAACAAAATCTACATTGAAGATCTCTTTTTTCTCAAATATTTATCAAAAAAAGCATGCTCTTTGGTAAGTGCTGGCCATCAATGAACTAAGCGAAAGTACTCTTAACAGTACAAAACAATTTTGAGATGAAAAACAAAACAGACAAACGAATAAGTTTAGTAAGTGTTGCCAATTTTGACAACTTATTGTAATTTCGACGATTTTGCAATTTTGCCAATTTTGACAACTTATTGTAATTTCGACGATTTTGCAATTTGTTAAAATGATTTGTTAAATTTGTAAAAATGATGATTGAAGATTTAAAATTATCAGTAGTATAAAAATTAAGATTTCAAGGGTTACCAATTAATAGGTTGTTTATCGAAAATTTATAGTTTTTGTTCAGTGTAAATGGAAATTACAAATTATGTATAGATTTAATTCTGGGTCAAGTCGTTTCAAAACGGAAATACCTTGAATAGCATCTCTATTTAAGATTTAAGTTTCAATTACGGCGATACTTTAAATCTATATTAAATGTTTCAGCTATAGATACATGTCAATAAAATTATTTAGTTGATTGCTGTGTTAAATTTTTTTCGTTGAAATTTCACCATTAATACATTAGAAATAACCAATGCTGTAATAATATTCGTAATATGAATGATATAAATAAATTTGATTGCTTCCTTTTGTAATATTTTGTAGAGTTTTATTTTTATTTTCTTGACAATTTCTTGTTTTAAAAATGACGATTTTGGCGATTTAGTTTCCAAAATTGTCGATTTTCAGAAGATTTTATTAGCAGCACTGGGCGGTAACATAGAAGAGAGAAAATTGTGTGTGGGTTTGTATAAAATGAGAAAGATTAAATTTTGTTTGTGTATTTTGTATAGCTTTGTAGGGAGTACTATGTGTATTATTTCAGCGTTACAGAATCAGTCAGTCAGTCAGTGAGTCAGGGATCAGCGTAAATATATATAAGATAATGTTTCCACAATTATTAGTCATTAAAATTTGTGCAATGGCTAAGTACTGTTACAGAGATCTGGCAGATATTTATTTTCAACGAAATGATGTAGACGATGTAATTTTGCACATAGTGAGTTTAAGAATTGTAACCTAGAAGACATTGAAATGCACAAAGGAAAAATTACTAATTTTGCATCGAATTTGATAAGACGGTACATTGAATGCTCTCATAGCAAGGCAAAGATGTACAAACGTTACCAAGACTGGTTAATAAAGGAACTTATTTTTGAGAGTGCATCTACAACTGCCAACGAAAGTGGAAAAAATGGTCGACCAGCAAACCCAATTGACGGATGTAGTGAAAGATCTCGAAGGCGCAAGCTGGAGAATATCAATGAAGAAATTTCTCAAAGAATTATTAAGGATTCATTTTTGCACCAAATTCAACCAACCCAAAATAAAAAAAATAAAATTGAAATAATTGAAAAAATAGTAGAAGCGAGCACAAAGAGGATTTTGAAAAGCATTCCTACACCAATTGAAGATAAGAAATTTACGCCGGAAGAAGCGTTCGCCCTATTTTTGGATTTGAAATTGACCAAAAATCAATATAAGGAATTGCGGAAGCGAACCAATGAAAAGAATTGTGGGATTTTTCCAGAGTATCGAGATTTAGTTTCTGCCAAAAAAGAATGCTTACCTTCACAATCTGCTATTAGTGTCACTTCAACATCAGCAGAAATAAAATTGCAAGATCTCCTTGAACATACTGCAGAACGATTGCTAAATACGCTTGATACTGATCATTTAAAAACAAGTAAGAAAATTATAGTCGGTCTAGACCGACTATATGATACCCTATACCATGCCCTATCTCTTAGGCCCAACTAACTGGACATAGAAAATAAGCAAAAACCAAATTTGAGTCTGATTTTTATTAATTTTTTTGGCAGCAGATATGAAAAAGTTCATATCGGATGCTATATCTATATGGGAACTAGGTCCAAAAATGGACCGATCCTGATCATGTTTGGTAAAGTCTCTTGTATTTTGCAAAAATATATACAAACAAAATCTGAGAAGAATCAGTGCAATATTTTTGTTTTTTAATAGATTTAAGTGAAGATCGGGAAGCAGCTCTATATGGGGCCAAAGTGATCATTTTTGGACTACTCATAAATGGACGTAATGAATGCATATAAAACCCAATGAAAGTAAGATCTATATGGAATTTGGATCTTATGCCAATTTATGTCGATTTCATAGGGGTAATTTGTATGGGGGTTAGGTCTGAACATGGACCGATTCTCACCAGTTTCAATAGCGTTCATCCCATGGCCGATAAAAGCTTATATACCAAATTTCATCAAAATATATTCATATTTGCGACCTGCAGTTTGATTACAAGCTTTACATGGACACACAGACGGACGGACGGACGGACGGACATTGTTAAATCAACTCAGAAAGTGATTCTGATTCGATCGGTATAATTAAAGATGGGTCTAGGTCAAATATTTTTGGTTGTTACAAACAGCAGCACAAAGTCATTATACCCAAACCACATAGTGGTATAAGGTATAAAAATTGGTAATGGCAGCATTACTTTAATTTCTAAATGGGGATGTGATGGATCCTCTGGTAAGAAACAATACAAGCAATTTTATGCCGAAAATTCATCAGATGCTAATTTATTTATGGTATCTTTCGTTCCATTGCGCTTAAAAAAAAGGTATAGCGTTTTAGAGTCGTCAACTAGTAGAGCAACAGAAATTGATATATGGAAAAATGAAATTCCTTCTTCAACAAAGTATTGCAGACCAATAAAATTTGCATTCAAAAAGGAAACCAAAGATGTCATAACTGAAGAAGTTCAAAAAATAAAAGATCAAATTAAGGAACTACAACCACTAATATTTAAATTTGATGTCCAAGACATTGAAGTACATTTTAAAATGTGTCTCACAATGATTGATGCAAAAGTTGCACAAGCTTTAACTGGAACAAAGTCAACGTCAAGCTGCATTATATGCCAAAAGACATCAAGTCAATGAAGCCAACCCCCACCAGAAGACAATAGTTTTAAGGAAGCCTACGAATTTGGAATGTCCCCTCTTCATGCTAGAATACGTTTCATGGAGCATATTCTTAAATTGGGTTATGATTTGAAATTTGGTCCGTTAGGCGAAACAGTTAAAAAAAAAGTAAAGAAAATTAAGAAAAAAGAAAGCAAAAAAATACAAATTCTACAAAAATATCTACAGCTAGGCCTCTTAATCGACCAACCAAAACAAGGGGAAGGAAACATAAATGATGGAAATACTGCAAGAAGATTTTTTTCCGATCCGGAAACTGCAGCATCTATCACAGGTGTAGATCATGAATTAATAAGACGATTCAAAATCATATTACAAGTTCTAGCATGCAGCAGAAAGATAAATGCAAAAAAATTTGGAGAGTACGCCAATAAAACAGCTATACTTTATAATGAAAAATACTCTTGGAGATATATGCCATCCACAGTTCATAAAATTTTGTACCATGCAGAACAAATAATTCAAAACAATATGCTACCAATAGGAGATCTATCTGAAGAAGCGCAAGAAAAAAGGAACAAAGGCTGCAGATTCATTCGCGAGCACAACACAAGGAAAATGTCCAGATGTTGTACTAATGAAGACTTTATCATTATTTTGTTGTGCACTTCAGATCCATATATGTCCAACATTCGTCAAAAATGGAAAACTACCTCTTTTGAATTAGACGAAGAAGCTAAACAACTTCTAGAAGATGAAAATCAAAGCTATTTAGAAGAAATTTTAACTAAAATTGGTTGATTTAAAGTACTTTTTCATTACACTAATAATAAGTTACAATTTTTTCTTATATAGTTAAAAAATTTTCTTGATTTAAAAATTTATATATTTTGTAAATTTACAATAAAAATTGTTATATTTCATAAATTTACCATAAAAATTGATATAGAAATATTTAAAAAGACAATAAAAAAAAATTTAACTAAAGCAAAAAAATACGAGTTTTTCATTGAAACTTCTCTATCTTGAACCAATATAAGGTAACTTTTACGTTCGCTGCTTAATAAATTATATTTTAACTCGGGATCTTTAAAAAAAAAAAAAAACAACCTTTGGCCCTTGTGCACATTAGGAATAAAAAGTTTACGGGGGCCAAAGTTCGGCATTTTCTGAAAAAATTAACTAAAAAAATTTTTCAAAAGTATTAGTTGTAAAATTAACTGAAAAAATAAGACATTAAAAAAACCTTTTTTACCTTTTAACACTTCACTTTTGTACTAAAATTCAACTACAAATGAAAATGTATTTTAAACCCTCTGTAACTTTTTTTATTTTCGGTCGAGAATTACGTATTATAGCAAGACTTAAAGGCTAAAGTCTCACCTACCAAACAAAAAAAAACCGCATATCAAAATTCCAATCCAATCAAAAGTTATAGATTTTTGACCGCCTTCTCGTCAAATGGTCCACTGTGCGGCGTAACAGAGTCAATGAGTCAGTGATGAGTGTAACTATATAGTAAGATAATGTAAATGTATATTATTATTTATATCACCAGGAAGACTGATTCCTTAAAAGTTTCATTGTAATCTGAAATGGTCTGGTGAAGTGACTAGACGATTTGGCTTGGAATGACCATGCACGATTTCAAATGTTTTAATCAAATGTCAAAATAAGAGGTCTTAAGTAAATATCACTTTCAAATAATTTTTTTACTAAAATTATGCACAAAAAAACAAATCCATACATAAAATGTTAACGAATTTATGAAAATATAAAAATGCAATAGTTGGTCTAGTAAAAAATCAAGAGCATCACTAAGGAAAAAAAGATCTTATTTGTCAATTGAATTGGCAAAATTTGTGGGTTTTTTTTATCGCACAAGTTAAATTTACTTGATATAATTGCACATCCATAAACGAGTACTTAAGCACCTGATTATGGCCATGTATTTGTTATTCATTTGTAAAAAAATTTACTTTTCAAATACTCATCATTATATCATCTACTCAATACTTTTTAACAATAGCCTTTTATTAATAAAAGTATCAAAAATTTATTTTTATCGAATTTTATACACAATTATAATGTAATTTGATTACATGACATAAATCTTAACAAGGATCTAAAGTGAATATTTCCTAAAGGCATTAATAAAAATTCAAAATGTCATTTGATACAGGGAAAACTAATAAACGTAATAAGATGATGATGCTGCTGTCATACCCGTATCGATGGCATTTAAGTAGTAAAATAATTTGTCGTTGATATGAAAGTGTTTATGTACTCGTACACTTAATATTTTTTTTTTTGCACTGTAAGAACTTGTTTTCTTCACACAAAAAATGTCACTGGATTTGTTAAAGTGACAAGTGATTTTTTAACAATGAAGAATGTTTATAAACATTAACTCTTAATTGTATTAATAAAAGTTCGCAATGGAGTTTATTAATAAATTTCCAAAGCGTTTTAAAAAGGTCGTCTATTTTTGGCTATATGGATCGAAATAGGAATGACGTTAACTTAGGAAAATTATGTTGAAAATATTTCAAGAATTTGTGTACATAATCAGCCCAATTACGAATATTCTCAAGGAATTTCTTTCAATTTCTTTCTCACGGAAAATACTTTTCTCGAGAAAAAAAAATCTCCCAATTATACATTCCGCCTGAACAAAAAAAATTAATAAGGGGCATCAACGAAATTCGAATCCAGTTGTTTTGTTTATTGATGGTAATTTTCTATTTTTTTGCGTGTAAAAACGAAAATAAAACAATTTGAAAGAAAAGTTAAATAAAAAAAATATGAATAGCATAGCTATGATGCGAGCACTTGTAGAGAAAATTGATGTTGTAGAATAACAAGAACGAATCTATGGAAACCGCAATCAATGTCTGAATTGGCTTTCATTATAGTTAACAAAAGTCGAAGTTGGGCTTTATTTGTGGTCTTCAACCTACAAGAACAATAAAATAATTATTTTTGATGTCTAAACAACTCTACGCGCGGGGGAGTGGGGGGGGGGGTGGTAAAAATCTATTTCACGTAAGACGTAAGACAAAATCGGGGTGACTTATGATTGTATTGGTGAAAAAATTATATGTAATAACCTTTTTGTCGCTGTGAAAAATAAAAAATTAAAAACAGAAAATGGAAAATGAAAAATAAAAAATTAAAAATGAAAAATAAAAATTTAAAAATGAAAAATAAAAAATTTTAAATAAAAAATTTAAAATGAAAAATAAAAAATTAAAAATGAAAAATAAAAAATAAAAAAAAATAAAAAATGAAAAAAGGAAAACAAAAAATTTAAAATGAAAAATAAGATCGAAAAACGAGAAATGAAAAATAAAAAATAAGAAATGAAAAATAAAAATGAAAAATGAAAAATGCAAAATGAAAAATAAAAAATTAAAAAAGAAAAATGCAAAATTAAATAATTAAAAATAAAAAATGAAGAACAAAAAATTAAAAAAAAAACGAAAAATAAAAAATTAAAAATGCAAATTAAAAAATTAAAAATTAAAAAAAAATAAAAAATTAAAAATTAAAAATTAAAAATTTAAAATTAAAAATTAAAAATTAAAAATTAAAAATTAAAAATTAAAAATTAAAAATTAAAAATTAAAAATAAAAAATGAAAAATTAAAAATTAAAAATTAAAAATTAAAAATTTAAAATTAAAAATTAAAAATTAAAAATTAAAAATTAAAAATTAAAAATTAAAAATTAAAAATTAAAAATTAAAAATTAAAAATTAAAAATTAAAAATTAAAAATTAAAAATTAAAAATTAAAAATTAAAAATTAAAAATTAAAAATTAAAAATTAAAAATTAAAAATTAAAAATTAAAAATTAAAAATTAAAAATTAAAAATTAAAAATTAAAAATTAAAAATTAAAAATTAAAAATTAAAAATTAAAAATTAAAAATTAAAAATTAAAAATTAAAAATTAAAAATTAAAAATTAAAAATTAAAAATCAAAAATTAAAAATTAAAAATTAAAAATTAAAAATTAAAAATTAAAAATTAAAAATTAAAAATTAAAAATTAAAAATTAAAAATTAAAAATTAAAAATTAAAAATTAAAAATTAAAAATTAAAAATTAAAAATTAAAAATTAAAAATTAAAAATTAAAAATTAAAAATTAAAAATTAAAAATTAAAAATTAAAAATTAAAAATTAAAAATTAAAAATTAAAAATTAAAAATTAAAAATTAAAAATTAAAAATTAAAAATTAAAAATTAAAAATTAAAAATTAAAAATTAAAAATTTAAAATTAAAAATTAAAAATTAAAAATTAAAAATTAAAAATTAAAAATTAAAAATTAAAAATTAAAAATTAAAAATTAAAAATTAAAAATTAAAAATTAAAAATTAAAAATTAAAAATTAAAAATTAAAAATTAAAAATTAAAAATTAAAAATTAAAAATTAAAAATTAAAAATTAAAAATTAAAAATTAAAAATTAAAAATTAAAAATTAAAAATTAAAAATTAAAAATTAAAAATTAAAAATTAAAAATTAAAAATTAAAAATTAAAAATTAAAAATTAAAAATTAAAAATTAAAAATTAAAAATTAAAAATTAAAAATTAAAAATTAAAAATTAAAAATTAAAAATTAAAAACGAAAATAAAAAATTAAAAATTAAAAATAAAAAATAAAAAATGAAAAATGAAAAATGAAAAATTGAAAATTAACCAATTGAAATAATTGGTTAATTGGTTAATTCTTATTTACAATTGGAAAGGTCGAATAAAAACATCTTTAAATTATAATAAATATTTTTATATTAGCAGAGCCCCTGCAGTTGTTTGCTATAAGTGATACATAGATGACGCTTTCTGTTTGATTTTAAAAAAATGCCGTAAAAAAATTAATTACTAGATGTTTATACATCTCCCCTGTGATCGAACTCACATGATTTTTTTAAATTGAATTTTGTTTTATCAAAATACCAATTACATTTTTATGTAAACTCCTGTCTGTTTTGCAAGTGAAATTTTCTTAGGGTAAAAACCAAATTCAAGTGCATTGAATTCTTTTTCCGAAGGAATTTTTATTAATAATAGGAAAAAAGGCAAAAGTAAAAAATTTCATGCAGAATTTTTGTTTAGAATTGGGCTGAATATCTTATAAAAAATTAATTAAACTCAAAAGAACGTTTTATTTAAATAACCTTATATTAACAAAGTACATTTAAACAAAGTACAAAGTAGTTCTTTAAACAAAGTACATTTTTTGAAAAAAGTACCTTTTATTAAAAGAAGTAAAGTTTGAAACAAAAAGTACCTTTTATTACAATTAATTGTACTGAAAAGAACGTTTTATTTAAACAATTATTTATTTAAGTAATAACCTTTTTGTCGCTGTGAAAAATAAAAAATTAAAAATAGAAAATGGAAAATGAAAAATAAAAAATTAAAAATGAAAAATAAAAATTTAAAAATGAAAAATAAAAAATTTTAAATAAAAAATTAAAAATGAAAAATAAAAAATAAAAAATTAAAAATGAAAAATAAAAAATAAAAAAAAAATAAAACATTTTTTATTTTTTTTTTATTTCAATTTTTTGTTTTCCGTTTTTCATTAAAAACGGAAAACAAAAAATTGAAAATGAAAAATAAAATCGAAAAACGAGAAATGAAAAATAAAAAATAAAAAATGAAAAATAAAAATGAAAAATGAAAAATGCAAAATGAAAAATAAAAAATTAAAAATGAAAAATGCAAAATTAAATAATTAAAAATAAAAAATTAAAAACAAAAAATGAAAAATAAAAAATTAAAAATGCAAATTAAAAAATGAAAAATTAAAAACGAAAATTAAAAATTAAAAATTAAAAATTAAAAATTAAAAATTAAAAATTAAAAATTAAAAATTAAAAATTAAAAATTAAAAATTAAAAATTAAAAATTAAAAATTAAAAATTAAAAATTAAAAATTAAAAATTAAAAATTAAAAATTAAAAATTAAAAATTAAAAATTAAAAATTAAAAATTAAAAATGAAAAATGAAAAATAAAAAATAAAAAATGAAAAATGAAAAATTGAAAATTAACCAATTGAAATAATTGGTTAATTGGTTAATTCTTATTTACAATTGGAAAGGTCGAATAAAAACATCTTTAAATAATAATAATAAATATTTTTATATTAGCAGAGCCCCTGCAGTTGTTTGCTATAAGTGATACATAGATGACGCTTTCTGTTTGATTTTAAAAAAATGCCGTAAAAAAATTAATTACTAGATGTTTATACATCTCCCCTGTGATCGGACTAACATGATTTTTTTAAATTGAATTTTGTTTTATCAAAATACCACTTACATTTTTATGTAAACTCCTGTCTGTTTTGCAAGTGAAATTTTCTTAGGGTAAAAACCAAATTCAAGTGCATTGAATTCTTTTTCCGAAGGAATTTTTATTCATAATAGGAAAAAAGGCAAAAGTAAAAAATTTCATGCAGAAATTTTGTTTAGGATTGGGCTGAATATCTTATAAAAAATTAATTATACTCAAAAGAACGTTTTATTTAAATAACCTTATATTAAAAATGTACCTTTTAGTAAAAGAAATACCTTCTTTAAACAAAGTACATTTTTTGAAAAAAGTACCTTTTATTAAAAGAAGTAAAGTTTGAAACAAAAAGTACCTTTTATTACAATTAATTGTACTGAACGTTTTATTTAAATAAGCTTATATAAAAAATTTACCTTTTATTAAAAGAAGTGCCTTTTTCAAAAAAGTACCTTTTAGTACCTTTATTACAAAAATTACCTTTTATTACAAAAAGTACCTCTCATTAAAAAATTACCTTTCATTAAAAATCATCACCTTTTATTAAATAAGTAGGTTTTTTTTTAATAAAGTACCTCTTTTAAAAAAGTACTTTCAAAAAAGTACCCCTTTTAAAAAAGTACCTTTCAAACAAAGTTCCATTTTTAAAAAAGTACCATTTTAAAACAAGTACCTTTTATTAAAAAAGTAGCTTTTATTAAAGAAAATACCATTTATTAAAAAAGTACCTTTTATTAAAAAATTTCCTTTTATTAAAAAAGTAACTTTTATTAAGAAGTAAATTTTATTAAAAAAGTACCTTTTAATAAAAAAGTAAATTTGATTTCAAAAATTAACTTTTAAAAATATCTTTTTAAAAAAGTTCCTTTCATTAAAAACTGCCTTTTATTAAAAAAAATAGCTTTTTTAAAAATTACCTTTTATTAAAATGTACCTTTTATTAAAAAAGTACCAGTTATTAAAAAAACCTCTTATTGAAAAACACCTTTTATTAAAAAAGTATCTTTTATTTTAAAAAAAGTACCTATAATTAAACAAGTAAGAAACTTATAGGCGGTCTAGCCCGACCCTACGATACCATATACCATGGTCTACAGACCCTATCTCTTCGGTCCAACTAATTGGATATAGCAAATAAGCATAAACCAAATTTGAGTGGCATTTTTATTAATTTTTTTGGCTGCAGATATGAAAAAGTTCATATCGGATGCTATGTCTATATGGGGACTAGGTCCAAAAATGGACCGATCATGACCATATTTGGTAAAGTCACTTATACTTTGAAAAAATATATACAAACCAAATTTGAGAAAAATCTGTGCAATATTTTTGTTTTTTGATAGATTTAAGTGAAGATCGGGAAGCAGCTCTATATGGGGCCTATGACTAAGAATTGTCCTATAGGGATAATTTTTGGACTACTCATTAATGGATGTAATAAACACATACAAACCCAATTTGATCTATATGATAAATTGGAACTTAAGACAATTTATGTCGATTTCATAGGGGTCATTTGTATGGGGACTGGGTCTGAACATGGACCGATTCTTACCAATTTGAATAGCATTCATCCTATGGCCGATGAAAGCTTATATACCAAATTTCATCAAAATATGTTCATATTTGCGACATGTTGTTTGATTACAAGGTTTACATGGACACACAGACGGACGGACGGACGGACGGACATTGCTATTTCGACTCAAAAAGTGATTCTGAGTCGATCGGTATAATTAAAGATGGGTCTAGGACGAATATTTTTGGTTGTTACAAACAGCAGCACAAAGTCATTTCACCCAAACCACATTGTGGTATAGGTATAATTATAGTCGGTCTAGACCGACTATACGATACCCTATACCATACGTTTAGAGATCCTATCTCTCAGGCCCAACTAACTGGATATAGAAAATAAGAATAAACCAAATTTGGGTGGGATTTTTATTAATTTTTTCGGCTGCAGATATGAAAAAGTTCATATCGGATGCTATTTCTATATGGGGTCTAGGCCCAAAAATGGACCGATCCTGACCATGTTTGGTAGAGTCTCTTGTATTTGGCAAAAATATATACAAACAAAATTTGAGAAAAATCAGTGCAATATTTTTGTTTTTTGATAGATTTAAGTGAAGATTGGGAAGCAGCTCTATATGGGAAGAAAATTTTTTTAGAAAAAATAACTTCAAAAAATAGCTTTTAAAAAATTCCTTTTATTAAAAAATTGCCTTTTAAAAAAAAATATCTCTTAAAAATTACGTTTTATTAAAATGCACCTTTTATTAAAAAGTACCAGGTATTAAAAATACCTGTTATTGAAAAGCTCCTTTTATTAAAAAAGTGTCTTTTATTTAAAAAAAAAGTACCTATAATTAAAAAGCACCTGTTATTGAAGAAGTACCGCTTATTTAAAAAAAAGTACATGTTATTTAAAAATTGTCTTTTAGTA
The DNA here is from genome assembly GCA_963682025.1 of Cordilura impudica. Lineage (NCBI taxonomy): Eukaryota > Metazoa > Arthropoda > Insecta > Diptera > Scathophagidae > Cordilura > Cordilura impudica. Next base: position 28,009,410 of record OY821519.1, on the reverse strand, counting down.
AAAAAGTAACTTATATTAAAAAGTAAATTTTGTTAAAAAAAGTACCTTTTATTAAAAACGTACATTTTATTTGAAAAAATAGTTTTAAAAAATAGCTTTTAAAAAAAGTACCTTTTATTAAAAAATTGCTTTTAAAAAAAAAGCTTTTTTTAAAGTACCTTTTATTAAAGGGTACCTTTCATTAAAAAAGTACCTGTTATCAAAAAAGCACCTTTTATTAAAAAAGTATCTTTTATTAATAAAAGTACCTTTTATTAACAAATTACCTTTTATTAATAATTTTCCTTTTATTAAAAAAGTACCTTTTACTAAAAAAGGACCTTTTATTTAAAAGGTATCTTTTACTAAAATAGTACCATTTACTAAAATAGTACCTTTTATTAAAAAGTTAAACAGATTGTGTTATAAGGACTTGTGAATTTTAGAAACGCAGCTAAACAATAGTACCTTACAGATACATACATTCTAAAACTTTTTATTGTTTCATTTCTTATTTATTAATTTTTTTTTAAGACATTATTACAAATACGCAAAAAGATATTTTGATGAAAATAACTCATACACCTAACTTGTGCCACCTTTACTTAAGAGTACTAACAAAACGGCACGTTTGCGGCAATGTTTGATGCTTGTAAACCCAGCCCCCCTCCCCCCCTTCATATAAAGGTTCCACTTAGCACTTACGTCTTTTACGGACAATAAAAAAAATTTTTGCCTAAGGATTATTTCTTTCAACATAAAATAAATAGCCCTTAAATCTTTATTTTAAAAATTTCGTTATGCCATGAATTTTGTAGAAAATATATAAGTTTAGAAATTCTCTTTGAAACAAGTACTGGATTTGAATTTAAAATTCGTTGGCAAAGTGCTGAATGTACGTATTAAAAAAATAAATAAATAAATGCCTTCTGAGTCAATAAATATTTTTGTAAAGAAAATGTGATTTCTTTGATTTTATTTGTTTAAAAACTTGTTTGAAAATGAAAATGAACAAATTTTATGGGTGTACGATTTGTAATTTATTAATTGTTTTTTTTGTTCTTCAATGCATCTCAAATATTTAATAGGATTTATAGTTGCTTAATTTAGTTCTTACGGACAACTTTGCATATAAATGTATTGATTTGAGAAATTTTTTCTGTTATTACTTTGTTAGAATAAATACACAAACATTCAAGCGTTCATTCAAAAGCGGAAAATTGTATAACTATTTTGTTTAGATGACTAAAGTCCATTTTAATTAGAAAAAAAACGCATTTAATATTTATTTACTAAGTAAATAATTTGTAATATTTAGTGTTGTTTATGGCCAAAAGCTGAAGTTGGGCTATAAACGCAACGGGGGTAGTAATGTTAACATAAGAAAATTTTGTAAAATTAAAATGTTATTTGAAAATCTACAATAATTTTGATTGTAACACTCATATGTTAATTTTGCCCGGATAACACTTGTCAAAATGACAACAACAAAATATGGAAACTAAGGAAAAATATTTTTAAATAATTATGAAGCCAAAATTAAATGATAATAAAAGATCATTTATTTTCATTTATTTAAATTGCAGTAATTTGCCGCTAATAAAATTGTAAAAAACAAAAATTAATTTTAATTTAAATAAATTATCAAAAATTTATATTGCATTTTGAATAATTTGTTTACTAATTTACGTGGCCAATATCAATTAAAAATTTTCAAATTTAGAAATTATTCAATAAATTCTGGAATTTAGCGCAACTCTGAACTTGATTGCTAATGAACATTCGGAAAATATTGAACTGAGGAATCTTAAGATTTTGTTCCAAATTAAATATGATAAACAAAGAAATTTAAAGAAATTTAGCCTTAGATCTTTAATCGTTTGGATTCATGTTATTTATTGCTCTCTAAATAAATACAGCCACTGAATATTATTATATTATATTATATGATCACGCCAGTTATATCACTTTATAGGAACTAGCAGATTCCAGCCCTCAAAATTCGAGCGCAAATTCTAGGAAATTTTATTTTTTCATTAAATAAAGACCCTAAAAGTAGCCAATTCACAAATCAACACAAAAAACAAACTCATTTGTATTACAAACACATTCACAAATTTAATAAAAAAAACAAGTAAGAAAATTATAGTCGGTCTAGCCCGACAATACGATACCCTATACCATGGTTAATAGACCCTATCTCTTCAATCCAACTAATTGGATATAGCAAATATGCATAAACCAAATTTGAGTGACATTTTTATTAATTTTTTTTCGCTGCAGATATGAAAAAGTTCATATCGGATACTATATTTAAATGGGGACTATGTCGAAAAATGGACCGATCCTGACCATATTTGGTAAAGTCACTTATACTTTGAAAAAATATATACAAACCAAATTTGAGAAAAATCTGTGCAATATTTTTGTTTTTTGATAGATTTAAGTGAAGATCGGGAAGCAGCTCTATATGGGGCCTTTGACTAAGAATTTTCCTGTAGGAAGCATTTTTGACCTACTGATTAATGGATGTAATAAACACATACAAACCCAATTTGACTGAGATCTATATGATAATTTTGAACTTATGGCAATTTATGTCGATTTCATAGGGGTCATTTGTATGAGGGCTAGGTCTGAACATGGACCGATTCTCACCAGTTTCAATAGCGTTCATCCCATGGCGATGGAAGCTTATATACCAAATTTCATCAAAATATATACAAATTTGCGACCTGTAGTTTGATTACAAGCTTTACATGGACACACAGACGGACGGACGGACGGACGGAAATTGCTATTTCGACTCAAAAAGTGATTCTGAGTCGATCGGTAAGTCACTTATACTTTGAAAAAATATATACAAACCAAATTTGAAAGGAATCCGTGCAATATTTTTGTTTTTTGATAGATTTAAGTGAAGATCGGGAAGCAGCTCTATATGGGGCCTATGACTAAGAGTTGTCCAATAGGGATCATTTTTGGACTACTGATTAATGGATGTAATATATACATACAAACCCAATTTGACTAAGATTTGTATGATAATTTGGGTCTTATGGCAATATATGTTGATTTTATAGGGGTCATTTGTATGGGGGCTAGGTCTGAACATGGACCGATTCTCACCAATTTCAATAGCTTTCATCCCAGGGGCGATAGAAAATCAAATACCAAATTTCATCAAAATATATTCATATTTGCGACCTGCAGTTTGATTACAAGCTTTACATGGACACACAGACGGACGGACGGACGGACGGACGGACGGACATCGTTAAATCGAATCAGATAGTGATTCTGATTCGATCGGTATAATTAAAGATGGGTTTAGGTCAAATATTTTTGGTTGTTACAAACAGCAGCACAAAGTCATTATACCCAAACCACATAGTGGTATAGGGTATAAAAAATATTGCCACAATTTGCACTCGAATTTCGAGGGCTGGGCTCTACTATTATTATTTTCTTTTCTTAAATTTTTGACATACTGAAAATTTGTTAAATAGCTTAATAATGCTGTACAAGAATCTGAAATTTGACAGAGTAATAAATTTTTCAGATAGAAATTAAAGAAAACCATCAAATTGTTTTTCTAAAAACACAATAAATAAAAAGAAAAGCAATGAACCTTAAATTTAAATGGTATTACAATTTAAATGTTAATTTAATTACACTGCAGAAAAATTAGATCAGCTTAGTCAAGTTTTTATGATTTCTCCATAGTATGACAGTTTTAATTTTAGGTGTACGGATACTTTTTCTAGCAAGCGTATTAGCTTTATTAAATACCTTTAAATTCATTGCCTTTAAGCGTAATGTCATAAGGGGGTTGAAAACCTTTGTTTATTCATATTTGCTCTCAAATAAGGTGAGTAGATAAAGAAATTTGGAAAGTATTATTATTAGGGCTAGTTTTAAAAAGGTACAAGGTTTTTCAAAAAGGTGTTCACTCACAATGACACAGTGGCCAGGAGTTGGACATAAATTTAAATGATATTTTTCTTATCTATAATATTAATAGGTGTTTTGTTCTACCGTTTTATCCCGATTTTGACCAAACGCATATTATTTGAAAGGTATTTCTTTTTATTTGTCCACCAAATTTACAGATTTTTAAAGTTTTTTTCCTTTATTTTGAGTAAATTAATGAGTTTGTTATCTTCATTCACAATAATAATAAACCAAAAAAGTGTTGGTTTGTGAATTGGCTAAGTTGAAAAATAAAGTTGCCTAGAAATTGCACTCGAATTTCGAGCGCTGGAATCTGCTAGTTATTTTTATTAGTTATTTTTAATGTTAGTTAGTAGCCATGCCGAAAATGGACGGGATCGGATAAGTAGGCGTGACACCTCCCATACAAAGGAAATATTCAATATAATATAGCTCGAGTTCTCCGAGCTACTAAAGCGTGATTTTTTAAGAGCTATAGGAAAGTTTTCCAAAAAAAAAACACATAAAATTCAGAAAAATGCATGAAATCTTTATTTGAACCGATAGTACGGTCCATATAATTTAATGTTTGAAGATTACTTTATGCAAATGTTGACCGTGACTGCGCCTCAAATGGTCCATCCGCTTAGTCCAATTTTGGCATACTCTTTCCAACATTTCGGCCATTCACAGTTACGTTACGATTCGCATCATCTTTGAAGAAGTACGGTCCAATGATACCACCAGCCCATAAACCGCACCAAACTGTGACTTTTTCTGGATGCATTGGTAGCTCTTCCAATGCTTCTGGCTGATATTCACTCCAAAATCGACAATTCTGCTTATTTACGTACCCATAGAGCCAAAAATGAGTGGATCGATTAAATTGACCATAAAATGGAAGAAGCGCGCGATGAACTTTCTTAACAGAGCACGCATTTTGATAATAAAATTCAATAACTTGCAAGCGTTGTTCGTTTGTAAGACGATTCATGGTTAAATTATAGACCAAACGGAAGATGTTTGACAACAATGAAACAAAACACGAAACGTGCGTCAGCTGTTTAAACCAGTGTTGCCAAAAAGATAATAGCTAAAAGATCACCCTTTATATAAGGGAAAGTCTTGTCATTTGTACGAGTCCATGAAACAAAACACGAAACGTGCGTCAGCTGTTTAAACCAGTGTTGCCAAAAAGATAATAGCTAAAAGATCACCCTTTATATAAGGGAAAGTCTTGTCATTTGTACGAGTCCATCAGATATTAATGTGAGTGGCCAGATAAAAATGGTCGCTATAGGATTGATGGGCGTGGCACTTTCTATACAAAAAGTAGGAAGTACTATGAAAACGACAGTATTGAAACTTTTGACAAGTACGTTAACTACTGTGGAAAACATGGGCGGAATCGCCCAAATATTTTTGGTTGTTACAAACAGCAGCACAAAGTCATTATACCCAAACCACATAGTGGTATAGGGTATAATTATACAATGCTATTTATTTTACCCTATACCACTATGTGGTTTGGGTATAATGACTTTGTGCTGCTGTTTGTAACAACCAAAAATATTTGACCTACACCCATCTTTAATTATACCGATCGAATCAGAATCACTATCTGATTCGATTTAACGATGTCCGTCCGTCCGTCCGTCCGTCCGTCCGTCCGTCCGTCTGTGTGTCCATGTAAAGCTTGTAATCAAACTGCAGGTCGAAAATATGAATATATTTTGATGAAATTTGGTATTTGATCTTCCATCGCCCATGGGATGAACGCTATTGAAATTGGTGAGAATCGGTCCATGTTCAGACCTAGCCCCCATACAAATGACCCCTATAAAATCAACATATATTGCCATAAGACCCAAATTATCATACAAATCTTAGTCAAATTGGGTTTGTATGTATATATTACATCCATTATTCAGTAGTCCAAAAATGATCCCTATTGGACAACTCTTAGTCATAGGCTCCATATAGAGCTGCTTCCCGATCTTCACTTAAATCTATCAAAAAACAAAAATATTGCACGGATTCCTTTCAAATTTGGTTTGTATATATTTTTTCAAAGTATAAGTGACTTACCGATCGACTCAGAATCACTTTTTGAGTCGAAATAGCAATTTCCGTCCGTCCGTCCGTCCGTCTGTGTGTCCATGTAAAGCTTGTAGTCAAACTACAGGTCGCAAATTTGTATATATTTTGATGAAATTTGGTATATAAGCTTCCATCGCCATGGGATGAACGCTATTGAAACTGGTGAGAATCGGTCCATGTTCAGACCTAGCCCTCATACAAATGACCCCTATGAAATCGACATAAATTGCCATAAGTTCAAAATTATCATATAGATCTCAGTCAAATTGGGTTTGTATGTGTTTATTACATCCATTAATCAGTAGGTCAAAAATGCTTCCTACAGGAAAATTCTTAGTCAAAGGCCCCATATAGAGCTGCTTCCCGATCTTCACTTAAATCTATCAAAAAACAAAAATATTGCACAGATTTTTCTCAAATTTGGTTTGTATATATTTTTTCAAAGTATAAGTGACTTTACCAAATATGGTCAGGATCGGTCCATTTTTCGACATAGTCCCCATTTAAATATAGTATCCGATATGAACTTTTTCATATCTGCAGCGAAAAAAAATTAATAAAAATGTCACTCAAATTTGGTTTATGCATATTTGCTATATCCAATTAGTTGGACTGAAGAGATAGGGTATCTTAACCATGGTATAGGGTATAGTATATTCGGGCTAGACCGACTATAATTTTCTTACTTGTTTTTTTTTTTTTCATTAAATAAAAAATTTGATAAGAGCCTGAAGGTATGCTAATCAATTTTAGCCATTTCAGAATTCAACACTTTTTAAATAAAATTCATTAAATTTCATTATAAATATTTGTTGAACACACAGAAGATATATAAATGGGTTTGTTAATAAATAATTTTAAAGGAGCCTAAAGTTATGCTAATAAATTTTAGCCAATTCACAATTCAATACAGTGCTTTTGATATTTATAATAAACACACACATAGTAAATGAGCATTACTACAAAAAAATGTTTCAGACTGTGTAAATCCGTAAATCTGGTGAACTGCTAAAAAAAAATACATTTCAAATAAGGTACGTTTGGTCAAAATCGGTTAACTACAATTTTTATATCAATCACAAGAAAGCCCCTTGCATATTAATATCATAGATTTAAAATTTTCATCTTCAAGTGTATGGATACTTTTTACGGAAAGTGTATATATTGTTAAGCTCCATTAAATTATTAGAAAGATGAAGTATTTATTCAATGTTTGTTATCAATGGGGGGTTTCTTTAATTTTCTGCTTAAACTCATTTATTGTATTAAACACAATTCTATACATTTATCTTTGTTTTAATTGTAATTCCCTCTAGATATGAAAAATGATAACAATTATTTGCCTTTTTTAAGTGACACATGAGTGGGTTGGTGTTTTCTAGGTAACTGGGTTCAAGGTAATTTTATATTTATTGAGCTTTCTTTTTGCAAATAGTAAAAGATATTGAAATGCAATAAATAAAGCAAATTTCAGATTATAACGTAAAGTCTTAAAACTGTTAAAGTGTAAACTTGACAATTTAGGAATGAGATTGAATGAGAAGAAACATGGGTATAAATCAGAGGTGCTCAAAAATGATTTAAAGTTGTATTAGTGAGCAAGGAAAATACCACACCGTAAAAAAATGGAGCTAATTAGGAAAAATTTCTGTTTCATATTTTATTTTATATGTTTCATAAAAAAATTACTGTTTTATATTTAATAGGCTCCATAATTTTATACAATCTTAATGCAATTTTCTGCAACATATTTTTATATGCATTAAATAAAATTTCTATATTCTCGTTTCTCATCATTAAATTTATTCATATTAATATGAAAATAATCAAAATGTCTTTGTATTATTACTAGCAGATTCTAGGCCTCGAAATTCGAGTGCACATTCTAGGAAATTTTATTTTTTCATTAAATAAAGACCCTAAAAGTAAGCTAATCAATTATAGCCAATTCACAAATCATCACAAAAATCAAACTAATTTTTATTACAAACACATTAAAAAAATTTATATAAACACACACATAGCATTGTATAATTTTATGTATGTATTAGTAGCAACTTTAAATGCAATTTACTCAAAATAAAGAAAAAAATTTAAAAATCTGTAAATCTGCAAAACGGCTTAAAAGAAATACCTTTCAAATAATAAATGTTTGAACAAAATCGGAATAAAACCGTAGAACAAAACCATTGGATGTTACCAAAAGCTTTTTTTTGCCTATAATATTATTAGAATGTCCTCATTTATTTCCTGCTGTGCATTTATATTTTCTGAAAATAAATCATGTCAATGTTGAAATCAAAAAGTATTAATGAGAAAAAAATAGACAATAGATTTTTCCTTTCAAACTCTTTCAACTCTTTCTTTTAACTCATACTCTCCAACCCCGCTCCCCCCAACTATATTTCCCCTTATCCAATTGATCTGAAACTTGGCCCATAGTCTTGTGACTGCAGATTAATTTTGACGTAGTCACGCATAGTCACGCACGAAATGTCATTTCCTCTCATCCGATCGATCAGAAACGTAATCCGTAAACTTGCTGTAAAAAAAAAAACGCATGGTCACGCACAGTCACGGATAGATTTGAAACAGATTTCCCCTCATCCAATCAATCTGAAACTTGGTCGATATACTTGCTGTAAAGAAAGATTAACTTCGACATAGTTACGCACAGTCACGCAGAGACTAAAACCTCACTTTCCCTCATCCGATCGATCTGAAACTAGATCGATAGACTTGTTGTGGCCAAATACATACTATTTTAAGATAGTCCCACACAGTTACGCATAGTCACGCACAGTCACGGAGCGATTAAACCCCCCCCCCCTTTCCCCTCATCTGATTGATCTGAAACTTTGTCCATAGAGTTGTTGTTGCCAAAGTTTAATTTTAAGATAGTCACACACAGTCACGCATAGTCACGAAGTGATTTAAGCCCCATTTCCCTTCATCCAATCAATCTGAAACTTGGTCCATAGACTTGTTATGGCCAAAGATTAATTTTAAGATAGTCACACACAGTCACGCATATTCAATTCTGATATTTTGAGGATTATTTTTTTATTTTTTTTTTTTTTGGGGTACACATTTATTAGTAAAAACACAAGAAAATTATAGTCGGTCTAGACCGACTTTGCGATACTCTATACAATGCGTTCAGAGAATTGGTCCTAGGTCCAACTAGTTGGGTATAAAAAATAAGCATAACCCAAATCCGAGTGGAAGTTTTCTTCATTTTTTTTACTACAAATTTGAAAAAGTTTATATCGAATGCTACATTTATATGGGGGCTAGGGACGAAAAATTTACCGATCCTGACCATATTTTGTAAAGTTACTTCTTCTTTACAAAAGCAAATACAAATCAAATTTGAGGAAAATCTCTGCAATATTTTTTGTTTTTAATACGATTAAGTGAAGGCCGGAAAGCAGTTCTCAATTCGTCGCATTCGATATCGAGTAAAATCCATCGAAATTCCATATTTTGGTTTATTATTTAAAGAAGACGGACAATCGTCCGACGTTGTTTTACTCCTACTATTAACTATGGACCATAACTCGTTAGCTGTGACATAGTAAAATTACTCTTAGTATTTTATTTTGGAAATAACAAAAATAATTTCGATCGAAAAATTTCAATAACGAATGCGACGATTCGACCCCAGTTTTACATGTGCTATAGGGTTTATTTTTGGATTACTTATTAAAGGATGTAATAAATACACACTAACCCAATTTGAGCGAGATCTATATGATAATTTGGATCTTATGACAATTAAAGTTGATCTCATAGGAGACTAGATCTGAACATGCCACCGATTTGCACCATTTTCCTATGGCCGATAAAAGCTTATATACCAAATTTCATCAAAATATATTCATATTTGCGATCTGTAGTTTGATTACAAGGTTTACATGGACACAAAGACGGACGGACGGACAGACGGACGGACAGACATCACTAAATCGACTCAGAAAGTGATTCTGAGTCGATCGGTGTAATAAAAGATGGGTCTAGGTCAAATATTTTTGGTAGTTACAAACATAAGCTGAAAGTCATTATACCCTGACCACATAGTTACGAAATTATGTATGAAAGAATTCTAAAAACTTCATACCACTGAGTATTGTTTTGATGTCACTGTCTGAGTACCGAAAAGTCAATATATCTGTAACGAAACTTGATAATTCCAAAAATGAATATTCATTGACTGACTTTTTAAAGTAAGGTATTTCAATAAAAAAATGAACTCTGTCTCGATTTTTCCCTTTACTTAATTTTAAATTATTAAAAATTCTTTTATATAATTAATAGCATCCTCAAAAATTTTTGCTCCATAAACTGTTTTAGTTAAAAAAAGTAAGAAAATTATAGTCGGTCTAGACCGACTATACGATACCCTATACCATGCGTTTAGAGACCCTATCTCTTAGGCCCAACTAACTGGACATAGAAAATAAGCAAAAACCAAATTTTAGTGGGATTTTTATTAATTTTTTTGGCTGCAGATATGAAAAAGTTCATATCGGATGCTATATCTATATAGGGACTTGGTCCAAAAATGGTCCGATACTGATCATGTTTGGTAAAGTCTCTTGTATTTTGCAAAAATATATACAAACAAAATTTGAGAAGAATCAGTGCAATATTTTTGTTTTTTAATAGATTTAAGTGAAGATCGGGAAGCAGCTCTATATGGGGTTAAAGGGATCATTTTTGGACTACTCATTAATGGATGTAATGAACGCATACAAACCCAATTTGAGTAAGATCTATATGACAATTTGGATCTTATGGCAATTTATGTCGATTTCATATGGGTAATTTGTATGGGGGCTAGGTCTGAACATGGACCGATTCTCACCAATTTCAATAACGTTCATACCACGGCCGATAAAAACTTATGTACCAAATTTCATCATAATACATTCATATTTGCGACCTGCAGTTTGATTAAAAGCTTTACATGGACACACAGACGGACGGACGGACGGACGGACATTGTTAAATCAACTCAGAAAGTGATTCTGATTCGATCGGTATAATTAAAGATGGGTCTAGGTCAAATATTTTTGGTTGTTACAAACAGCAGCACAAAGTACTTATACCCAAACCACATAGTGGTATAGGGTATAAAAAAGCTAAGGGAAAGCGCCAATTTAGCGCGCTAAGTTGGCACTGTTGGTTTTGATATGACCGAAATAAATAAATTTTTTGATTTTGGTTTATTGCAAATTTCATATATCGACGTTGCTATGGGTATTTCTGAACTCTCAAATTCGTTTAAATTTTATGCTGATGGTATAACTTTTTGCTTTTAAGCAAAAAGATTTTTTTGTCACAATTTGATAAAAAAAATAACCTTAAACTAAATGACTGTGTACTATCTTTTTCTAAAAATCGAGTAACAGCTGATTACCACGTCGTCAAAGTTATTGTTTACGAGCAACGCGTTACAGGCAGCCTATGCAGTAGTATTTAATATGAATTTTAAATCTGTTCTAAAAACGTTAAACAAAATATAAAAATACAATTTAAATATGGAAAATAAAAGTGATGGTATGCACATTACAGGTTAGCCGACAGATTTGAGTTTACTTTTTGATTTAGTGCGAAAAACTCATTAAATTTTTTTTTCCTAAACATGCGGTTTGGATAAGCTTTATAAATGTTGGCCGTATTTGGCCGTGTTTTGACTATCAGAGACATGTTAAGTGGACCATTTTGAGTTTATTAATTTCACGTTGCGATTTTTTGCGTTTTTTGAGTTATGTCGTTTTTTCGTAGGCGACCTTCGTTTGCAGTATAACAACCTTGCGAAAGCTTGGATTGATGTAAAATGCGAAGAGGAGAAGAACGATGCTGTATTCACTTTTGTTATTGGCCAAGTTGGAAATATAAATATTTTGAATGAGGAAGAATCATCTGTGAAAGAGATAGTCCGAACTTTTTGTAAAAATTTGGCTGAGAGATGGAACAAGTCCCACAGAAAGATAGAGGTCTTCCAAAAACAAAATGCTCACTGGCTAAGAATTGATTTTATTTTGGCAACTAAGATTACCCCTTCGAAATGCTTAGTAGGGCGTCCAAAAATAAAGTTTGTGTATAAATCCGAACGCGCAAAGAATAGAGAAGCAGAGGACCTATCAAAGAAAGTAGACAATGAAACGGAATTGCTAGTTCGTGCAGCTTCGATATCGGCTCGAGTTCAACATAAAGCAGATATGGCAGTGGTTCTTAGGCAGACAATTGCTAGTCCAACAAAAGCTTGCAAGATGAGAAAATTAGCGCACACTGTTGATAATCAGCCAATTTGCTTAACTGCAAATGAAGCACTCGCATTTTTGTTAGAAAACAATTTGACAAAAGAGCAGTACTTGAATACCAGAAGGGAAAGTAAAATTTGAAATGCTGACATATATCCACTTTATAATGAGGTCACTAATTCTAAGAAAAGTTGCAGACCAGTTCGTATTGAAGTCAATGAGAGGCAGGCAAATGTTTCCCTTCAATCATTGTTAACGCACACTGCAAATAGAATTGTTGCAATGCAGAAGGAAGTCATAGTCTCATTAATGACAGAAAATATTAATTTTGTAAAGGCTGATCTGATTGTTAGCTATGGATTTGATGGCAGCACTGGGCATTCCTCTTATAAGCAGAAATTTCAGGAAGCATCCACATTCGATGATTCCGATTATTCCTTGTTTGCAACAACAATGACTCCTTTAAGACTTGTGGATTCGGTCGGTAGACCACTTTGGAATAACCGCACACCTCAGTCTATAAGGTTTTGTCGTCCAATAAAACTGGAGTTTTGTAAAGAAACAAAAGAAAAAATTTTGCTTGAGGACAATGATTTAAAACAACAGATAAATGGCTTAAATAGTTTAAAAATAGTTATCAATGTTGGAAAAATCATTGAAATACACTTTAAACTATTTCTTACGTTAATTGATGGTAAAGGGTTAAACGTTTTAACAAATACAAAATCTAGCCAATCGTGTCCTATTTGCAAGGCAACTCCAAAAGATTTTATGAGCATTATAGACTTCAAAAGCCAAAAATTAAAGTATGGTATAAGTCCCTTGCATTGTTGGATACGATTCTTTGAATTCGTTTTGATATAAGAGCAGTATTAAAAAATGGCAAATTCGAACTGATGACGATCGCAAAACTCTTTCTGAAAAAAAAGCTTGTACAGCAATTATTTTAGTAGGAAATGAGCCTTAAAGTTGACCAACCAAAAACGGGTGGATTTGAAAACACCAATGATGGCAATACAGCCCGTAAAGCCTTTGCTGACCATGCCATCTTTTCGGAAATAGTTGATATTGATGTTGAGCTGATATATTCCCTTAAAATTATACTCATTACTATTTCCTGTTAATTCCCATTGAATACCCAAAAATTTCAAGCTTTTTGCCTCAATACCGCCCATATGATACAAATCAAATACCTTTGGCTCCCAAAGACGGCGACCGTTCACAAGGTATTGATTCATTCAAGAGAAATTGTTGAAAATTGTTATTTCGTCAATATGTTATTTCGTCAATATGCTTAGATAGTCGAATGCAGCAGAGAAGACGCGCGCAACTGCCACAAGAGGTTCTAGATATGCTGTGTGTTTCAGAAGTATCTGTGGAGTATTGGCAAATGCGAAAAAGTTTGCAGACAGGATTAGGCGATACTTTTAAAACTGAATTAAATTCGATTAATTTAGATAGCGACATGTCAAATAAAACTGAAAACAAAATACATATGTATATTCAAAATCAAAAAAAAAAAAAATTGGCAAAGGTGGGTTAAAAATTTATCAATTTCAAAATCTTTTTAATTTAAACTTTTCTCATAGCTTATCTCTACATAAGCACAAAAAAAAATTTTCAAAAATCTTTTCAGTTTAATTGTTATTAATTTTTGTCACAAAAATGGGTCAAATTACCCATTTGGTATTCCTCAAGGAAGCATCTTAAGTGCTTTGCTTTTTAATATTTTTATTTTATTAATGATGTTTGTAACTCTTTTAAAAACTCAAAATATCGTTTATAATGTTGGAGGTAAAATTTTATTTTCGGTGGATGACATTTTGGACTTAGGTATAGTGTTTGATACTAAGTTTGTTTTAAATAGTATCCTGTTTTAATAGTCACTTGGTGTAGTATTTGAAATCGGTTTGATTGTAATGACAAAAAAGTAATATTTTCGTCTTTTGTACGGTGGAAATTGGAATATGCTTCATTTATTTGGAGCACAAATCTAGTGTTCACATAAGTCATGTGGAAAAAAGACAAGTCAAATTTTTAAGTTCACATTTTCGTGTCTTCATTTCTCAACCCCTCACATACCATATGAGTACAGATCTATTTGGGTTTCCATGAAATACCTTGAATCTCAAAGGAACATATCTATAATAATAATAGGCTAGGCGATTTTTTGTGACTGATGTTTTGTTCTACCGTTTTATCCCGATTTTGACCAAACGTATATTATTTGAAAGGTATTTCTTTTTAGCCGTTTTGCAGATTTACATATTTGAAAGTTTTTTCCTTTATTTTGAGTAAATTGCATTTAAAGTTGCTACTAACACATACATAAAACAAGTAAGAAAATTATAGTCGGTCTAGCCCGACTATACGATACCCTATACCATGGTTTAGAGACCCTATCTCTTCGGTCCAACTAATTGGATATAGCAAATAAGCATAAACCAAATTTGAGTGGCATTTTTATAAATTTTTTTCGCTGCAGATATGAAAAAGTTCATATCGGAAAAGTTCATATCGGATACTATATTTATATGGGGACTAGGTCGAAAAATGGACCGATCCTGACCATATTTGGTAAAGTCACTTATACTTTGAAAAAATATATACAAACCAAGTTTGAGAAAAATCTGTGCAATATTTTTTTTTTGTTTTTTGATAGATTTAAGTGAAGATCGGGAAGCAGCTCTATATGGGGCCTATGACTAAGAATTTTTCTATAGGTATAATTTTTGAACTACTGATTAATGGATGTAATAAACATATACAAACCCAATTTAACTGAGATCTCTATGATAATTTGGAACTTATGGCAGTTTTTGTCGATTTCATAGGGGTCATTTGTATGGGGGCTAGGTCTGAACATAGACCGATTCTCATCCCATGGCCGATGGAAGCCTATATATCAAATTTCATCAAAATGTATTCATATTTGCGACCTGTAGTTTGATTACAAACTTTATATGGACACACAGACGGACGGGCGGACGGACGGAAGGACGGACATTGCTATTTCGACTCAGAAAGTGATTCTGAGTTGATCGGTATAATTTAAAATGGGTCTAGGATGAATATTTTTGGTTGTTACAAACAGCAGCACAAAGTCATTATACCCAAACCACATAGTAGTATAGGGTATAATTATACAATGCTATGTGTGTGTTTATTAAATTGTTTGTAATAAAAATGAGTTGTTTTTTGTGTTGATTTGTGAATTGGCTACAATTGATTAGCATACTTTTAGGGTCTTTATTTAATGAAAAAATAAAATTTCCTAGAATTTGCGCTCGTATTTCGAAGGCTGGAATCTGCTAGTTATCATTAATATTTTTTATACCCTATACCACTATTGTGCTGCTGTTTGTAACTTCCAAAAATATTTGAGAATCACTTTCTGAGTCGATTTAGCGATGTCCGTGCGTCCGTCCGTCTGCGTGTCCATGTAAAGCTTGTACTCAAACTACAGGTCGCAAATATGAATATATTTTGATGAAATTTTGTATGTAAGCTTTTATCGGCAATAGGATGAACGCTATTGAAAGTGGTGAAATTTGGTAAATGTTCAGAACTACTACCCATACAAATGACCCTTATGAAATCGACATAAATTGCCATAAGATCCAAATTATCATATAAGTCTCAGTCAAATTGGATAATAATCGCTTTAGAACAATTCTTAGTCATAGGCCCCATATAGAGCCGCTTCCCGATCTTCACTCAAGTCTATCAAAAAACAAAAATGTTTGCACAGATTTTTCTCATAAAAATATATATGGTTTGTATATATTTTTTCAAAATTTAAGTCACTTTACCAAATATGGTCAGAATCGGTCCATTTATCGACCTAGTCGCCATATATATATAGCACCCGATAAGAACTTTTTCATATCTGCTGCCAGAAAAATTAATAACAATGCCACTCAATTTTGGTTTATGCTTATTTTCTATATCCAATTAGTTGGACCGTAGAGATAGGGTCTCTTAGCCATGGTATAGAGTATCGTATAGTCGGGCTAGACCGACTATAATTTTCTTACTTGTTTTGCATGACATAATTTGGGGTTCAATTGATTGTCCTGATCGTTTACATTTATTTAAATTTTTGGCTCCTAAATATCATTGAGGTGAAATAATTATTTCCGTATTCAGTTTTATAGAACTGAATATGGTAATAAATCTCTAACCAAACTATGAGATTATTTAATAGTCTTTGCAATGAATGAAGTTTAAGTATTTCTACTAACTTGTTTAAGGACCATATTGTTTTCATAGACTATAAATAAAAAACTTTCTTTATGCTGATCTTTGTAACTACCAACATTATTTGACCTAGACCCATCTTTAATTATATGGATCGACTCAGAATCACTTAGCGATTTCCGCCTGTCCGTCTGTGTGTCCATATAAACCTTGTAATCAAACTACAGGTCGTAAATATGAATATATTTTGCTGAAATCTAGTGTATAAGCGTCTATCGGCAATAGGATAAACGCTATTGAAATTGGTGAAAATCGGTTCATGTTCAGATATAGTCCCCCATACAAATGACCCTTATGAGATCGACTTAAATTGCCATAATATGCACATTATCATATAGATCCCGGTTAAATTGGGTTTGTGTATGTTCATTACATCCATTTATCAGTAGTCCAAAAATACACCATATAGGACAATTCTTAATCATAGCCCCGATATGAAGCTTATTCCCGATCTCCACATAAATCTATCAAAATACAAATATATATATCTCAAATTTGGTTTGGATATGTTTTTTCAAAAAACGAGTGACGTAGCTAAATATGGCCAGGATCGGTCCATTTTTCGACCTAGTCCCCATATAAATATAGCAGTCGATATGAACTTTTTGTAATCCGAAGGCAAACAATTAATAACAATGCCACTAAAATTTGGTTTATGCTTATTTTATATATCTGGTTAGTTGGATCTAAGAGATAGAGTCTCTTAACGCATGGTATAGGGTATCGTATAGTCGGCTTAGACCGACTATAAATTTCTTACTTGCTTTTATTTGAATTTGAATAAATAAAAAAGTCACGTATTTTATTTTTTTTTATTGATACACACAAAAAAGTAACATCAAATACTACCGCTTTTTGTTTAATTCTAATTTAGCGCCTCTTAGCACTTTTTGAGGTACACTTTTCCGCTTTTTGCTGGAAAAAAGTTGGCACCGCTGATCAAAACCATCATTAAAATTGCCCTTGCAGAATAAGTTTTTAAACAAAAATGCCAGTTCGTTATTTGCACTGATAGCAAATCCACAATATCAGCAATTTTAAACACAAAATACTTTGTATAAATGTGACAGATTATTAATTAAATTAAATTATTAATTAAATTCCCTAATTTGACTTTGTGGTTACCATGCCACGTAAATATTTTAGGAAATTTTGCAGCAGACAACGTTGCAGGGAGTGCATTAAGACATACATTACTAACTTTTCATACACAAGAAGAAAAAAAAAGAATTTACAAACTCTAATCACCAACCATCTCTCAACTCGTAAAATCAACGAATGTACACTAGGGTGGCCCTTCATTATATGGAGGGAAAAAAATGTTCAAACTCTCGGTCTCGCCCCCTAGAAATATGCGAATAGCAACAAAAATTTTTTGCCAAGGCCAGCTTTGGATTTTATGATATTTTTAAATAAAAACAAGTAAGAAAATTATAGTCGGTCTAGACCGACTATACGATACCCTATACCATGCGTTTAGAGACCCATCTCTCAGGCCCATAAACCAAATTTGAGTGAGATTTTTATTATTTTTTTCGGCTGCAGATATGAAAAAGTTGATATCGGATGCTATATCTATATGGGGACTAGGCCCAAAAATGGACCGATCCTGACCATGTTTGGTAAAGTCTCTTGTATTTTGCAAAAATATATAAAAACAAAATTTGAGAAGTATCAGTGCAATATTTTTGTTTTTTAATCGATTTAAGTGGAGATCGGGAAGCAGCTCTATATGGGGCCAAGGGGAACATTTTTGGACTACTCATTAATGGATGTAATAAATGCATACAAACCCAATTTCAGTAAGATCTATATGACAATTTGGATCTTATGGCAATTTATGTCGATTTCATATGGGTAATTTGTATGGGGGCTAGGTCTGAACATGGACCGATTCTCACCAATTTCAATAGCGTTCATCCCATGGCCGATAAAAGACCAAATACCAAATTTCGTCAAAATATATTCATATTTGCGACCTGCAGTTCGATTAAAAGCTTTACATGGACACACAGACGGACGGACGGACGGACGGACATCGTTAAATTGAATCAGATAGTGATTCTGATTCGATCGGTATAATTAAAGATGGGTGTATACCCAAACCACATAGTGGTATAGGGTATAATTACCGAAAACAAGTTTTTCTATTAAACTCGATGAAACCACTATTTTTAATTTAAGAAAAATAATTCGGTTAATTTTTATTTATTTAAGGCTTCAGTGCTCCTGGGATCAAAATAAGCCATTGTGATATATCTTTGGTGCAATTATCTTCTTATTGCTTGCGAATATAAATTAAAACAACGACTTTATTTTATTTAAAAATATCTTAAAATCCAAAGCTGGCCTTGGCAAAAAGGGTTAACTTTCTCGGATTTATCCGAAATTTAATGAATGGAAGTTCTACACATTTGGTTATTATATTTTAAGCTTCGCATTTGAAAAGTCAATAAATTGTCTTTTGTTAGCTTGGGGTCAGATGTGACCCCAATTACAAAAGTGTTAATGGGATCATATTATTTTTTTGCGAAACCCTAGGCTACTAAGATAAAACATAACATTTAAAAGTAGAAAAGTGATGAATTTTTGATACAAAGTATTACGAAAGTGTACATTTACAGAATTTTTTGCTAAAATCCCATTTTTCTCGAAATCCGCAAAAATAAACTCCTTGTCAAAAAAATTCTGGCACAGGAACTAACTTAAAAATTTACACAATTAATCTGTAACATGTACTTAACAAAACCTTAAACTGCTAGATCCATTTTTTTAAATTTTGTTTAAGAAAATTTTTTAAAACTTGAAAAAGGAGTTTTCAAAACTTTATCAAAAAAATTCCCCATTTTCGGTCTCAATGCGCAATTGGTTAATAACGTGGTAATAAAGCAATACTTCATATCTGAGTCCTTACAAGTATAGAGACAAAAAAAAATATGGTTTTAATCAATCTCTCAAAGTTGAAAAAAATGCCATCAAATTTCAAGACCTAGTTTTTTTTGGCACAAAAGTGGTCTGGGGCATTTGCTATTTCTTGGCGAGTTTTTATTCGATTTTGACTTATCTTTTTACTTTTTACTTATCCCGAATTATATAACAACTTGTCGGAAAAATTAAACTATAGAAAGAAATTTTCGTAAAATCCGAAAAAGAGTCATATTTCCCCATATAAACACACTTGAAATAATCAATCGCGTTGAGGCATGACTAAATGTTTTTTGATTGGCCCAAAACTTTGTATTTCTTAGTTTTTTGCTATTCGCATATTTTTAGGGGGTGAGACCGAAAGTTTGAACACTTTTTTTATTAAGGGCCACCCTAATATAAACTATACAACCATCGTTACAAAACATTCAACCCATCTGGTGGAAAAATTATCAGCCCTGTTCTTGAAAGTTGTTATTTGAATAAGAGTGAATTTAAAATCACATGAAATGGAAATTTCGGGTTTCTTAAAACCACTTTTTATATTTATTTAATGTAAACATATGTTTGAGTTTAGAACCATATGTTTGAGTTAAGAACATATGTTATCTATTTGAGGTGCCATATGGTTCTTTATTCAGTTTCACAAAAAACTTTTAAGTATTTTGTGCATGTTTTTTCTTAAGTTTATAGAAAAAGTATAGAGAAAAATATTTTCTTTTAAAATAACAACTTATTTGTTCATTTAATTGTTTTTGTTCTTCAATTTCATTCAATTAAAAATGACTTTTCTATTTTTAAAAAGTTAGGCATCACCAAAAAAAATTTCGATATTCAAATAAATTGGATTTGACTGGCATCACTACTGTTTCGAACATATGCAAAAAAATAAAAATATGTGATTTGATGAAAAAATTTTTTTAATTCCTTTATTTGCAATAATTAGTGCATAAAGAATCTATGTTATAAATGAAAAAATTATAGTGGAAAATAGATTGTGTAAATAAAAAGTATTTATTATAGTTATAGAACAGGATCATCGCAAAAAGTGTGTTTTATTAACATCGACCACTTATAACGAGTTTTTATACCCTATACCACTATGTGGTTTGGGTATAATGACTTTGTGCTGCTGTTTGTAACTACCAAAAATATTTGACCTAGACCCATCTTTTATTATACCGATCGAATCAGAATCCGTCCGTCTGTGTGTCCATGTAAAGCTTGTAATCAAACTGCAGGTCGCAAATATGAAAATATTTTGACAAAATTTGGTATATAAGCTTTTATTAGCCATGGAAATTGGTGGGAATCGGTCCATGTTCAGACCTAGCCCCCATACAAATGACCCCTATGAAATCGACTTAAATTGCCATAAGATACAAATTATCATATAAATCTTATTCAAATTGGGTTTGTATGTGTTTATTACATCCATTAATCAGTAGTTCAAAAATGATCTCTATTTGACAACTTTTAGTCATAGGCCCCATATAGAGCTGCTTCCCGATCTTCACTTAAATCTATCAAAAAACAGAAATATTGCACTGATTCTCAAATTTTGTTTGTATATATTTTTGCAAAATACAAGAGACCTTACCAATCATGGTCGGGATCGGTCCATTTTTGGGTCTAGCCCCCATATAGATATAGCATCCGATATGAAATTTTTCATATCTGCAGCCAAAAAAATTAAGAAAAATCCCACTCAAATTTGGTTTATGCTTATTTTCTATATCCAGTTAGTTGGGTCTGAGAGATAGGGTCTCTAAACGCATGGTATAGGGTATCATATAGTCGGTCTAGACCGACTATAATTTTCTTACTTGTTTTTTTTTTAATCAGCGCAAAACTTTTTTAAAATCGTCTTTTTCATAAAATTAATGTCGAATTTTTTAAAATAATGACAAGGTTCAATAAAAAACATATTAGAGTTTAAATATCAATTAGTTTTTTTATCTCTTAAGACCTGCTTAGTGGAAAAAAAGGGCATCTGTTTTGATTTCACAAAGCCTTTTCTATGTGAATTAAAACGAGAAAAAATATTCTTATTGAAATTAAAGAACAGCAAAAAACTCGTCGATTTAAGAATTTTTTCATTTACAAGTTTTTTTTTGTGATAGTGGTTTCAAGAACAGGGGTGTATATACTCTATATCTTGATCACGTCTTGAGATGATTCTTTTTTCAAGATTGAGACTCGGTCATACTACTGCCCCTCATCAGTACCGTTTAACCAAAGTCGGCAAACCTTTTTCATTTCTCTTGTCTGTTTTACATCTACTAAATTATGAGAGAATTTCAACTTTTGGAAACTATACACCCAAAAAATTAGAGATGCATTTATCTTTTTTTCTTAATGTAAAATATTAAATAATACTAGCAGATTCCAGCATTCGAAATTCGAGTGCAAATCCTAGGAAATTTTATTTTTTCATTAAATAAAGACCCTAAAGGTATGCTTATCAATTATAGCCAATACACAAATCAACACAAAAAATAAACTCATTCTTATTTCAAACACATTAACAAATTTAAGAAACACACACATAGCATTGTATAATTTTATGTATGTGTAGCAGCTTTAAATGCAATTTACTCAAAATAAAGGAAAAAATTTAAAAATCTGTAAGTCTGCAAAACGGCTAAAAATAAATACTTTTCGAATAATATACGTTTGGTCAAAATCGGGTTAAACGGTAGAACAAAACATCAGTCACAAGAAATCGCCTAGCCTATTAATATTATAGATTTAAGTATATAAAAATAATCTTGTACATAAAATATCTTAATATTGAAGCCGAAGGCTTTTATTGCTCGCACTGGTTTTATACTCTTATTATACAGTATCATTTATTGTTTTATATAATTCTAATAAAATATAAAAATAAAAATAAAATTGCACTTAAAATAATCAAACAATAGATTAAGACAACAGTGTAAAGAATTAAAAGAATTAAAAGTATTCCCTTGATAAGACATTTAAGTAGGAATGCCATAGGTACTTATTTTAGAATTAGTAAAACTCTAAAATCTTTTAGGATTGTCGTTACTAGAATCATTAATACTCATTATGTATTGATTATAGAAAAATTTGTTAAGAAAAACTAAATTTGATATTTTGATTTATTACAAATTATAAGATCTTTTTTTTTTGTTTGCCGTACTCGCATGTAAAGCATTGAAATACATAATTAATTTATTCCTATGTCTACACGTGTTCATTGAAAAAAAAAAAACTGTTCAAATGTCTCATATGTATAATAACACACTTAATTTAATGCGCAATAATTTGTTTTTTCTATATATACTCGTAGTTGTTTATCTACCAATAATTTTATTGGTTTATTGGGCATGTTAACCACTGTCCTGCTGAAAGTTTATCTGCCACGTGAAGTCTTTCAACAATACATTAAATGGGATTGTGTTGGTAAGGTAATTTGGAGATTTTTTGGTTTAAGCTCCGGTTGCATAGCAGCCGTTATGGCTATTGAACGTTGGATGGCATTGGCAAGGCCATTTATCTATCATAAAGTGAGCAAAATATATGAAAAAAAAAAGTATCATTTCCTCGTAACACTTAATTTTATTTTTCTCCGCATTTCTAGCATATTACTTACGAATTAGTACGAAAAACTATTAAATCGTTAATATTAATAGCTGTGGTTATAACATTTTTGCCTTTCTTTGGTTTTGGTGCTTACATGGATGAAAGCGATTCTCAAAATTTGAAATGTTTACGTTATCGTGATGCTGAAGGTTTTTGGAATAAAACCTATTCAGTGTTGTTTATGTTATTTGGTAAGTAATAATTGTGTTAAAAATAGAGCATGAACAAATTTTTAAGAACCTGTGAAATTTCAAAGACTTCTCAATAAAATCAAACTGAGATTCCCAGAAATCTTTCATGTTTTCGTATTTTACGTTGTTATTATTAGAATGTGCTCAGCAAATATATAAAAAAAAATCATGAACAAATTTAAGGATTTCCTCTAAATGAAAAGTACTCAAAATGTGAAACTAAGAAAAAAAACTCTCAGATTCAAAGGTTTTCTTTATAAAGAAAAACCCTCAGATGCTTTCATTCTACTTTTTGAAGACTCTTTTTATAAAAGTAAAGGCTAAGCATTAAATCCTCTAAGATTATCAGGAATTTTATTTATAGAAAATATTTATTAAATAACTTTTTCGTAGAAACACTTAGATACTAATATGGAGTTGCAAGGCGATCTAAGTCGTAAATTTTTGGAAAGGAATTTTTTAAAGAAGTACTTTTCTAAGAAAAGATACTTTTTATAGAAGGTACTTAAGAAATGGTATGTTATTTTTAAAGAAGGATTATACACACGAATATTTTTAAGCAAATGTACTTTTAAAGAAAAGGAGCATTTTCAAGAAAATTTACCTTTTTAAGAATATGTACTTATTTAAAGAAAAGGTACTTTTAAAAAAAAATTCCTTTTTTTTAGGAAAATGTACCTTTTTAAGAAAATTTCTTTAAGAAAATGTACTGTTTAAGAAAGAATACTTTTTTTAAGAAAATGTACTTTTTTAAAGAAAAGGTAGTCTTTAAGAAAGGATACTTTTTTATGAAAATGTACTTTTTTTAAAAATGGTACTTTATGCTGAAACGAAACTTTTTTTTGTAAAAATTTACGTTTTTAAGAAAAGATACTTTTTTAACAAAATTTACTTTTTTAAGGAAATTTATTTTTTTAGAAAATTTATTTTTATTTTATTTTTTTTAAAAAATTTATTTTTTTAAGGAAAAAATTAAAAAAAAATTTCAGGATAAGATATGTTTTTAAGAAAAATTACTTTTTTAAGGCAATTGTATTTTTAAGGAAAATGTACTATTTTAATATTAGGTACTTTTTAGCAAACGGTACTTTAAAAAAAAATAATTCTTTAGGAAATTTTACTTTTTTAAGAACATGTACTTATGTATATAAGAAAAGGCACTATTTTAAGAAAAAGTAGTTTTTTAAGAAAAGTGTTTGTTAAGAAAAGATACTTTTTTAAGAAAATGTGCTTTGTTAAGAAAAGTTAGTTTTTAAAGAAAATGTACTTTTTTATATAAATTTCCTTTTTTAACGAAATGTACTTTTT
Organism: Cordilura impudica; assembly: GCA_963682025.1. Taxonomy (NCBI): domain Eukaryota; kingdom Metazoa; phylum Arthropoda; class Insecta; order Diptera; family Scathophagidae; genus Cordilura; species Cordilura impudica. The sequence goes on along the minus strand of OY821519.1, from coordinate 27,984,836 downwards.
AATGAGAGGTATTTTTTAAGAAAATTAACTTTTTTTTAAAGAAAAGGTACTTTTCAAGAAAAAATTTATAAAACAAATTTATATTTTTTTTAGACAAGGTACTTTTTTAAGAAATGGTACCTTTTTCGAAGAGATACTTTTTAATAAAAGGTACTTTTTAATAAAAGGTACTTTTTAATAAAAGGTACTTTTTAATAAGAGGTACTTTTTAATAAAAGGTACTTTTTAGTAAAAGGTACTTTTTAATAAAAGGTACTTTTTAATAAAAGGTACTTTTTAATAAAAGGTACTTTTTAATAAAAGGTACTTTTTAATAAAAGGTACTTTTTTATAAAAGGTACTTTTTAATAAAAGGTACATTTTAATAAAAGGTACTTTTTAATAAAAGGTACTTTTTAATAAAAGGTACTTTTTAATAAAAGGTACTTTTTAATAAAAGGTACTTTTTAATAAAAGGTACTTTTTAATAAAAGGTACTTTTTAGTAAAAGGTACTTTTTAATAAAAGGTACTTTTTAATAAAAGGTACTTTTTAATAAAAGGTACTTTTTAATAAAAGGTACTTTTTAATAAAAGGTACTTTTTTATAAAAGGTACTTTTTAATAAAAGGTACATTTTAATAAAAGGTACTTTTTAATAAAAGGTACTTTTTAATAAAAGGTACTTTTTAATAAAAGGTACTTTTTAATAAAAGGTACTTTTTAATAAAAGGTACTTTTTAATAAAAGGTACTTTTTAATAAAAGGTACTTTTTAATAAAAGGTACTTTTTAATAAAAGGTACTTTTTAAGGTATTTTTTTAAGAAAAGATGCTTTTTTAGGAAAAGCAACTTTTTTTAAACTATACTTTTTCCAGATAGGGTTCTTTTTTAAGAAAATGTACCTTTTTAAGAAAAATTCCTTTTTTTAAGATAAAGTACTTTTTTTAAGAAAATTTACTTTTTTCAAGAAAAGTATTTGCTAAGTGTAGGTACTTTTTTAAAAAAAATGTGTTTTTATAGAAAAGGTACTTTTTAAGAAAATGTTCTTTTTAAGGTATTTTAAAGAAAAGACATTTTTTATGAAAATGTACTTTTTATTAAAATGTAACTTTTCTTGAAAAGGTTCGTTTTTTAGTAAATTTTCTTAAAAATTTACTTTTGTTCAGAAAATTTTCATAAAAACTTACTTTTTCAGTAAATTTTCTTAAAAATTTACTTTTTTTTTATGTAAATTTTCTTAAAAAATTACTTTTTTTAGTAAATTTTCTTAAAAATTTACTTTTTTAGTAAATTTTCTTTAAAAAAAAGTCTTTTTTGTACAAATTTTTTCTAAATTTTCTTAAAAATTTATTTTTTTTTTTCAGTAAATTTTCTTAAAAATTTTATTTTTTTTTTGTAAATTTTCTTAAAAATTAATTTTTTTTAGTAAATTTTCTTAAAAATTACTTTTTTTAAGTAAATTTTCTTAAAAAATTCATTCTTTTTAAATTCTTTCTATTAACTCATACTCTCCGTCTGTCTGTCTGTCTGTCATGGGACAACCCCATTCCCCCTTATCCAATTGATCTGAAACTTGGCCCATAGTCTTGTTGTGACCACAGATAAATTTTGGGGTAGTCACGCATAGTCACGCACAGTCACGGAGTGATCTAAATGGCATTTCCCCTCATTCGATCGATCTGAAACTTGGTCCATGCAAATGCATAAGGAAAGAAAGAGTTTTAAAAAAAATTTGGTTTTAAATTTTCTTAAAAATTTAATTTTTTCAATAAATTTTCTTAAAAATATACTTTTTAGTAAATTTTCTTACAAATTTACCTTTTTTAGTAAATTTTCTTAAAAATATTTTTAGTAGATTTTCTTAAAAATTTACTTTTTTCTGTAACCTTTCTAAAAATGTACTTCTTTAGTAAATATTCTTAATAATTTACTTTTTCCGTAAATTTCCTAAAAATTTACTTTTTCAGCAAATTTAGGAAAACTTATTTTCTAGAAAATTTTACTTTTTTAAGAGGAGGTACTTTTAAGAAGAAGTAATTTTTTAAGAAGAAGTAATTTTTTAAGAAAAGTGTTTGTTTGTTAAGATACTTTTTTAAACAATGTGTTTTTTAAAGAAAATTTACTTTTTAAGAAAGGGTACTTTCTTAAGAAAAGTTACTTTTTTAGAAATAGAAAATGTACTTTTTTTAAAAATGGTACTTTGTGATGAAAAGAAACTTTTTTATAAAAATGTCCTTTTTTAAGAACAGGTAGTTTTTTATGAAAATGTACTTTTTAAGGAAATTTATTTTTTTAGAAAATTTACTTTTTTCAGGAAAACACTTAAAAAAAATTTTTTTAAGATAAGATATGTTTTTAAGAAAAAGTACTTTTTTAAGGCAATTGCATTTTCAAGGAAAATGTACTATTTTAATATGAGGTATTTTTTAAGAAAAGTTAACTTTTTTTTTTTAAGAAAGGGTACTTTTCAAGAAAAAATTTATAAAACACATATATATTTTTTGAGACAAGGTACTTTTTTAAGAAATGGTATCTTTTTCGAAGAGGTACTTTTTAATAAAAGGTACTTTTTAATAAAAGGTACTTTTTAATAAAAGGTACTTTTTAATAAAAGGTACTTTTTAATAAAAGGTACTTTTTAATAAATGGTACTTTTTAATAAAAGGTACTTTTTAATAAAATGTACTTTTTAATAAAAGGTACTTTTTAATAAAAGGTACTTTTTAATAAAAGGTACTTTTTAATAAAAGGTACTTTTTAATAAAAGGTACTTTTTAATAAAAGGTACTTTTTAAGGTATTTTTTTTAAGAAAAGATGCTTTTTTTTAGGAAAAGCTACTTTTTTTAAAGTACACTTTTCTCAGAAAGGGTACTTTTTTAAGAAAATGTACCTTTTTAAGAAAAATTCCTTTTTTAAGATAAAGTACTATTTTTAAGAAAATGTACTTTTTTCAGAAAAGCATTTGCTAAGTATAGGTACTTTTTTAAGAAAATGTGTTTTTATAGAAAAGGTACTTTTTAAGAAAATGTTCTTTTTAAGGTATTTTAAAGAAAAGACATTTTTTATGAAAAGGTACTTTTTTATTAAAATGTAAATTTTCTTAAAAAGGTACTTTTTTAGTAAATTTTCTTAAAAATTTACTTTTTTAGTAAATTTTCTTTAAAAAAAAGTCTTTTTTGTACAAATTTTTTCTAAATTTTCTTAAAAATTTATTTATTTTTTCAGTAAATTTTCTTAAAAATTTTATTTTCTTTTTTGTAAATTTTCTTAAAAATTACTTTTTTTTAGTAAATTTTCTTAAAAATTAATTTTTTTTAGTAAATTTTCTTAAAAATTACTTTTTTTTAGTTAATTTTCTTAAAAAATTCATTCTTTTTAAACTCTTTCTTTTAATTCATACTCTCCGTCTGTCTGTCTGTCTGTCATGGGACAACCCCATTCCCCCTTATCCTATTGATCCGAAACTTGGCCCATAGTCTTGTTGTGACTACAGATAAATTTTGGGGTAGTCACGCATAGTCACGCACAGTCACGGAGTGATCTAAATGGCATTTCCTCTCATTCGATCGATTTGAAACTTGGTCCATGCATATGCATAAGGAAAGAAAGAGTTTTAATAAAAACTTTGTTTTTATGGGTTAGATTACTTTTGTAAATTTTCATAAAAATTTAATTTTTTCAATAAATTTTCTTAAAAATATCCTTTTTTAGTAAATTTTCTTACAAATTTACTTTTTTTAGTAAATTTTCTTAAAAATATTTTTAGTAGATTTTCTTAAAAATTTACTTTTTTCTGTAACCTTTCTAAAAATGTACTTCTTTAGTAAATTTTCTTAAAAATTTACTTTTTTCCGTAAATTTCCTAAAAATTTACTTTTTCTTTTTTTTTTTTTTGATATGTTCCTAATGACCAGTGATTGTATTTACTTATTGTGATATTTTCAGCAAATTTAGGAAAACTTACTTTTTAGAAAATTTTGCTTTTTTAAGAGGAGGTACTTTTAAGAAATAGTACCTTTTTAAGAAAATTACTTTTTTAAGATAAAGTACTTTTTTTAAGAAAATGTACTTTTTTCAAGAAAAGTATTTGCTAAGTATAGGTACTTTTTTAAGAAAATGTGTTTTTATAGAAAAGGTACTATTAAAGAAAAAATACGTTTTTATGAAAAGGTACTTTTTTAATAAAATGTAAATTTTCTTAAAAAATGTTATTTTTTTATTAACTTTTCTTAAAAATTTACTTTTTCAGAAAATTTTCTTAAAAATTTACTTTTTTTCAGTAAATTTTCTTCAAAATTTCCTTTTTCTTGTAAATTTTCTTAAAAATTTCCTTTTTCTTGTAAATTTTCTTAAAAATTTACTTTTTTTAGTAAATTTTCTTAAAAATTTACTTTTTTAGTAAATTTTTTTTAAAAATTTAGTTTTTCAGAAAATTTTTTTTAAAAATTTAGTTTTTCAGAAAATTTTCTTTAAAATTTATTTTTTTTTTCAGTAAATTTTCTTAAAAATTTCCTTTTTTTTGTAAATGTTCTAAAAAATCAACTTTTTTTAAAGTAAATTTTCTTTTAAAAAAATCTTTTTTGTACAAATTATTTGTAAATATTCTTAAAAATTTACTTTTTTTCAGTAAATTTTCTTCAAAGTTTAATTTTTTGTAAATTTTCTTAAAAAATACTTTTTTTTTTTAGTAAATTTTGTTAAAAATTATTTTTTTTAGTAATTTTTCTTAAAAATTTAACTCTTTTTAAACCCTTTCTTTTAACTCATACTCTCTGTCTGTCTGTCTGTCTGTCTGTCTGTCTGTCTGTCGTGGGGCAACCCCATTCCCCTTATCCAGTTGATCTTGTTGTGACTACAGATTAGTTGTCAAAAAAGATTAACTTTGACATAGTCACGCACAGTCACGCATAGTCACGCACATTCAAGGAGTGATTAAAACCTCACTTCCCCTCACCCGATCGATCTGAAGCTTTGTCCATAGACTTGTTGTGGCCAAATTTTAAGATAGTCACACACAGTCACGCACAGTCACGGAGAGATTCAAAACTCATATGCATAAGGAAAGAAAGAGTTTTAATAAAATCTTTGTTTTTATGGGTTAGATTGTTTTTGTAAATTTTCTTAAAAATTTACTTTTTTAGTAAATTTTCTTACAAATTTACTTTTTTAGTAAATTTTCTTAAAAATATTTTTAGTAGATTTTCTTAAAAATTTACTTTTTTCTGTAAACTTTCTAAAAATTACTTTTTTAGTAAATTTCATTAAAAATTTACTTTTTTCCGTAAATTTCGGAAAACTTACTTTTTAGGAAATTTTACTTTTTTAAGAGGAGCTACTTTCAAAGAAAATTTACTTTTCTAAGAAAAAGTAATTTTTTTAAGAAAAGTGTTTGTTAAGAAAATTTACTTTTTAAGAAAGAGTACTTTCTTAAGAAAAGTTGTATTTTTTTAAATAAATCTCCTTTTTTAAGAACATGTACTTTTTAATAAGAGGTACATTTTAAGAAAATTAACATTTTTAAATTGACTTTTTTACTTTGCAAGAAAATTTACTTTTTAAGAAAAATTACTTTTTTAAGAAAAAAATATATACTTTTTTAAGAAAAGGTTCTTTTTTAAGAAAAGGTTCTTTTTTAAGAAAAAGTTTTTTTTAAGGCTTACTTTTTAAAAAAGGGTACTTTCTTAGGAAAAAGTTAAAGGTTTAAAAATAAGTATACTTTTTCAAGAAAAGCTACTTTTTAAAAAAAAATTATTTTTTAAGAAAATATACTTTTTTAAGAAAAACTTCTTTTTTAAGAAAAACTTCTCTTTTAAGAAAAAGTTCTTTTTTAGAAAAGTTACTTGTTAAGAAAAGGTACTTTTTAGGGTGTTTTTTTTTAAGAAAAGATACTTTTTTATGAAAACTTACTTTTAAGACAAGGTACTTTTTCAATAAAATTTACTTTTTAAGATGAAGTACTTTTAAGATAAGTTATTTTTTAAGAAAAGATACTTTTAAAGAAAAGGTTCTATTTAAGAAAATTTAGTTTTATCACATACCAAATTATCTACTAGATTAAAGTTAATTTAATTTATATAATTCTAAAAAAAAATTAAAAATGCTACTTGTTTCTTCATAAACATAATTTACCTTAGCTGTTACCGAATCATCCTCGATTGTTTTAAAGGAAAATAATACCTGTCGTTTATTGGAAACGATTTTAAAAATCTTCACAATTTTTATTAAAACCCCATTAAGATTAGAAAATAGATATGAATTCAGATCTAGTCGATTTGAGTGACAGTGTAAATGCACTATAAGGCATATAAACAACCAAACTCTGATATAGATTTCACAACAGTTTCTTCAGATACTATTGTACTTGGAACGTAGAGATTTTGCCTTTAACAACGTATACTGCTTATCATATTTATGCTCATTTAAAAATATTAACCATACGTTTAATGGAACAACACAATTTTTCTTAGTTGCCACAAATTGAAATTAATAAATTTGCCATTGATTTTAAATGTTATTTTATTATGTCAACATTATTATAGCCTACACCATTCGACATATGATCGGGTATTATGAGTATGAAATGATGTTTGTAACAACCAAAAAATAAGTTGAACCAGACTAACCTATTATTATACTGATGAACTCTAAAGCTGTATTTTTGAGATGTTAGTTAAACTTAGTTTAGTTAAACTGGCATTTTCAAACGTTAACTTTCAAACTATGAGAGTATAACATAATAAATCGTTAGTTTACCTAAACTAAGTTTCATTTACATCCTTAAAACTCGGTGTTATAACCTTAAACCGTGTTACTAGATAGCTTAAAAAAAAACTGAATCTAATCAACTAAGTTTAAATCTCATCCCAAAAACTCGCTCCAAATTACTTTCTGATCGGTTTAACGATCCTCCTCAATTTGGAGGAAATTTGATTTGATTGGCGATAGACTTAAGAACGAGCACTATTTAAATATGTGGGTATGGGTAAATGTTCGTACTTAGCCCCCCCATTGAGCTGGACTTAAATTACTCTAAGATCAAGATGATTGTGTTTATCCTGTTGAAAATTGTTGTATATTATCTGTATAATCATAAATCTTCAGTCCAAAAATAAACAGTATAGAACCATTTTTATTCGTAGTCTCCATATATGTCTTTCTAATATTCACTTAAATTCTTAAATCTTCATTCCATTTTTAATCGTTGTATCCACATAAAGCAACTTTACAGCATTTACTTAATTAAATAAATGGGAATAATAAAATTGAGATAAAAGAGTGGCAAAGGAGTGATGATATTATGTCAACTAGCAGATTCCAGCGCTCGAAATTCGAAATTCTCAACTTAGTCAATTCACAAACTAACACTTTTTTGGTTTATAATTATTGTGAATTAAGATAAAAAACTCATTAACAACAAGTAAGATAATTATAGTCGGCCTAGACCGACTATACGATACCCTATACCATGGTCCAACTAATTCGATATTGAAAATAAACATAAACCAAATTTGAGTGGCATTGTTATTAATTTTTTTGGCTGCATATATGAAAAAGTTCATATCGGATGCTATACTTATATGGGGACTAGGTCGAAAAATGGACTGATCCTGACCATATTTAGTAAAGTCACTTATATTTAGAACAAACATACATATATGAACAAAATTTGGGAAAAATCTGTGCAATATTTTTGTTTGTTGATAGATTTAAGTGGAGATCGGTAAGCAGCTCTATATGGGGCCTATGACTACGAATTATCCTATAGGGATTATTTATGGACCATTGATTAATGGATATAATAAACATATACAAACCCAATTTTACTGAGATCTATATGATAATTTGGATCTTATGGCAGTTTATGTCGATTTCATAGGGGTCATTTGTATGGGGACTAGGTCTGAACATGGACCAAATTTCATCAGTTTCAATAGCATTCATACTATGGCCGATAAAAGCTTACATACCAAATTTTATCAAAATATATTCATATATTCACAGACGGACGGACGGACGACATCGCTAAATCGACGCAGAAAGTGATTCTGAGTCGATCGGTATAATAAAAGATGGGGGGTATAGGTCAAATATTTTTGGTAGTTACAAACAGCAGCACAAAGTCATTACACCCAAACCACATAGTGGTGTAGTAGGGCGGGTCGATTTAAAAATCGCACAAGTGACAAGGAAAATCGTATTCTACGGATCAAAATAAGAAACTTTGACCGAGAAACCATACCTCTAAAACGATGTCCCGACTTTTGACCTGTCTGTCTGTCTGTCTGTCTGTCTCACTTTAACCCATTTAGAGTGCCCCAATCGAGTCCAAATGTATGATCGACCCCCACTAACTTTGGAGCGCCGACCCGCCCATGCCAGTGGCACACCTCTGGAATCCCCTGGGGGGTTCCACCATACAAACATTTCGATTTAATATTAAAATTAACACTCATTCCTATACGTATCTTCTACTCTGCTAATAAATACTAATCATACGCCTTGACTATGTTATGTTATTCAAAAAGATCGATCGGATGTGGGTAAATAACTTTTAGATCACTCCGTGACTATGCGTGACTCTGCGTGACTACCCCAAAATTAATCTGTAGTCACAACAAGACTATGGGCCAATTTTCAGATCAATTGCATGAGGGGGAATGGGGTTGCCCCATGGCAGACAGACAGACAGACAGGTGAAAAGTCGGGACATCACAATTCGTTTTAGAGGTATGGTTCCTAGGGCAGTTTCTTATTTGGATCCCTAGAATATGATTTTCCTTGTCACCTGAGCGATTTTTTGCCTCCCTACAAATCGACCCGCCCTATGGTATAGGGTATAAAGTCATTAACTAATTTAATAAACACACACATAACATCCTGCAGGAAGCCTGGGGTCAAGTGTCCCCAAGTCACCAGTTTTGTCTACTATTTTGTTGACATTGTCAACTAAGCGTCTACACTATTTACTTCGCTTTATCTGTAAAAAGTTGGGAGTTCTACTTCTTCTTGATTTCTATAGTTTTGTTTGAAAACACGTAGCTGGACGAAACTAAAGTTTTAAAACAAGATATAGAAAAATTGAACGTAAAATGTAAATCAAAATATATTTCATAATAAATCAAAGAAAAAAACATAATAAGAAAACGAAGTTATAAAAGAAAAGTGAAATAGGTTTGTCTGGGGTATAGTTGGTCAGTAGTACTGGCGACAAAGTCAATGGTGAATCAGTACTGTTTCACTATTGACATTTCCTGCAGGTTAATTTTATGTATGTGTTAGTAGCAACTTTAAATGCAATTTACTCAAAAATATGGAAAAAATTAAAAATCTGTAAATGTGGTGAACAGCTAAAAAGAAATAGTTTTCAAATAATATACGTTTAGTCAAAATCGGGATAAAATGGTAGAATAAAACTTCGGTAACAAGAAATCGCCCAGCCTATTAATATTATAGATATATGATGTGTCAAAATTATAGCGCACTCTCTTGAAACATTGATAAATTAACTAGCGGTACATTTTCTCATTAAATTTAACTAAAATATGTTTCAGTTAAAAACTCTTTAGTTTTAGTTAAAACCGTGTGTTGTATTTACTTCATTACATTGTGGTCGTGATTTTTTTTTTCATTTGGCATAATTGGTCGAAGAGTCCTCGTGTTTCACGAAAATGTATATATAATGTTGAAAAAAAGTTTCAGACAATAAACCACTTATACAAATAAACCAGGTCAAGGACGTTCCAAGCGCACAACACCAGCGCAAGAACGGCATTTGATTCAAATGTGTGGAAGAAATCGCTCAGCTAGTAGTTGCCAACTTGCTTCTGAATGGTCATCTACCATTGGGAAGTCAATAAGTGCTAGCACAACCCTTCGACGACTTATTAACCATAGTCTTAAGAGTACACCAAGAAACGACGTTCTTTTCAGAACAAGAGTCAAACAAAAAAAAAGATTAAATTGGTGTAGGAAGTACGTAAATTGAACTGAAAGGGATTGGAATAGGGGATTTTTTTAGCGACGATATCGTAAAAATAGATCAATTTTTCGACGAACAATGCAGGAGAATACGAGGTGGTGGCAATTCTGTTAGCGCATAGGAATGCTTTAGAGCACACGGTACCGGGTAAATACTCTTTTATGAAATACGTTTAAATGCTAGAAGCTATATTGATTTAATTTCCGAAGAACTTCCATCATATTTTGATTAAATTTTTGGCTCTGAATTAATACAATAGTATTACCCTATTAGATTTGGCCACCAACATTGGCAATTATTTATCGTGACCTTCAGAATTACAAAATAAGAACTTAGAATGAATCGATCAGCGCTATAAAGGAACCTTAGATCATTGCTTCAATTCAATTCCAAACATTATCAAATATATTTTGGCTAATGGAGCAAGTATTTAATCATACTAAGTTCGAATTTTGATCAACGTTTCATTAAATGAGTTAAATTTTTTAAGTGGGCTATAATTATGAACGAATCATTTGAGACTTATTTTATTAAACAAGCTCAGTTATTTTTAAACTCTTTCTTTTAACTCATACTCTCAGTCTGTCTGTCTGTCGTGGGGCAACCCCATTCCCCCTTATCAAATTGATCTGAAACTTGGCTAATTGTCTTGTTGTGACTACAGATTAGTTTTGGGGTAGTCACGCACAGTCACGCATAGGCACGCACAGTCTCGGAGTGATCTAAATGTCATTTCCCCTCATCCGATCAATCTGAAACTTGGTCCATACACTTGCTGTGAAAAAAATATGAACTTTGACTTGGTCACGAACAGTCACGGAGAGATTTGAAGCGGATTTCCCCTCATCCAATCAATCTGAAACTTGGTCGATAGACTTGCTGTGAAAAAGATTAACTTTGACATAGTCACGCACAGTCACGGAGAGAATAAAACCTCACCCTCATCCGATCGATCTGAAACTTTGTCCATAGACTTGTTGTGACCAAATATTAATTTTAAGATAGTCACACACAGTCACGCACAGTTACCATTTCCCCTCATCCAATCAATCTGAAACTTGGTCCATAGACTTGTTGTGACCAAAGATTAATTTTAATATAATCACGTAAAATCACACTTTAATAAAAACTTTATTTGTGTAGGTTAGATTATTTTTTAATATAATGAATAATATAATATAAATTAATTAAATAATTGAGCAGTACTTTATTGCAAGGTTCAGAAAATACACACATGAAACATGCAATGTTCTGTTCAAAAGCAGCCAACACATATCTTTATTTTCATATCAATTATGTACGTTTCTAAATTTTCTACGGTGCCCAACACAATCATGACTTTGCTCGTTTTAATATTTCGTTATTTACACGAACATTATCCTATTACGTATTTTTTGTTTCGAACACACATAAACCACACAGATTCGACTGTTGCTTTATTTGAAGTTCGTGTTCTGGTACGTGTACTGAGAAAAAACAGAACATGTAGAATAAACAGGTTCGAGTTCAGTTATATTTTGAGTCGTGTTCTGGCTCGTGTACTAAGAAAAAACAGAACATGTACAATAATTAGGTTCGAGTTCAGTTATATTTTAAGTCGTGTTCTGGCTCGTGTACTAAGAAAAAACAGAACAAGTACAATAAACAGGTTCGAGTTCAGTTATATTTTAAGTCGTGTTCTGGCTAGTGTACTAAGAAAAAATAGAACATCAGTTATATTTTAAATTCGTGTTCTGGCTCGTGTACTGCGAAAAATTGAAACATCAATTCGCGATCCAACCAAATTTATTAAAATTTTATTGACCCTTTTTTATGACTTACGTTGCAAATTGTTTACAATTGTCAAATATTTTAAAATTTTATTGGCCATTTTTACGTTGAAATTATTTACAATTGTTTTTATTGACTGGTTTTTATTTTAATAAAAGATGGTAATAAAATACTTGAGACACAAAAACTGCACACTGCACTTAAATCTTTCTTGCAGGTTTCAATCAGACATGTAAATTTTTTCGTTTCGCTATTAAAAGTTGCGTATTTTTTATAGCAAAACTTATTTCTGTTATTGCGCTTTCCAATTTTTTTAATTTTCACAAAATATTTGCAATTTACACAATAACACAGTACACTTATAGATCACGATTTAATGAAAACTGAACCACTTTTAATGAATAAATGACGCACGCACTCGCTATTTATTGCAAAATCAATTGCGTGAAATTGTAACACTTGCAAGCAATTGTAACGTAAGTCATAAAAAAGGGACAATAAAATATGAAAATATTTTTTTGGGTTTTTTTTATTGACACTCATTGTGTTTTTACGCAAAAAATTCCAAAAAATCATTGAGAAAAGGATTGTGCATTGACACTAATTGGTTCGCAAATTAAGGGTGGGTGATTGTGTTTTTTATGATGCAAAATTTGTTTGTGTCTAAAGTTATTTGTTACCAAAAAAAAAAAAAAATGTTTGCAAAAGATCCTAACAACCACCAAGTGTGTCTTTTAATCCGCAAAATTGGGTTTTTCGTCTATGACACTAATTGGTTGCGAAAATAGGGATGGGTAATGCAAAAAAAACTAACAACCAATAAGTGTAACTTTTATGATGCTAAATAGTTTTTGTGTCTTAAGTATTTTATTACCATCTTTTATTAAAATAAAAACCAGTCAATAAAAACAATTGTAAATAATTTTAACGTAAGTCACAAAAAAATTGCCAATAAAATTTTAAAATATTTGACAATTGTAAACAATTTGCAACGTAAGTCATAAAAAAGGGGTCAATAAAATTTTAATAAATTTGGTTGAAACATTTGTCGTCGTTTTTATCGGGGTGTATCAGATCGCGAATTGATGTTTCAATTTTTCGCAGTACACGAGCCAGAACACGAATTTAAAATATAACTGAACTCGAACCTGTTTATTGTACATGTTCTATTTTTTCTTGGTACACGAGCCAGAACACGACTAAAAATATAACTGAACTCGAAGCTGTTTATTGTACATGTTCTGTTCTTAGTACACGAGCCAGAACACGACTTAAAATATAACTGAACTGGAACCTGTTTATTGTACATGTTCTGTTTTTTTTTTTTTTTCAGTATACGTACCAAAACACGAACTTCAAATAAAGCAACACTAGAATCTGTGTGGTTTATGTGTGATCGAAACAAAAAATACGTGATAGAAAAATGTTCGTGTAGATAACGAAATATTAAAACGAAACACAGTCATGATGTGTTCGGCACCGTACAAAATTTAGAAACACACATAAATGATATGAAAATAAAAATATGTGTGTGTTGGTCTAAGTTATGTTTGTTTACATATATGTACGAGTTTTTTATTCAGTGTGTGTTTTTTTCTTAACTCTGCTTTATTGTCATCACTATATATTAAATATTGGACATTCCTGTGACGTAGTTCCTATAAAACAAACTGGTATAAACATTTATTCAGGCAACAAATACATGACACATTTGGGTTTATTTTACGTTAACCATAAAAGGCTCAACTATGAAATCGTACACCTGATGGTGTAAGCTACCACATAGTTAGCCTAGTTCAACTGTACCATTCTTTTTGTATATCTTTATAATTTTATTTGTCTTTCAGGCACTTTATTATGTGTGGTTATAGTCGCCTGTAACTTATTTGTTACACGCGTTCTATGTTTCATTGGGCGAACACGCACCACCCAACGTCATATGACTTATGATATGGTGAATCGTAGCGAAAAGGGTTCGATCTCACAAATTGATGGTGAAAGTTCTAGTGGCACGACATTGTATCAGCATCATCACAACAATACAATGCAGACACCACAATATCATCACAGTAACAGCGTGACTTTGACGGCAACCGCGTCACCAGATGAAATAAAATTCGCCAAATTAATGTTGTTCTTGAGTATTTCATTTGTTATATGTTGGATGCCACAAATGGTACGTAAGACGCTAGACATACAGTTAGCCAGACAGACAGACTGGCAATATGGATGAATGTATGTGTCTGTCGTCCTCTGTCTGTCTGTATGTCACAAGTGTTATTAATGGAATTATAATTGGAAAATGATTTAAAAAATATTTGTTTTTATTTTATGTTTTCCTCTTCATCTTCTTTAAGATTGCTATACCCATGGCCATAGTGCCGCATCGTGTACCCAAGGCTCATCCGTTTTTTATGGTGGCTGATATGTTGATGGCTCTACATTTCACTTCAGATCCATATGTTTATGTCTTGAGTCGTACTAAACATTCCTACATCTTGGGTTGCATCAAACGTTGGCGTACCGGTTTGAAACGTTCACAAAGCGATCAAAGTCGTTTACGTACAACAATCGACCAGCATACTGTAGATTGTGGTCTCAATTGAAAGTTTTAGCCTCTTTTCAATATTATTTTTTTTTTTTGTTGCTGCATACTTTTGTTTTTTTTTTTTTTGTTCTTTAATTACTCGTTTCCCTTTTGACATAAAGACATCATTACATCAATATCAGCATCATTTTTTTAATGTTCGTACTTACATATGTATAATCAATTGATTCAATCAAATATTGGTTATTAACCTACTTATCTTTGTAACCCCCCATGATTAACTATAAGTCTTAAGTCTAATGTATTTTATTGTGTATACAACAATTTAATATTTTTTTATTATTGTAAATAATACTTTTAATATTTATTCTTAATTAATATTAGTTTTAACAAAACACGAAAACTTTAATACAATGTAGTCGCTTATTTTGATCCCATATGAATATAAGTAAATAGTATCCAGAAAGAAGAGTCGATCTATCAAGTTTTTTAAAATCTCTATAAATTTAAAAGTGGCACAATAAATTTTTATAACTGTATCTGTTGTTCTCAAATATCTAGTTTAGATATCACTGTGTTAATGCATAAATAATCTAAACGTTTAAAAATAACGATTGTCATGTTTGTTAGCATTGTATCTTCTGAGAATAATACAAAATAGAAGCTGTATGGTATGAAATTTAATTTTTAACCACACGGCCTGAATTCAGGTGAGTGCGTTAAAGCGCATGACCAAAAAGTGTGCAACAAGATAAAAACAATCTAATCGATTATAGATAATAATTATTAAAATATTTAATGATAAAAGCTTAAATGCCAGAAACCGGTCTCATTAAGTATATTTACAGAGTAGTTATGATTTTGAGAAATATCTGCTTTCTTCTTCTTTACAAAGCACTATTGAAAAAAAAAACTGTTAAACTGTATTGAATAAGAAAACTCGAACTAATCGTAAGACGAACAGTTAGATAAAGTAAGATTTTATGTGTAACAATAATATTTACCAATAAATAATAATTGATTAAAATAAAAAAAAAAATAAAACTATAAAAAAAATATAACAATTAATGTTTTAATTTTGTTTCAAGGCAAAGTTTAGTAAAAAACAGACTATAACACATATACACTTGACGTTATAATACCCAAAGTTTGATCCCTATAAGAATGTTTTGAGACCTTAGAAGTCATACGATAATTCAAAAAAAAATCAGATTTTTGGCAAAAAAAAATACTACAATGACTACAATAATTAAGAGAAACAACAACAGTTTATTTTCAAGAGTTTTTAAAATTTTTCAAGAGCTTTTTATAAAAATTTAAGTATAATAAATTTACATCTTTAGCAAATAATATATCTATCTATTTATGTATATATATAAAAACGTTGGTGCATGTCGAGGTAAGATTTGCACCATAGGTTCGGTTCGAGCTTTTCTATGTTTTTTTTTTAGTTTTAACCCTCTAGCTGGCGTTGGGGTCAAGTTATAAACAAAATTCTTATTTTCAGTGCGATTTGACTGCAATTCAGAATGTATATATATTTCGTCATAAGAAATTTTTGTATGTGTAAATGGACCCGATAGGTGGAGCTGGGGTGAAGTTATTTCGAAAATTCCTATTTACGGTGCGATTTTAATGAAACTAAAAATGTACATATATGTATGTTAGATGATGCCAAACATTTTTTTATTGGACCCGGTAGATGGCGCTGTCGTTCGAAAAATAATGAGTTGCCAAATTTATGTAAATTTTATAAGTTACAAAATTCACAAACGTTTTTATATAAATATTAAAAATTAAAAATAAAAATTAAAAATTAAAAATTAAAAATTAAAAATTAAAAATAAAAAATTAAAAATTAAAAATTAAAAACTAAAAATTAAAAATTAAAAATTAAAAATTAAAAATTAAAAATTAAAAATTAAAAATTAAAAATTAAAAATTAAAAATTAAAAATTAAAAATTAAAAATTAAAAATTAAAAATTAAAAATTAAAAATTAAAAATTAAAAATTAAAAATTAAAAATTAAAAATTAAAAATTAAAAATTAAAAATTAAAAATTAAAAATTAAAAATTAAAAATTAAAAATTAAAAATTAAAAATTAAAAATTAAAAATTAAAAATTAAAAATTAAAAATTAAAAATTAAAAATTAAAAATTAAAAATTAAAAATTAAAAATTAAAAATTAAAAATTAAAAATTAAAAAAATTAAAAACTAAAAATTAAAAATTAAAAATTAAAAATTAAAAATTAAAAATTAAAAATTAAAAATTAAAAATTAAAAACTAAAAACTAAAAATTAAAAATTAAAAATTAAAAATTAAAAATTAAAAATTAAAAATTAAAAATTAAAAATTAAAAATTAAAAATTAAAAATTAAAAATTAAAAATTAAAAATTAAAAATTAAAAATTAAAAATTAAAAATTAAAAATAAAAAATTAAAAATTAAAAATTAAAAATTAAAAATTAAAAATTAAAAATTAAAAATTAAAAATTAAAAATTAAAAATTAAAAATTAAAAATTAAAAATTAAAAATTAAAAATTAAAAATTAAAAATTAAAAATTAAAAATTAAAAATTAAAAATTAAAAATTAAAAATTAAAAATTAAAAATAAAAATTAAAAACTAAAAATAAAAAATTAAATATTTAAAATTAAAAATTAAAAAATAAAAATTAAAAATTTAAAATATGAAATTAAATATTAAAAAATAAAAACTAAAAATCAAAAATTTTTGTTTCATTCTTTAGTTTTTTAAATGAAATTAAATAAAGTGAAATACGAATATATTTTGATGAAATTTGGTATATGAGCTTTTATCGGCCATATGACGACCACTATTGAAATTGGTGAAAATCGGTGCATGTTAAGACTTACCCCATACAAATGACCCCTATGAGATCGACTTAAATTGCAATAGTATCCATATTATGATACAGATCTCGGTCAAATTGGCTTTGTGTGTGTTAATTGCATCCATTAATCGGTAGTCCAAAAATAAACCCTATAGGACAATCCTTAGTCATAGCCCACATATGAAGCCGATTCCCGATCTTCACTTAAATCTATTAAAAAACAAAAATATTGCACGGATTTTTCTCAAATTTGGTTTGCATATGCATAGAATATACAAAATAAGCGACCTTACCAATTATGGTCAGGATCGGTCCATATTTCGACCTAGTCCCCATATAAATATAGCATCCGATATATTCGAAGGCAAAAAAATAAATAACAATTCCACTCAAATTTGGTTAATTCTTATTTTCTAAATCTAATTAGTTGGACATAAGAGATACCTCTCTAAACGGACGGTCCAGGCCGACCATAATTTTCTTACTTATTTTCTTTGGCTTAAGTTAGAGTGCTAATTTCCAAAAATTTTCTTCCACCCAAAAAAATGCCATTGCCACAACAAATTAATACACTATGTTAGAAAATATTACCAAACACTCAAAATCAAAAAAAAAGTTTATTAGCAATTAGTATCAGAACTATGATAAATCAGCTTTTATGAGAATATTACATTAAAATAATAAATAAATAATAATAATAAATATTCTAACCAAAAATGAAGGAAAAAGCCGCTACATTATTGCATGGTGGTAGTACAGCTCATTCAGCACTCAAATCACCGTTAAACGTACAAACAAATGAGAATGCCGTCTGTAATATCAAAAAACATTCTAGTATGGCAAAAGTTCTGCAAAAATGCAGTATTATTATTTGTGATGAATGTACCATGGCTCACCAACATTCCTTAAAAGCATTACATAAAACTTTAAAAGATTTGAAAGGCAATGAAAGACTTTTTGGTGGAGCTCTCATTTTATTATCTGGAGATCTTCGTCAAACATTGCCAGTCATACCAAAATCAACCTATGCTGACGAAATAAATGCCTGCTGAAAATCATCAACATTATGGAGTAGCGTTCAAACTATAAAATTACCAACAAACACGCGAGTACGATTACAAAATGATCCAATGGCTGACCAATTTTCAAAACAACTACTTGATCTTGGCAATGGTAAAATCAATATTTACCCAACCAGTCAAACTATTAAAATATCCACAAGATTTTTGTGAATTTATATCGTCAAACGATGAATTAATTGAAAATGTATTCCCCGACATTCAAAATCAATATCGTAACCAAGATTGGTTAAGTGAAAGAGCTATTATCCCCGCAAAAAATGTCAATGTCGATGACGATAATATTAATGTTGTTATTCAGGACATGATTGATTGTGAAACGTTTTCTTTGAAATCTCTGGATAGTATTGTTGAAAAAAATGAAGCAGTCAATTATCCAATAGAATTTTTGAATTCATTTGATGTGCCCGGTCTACGGCCACATTTATTAAAATTAAAAGTTGGTTCTCCAATAATTTTGCTACGTAACCTCAACGCTCCGAGACTACGTAAAGTAACCAGGTTAATTGTTGAGAGAATAATGCCCAATGTTATTGAGGCCACAATTCTCAAAGGAAAATTTAAAGGAGAACATGTTTTACTGCCAAGAATTCCTATGATTCCAATGAAACTGTCCTTATATATACTGTCTGCGTCTTTCTTCTACTATTGTATTATTATTATAATCTAACCCATAAAAACAGTTATTAAAACTCCTTCTTTCCTTATGCATATCAGCTTTGAATCTCTTCGTGACTGTCCGTGACTAAGTCAAAGTTAATCTTTTTTCACAGCAAGTCTATCGATCAAATTTCAGATCGATCGGATAAGGGGGGATGGGTTTTAAATCACTCCGTGACCAAAATTAATCCATAGTCACAACAAGACTATGGGCCAAGTTTTACATCAATTGGATGAGGGAGAATGGGGTTGCCCGATGGCAGGCAAATAAATATAAAAAAAATAAATATAAAAAATATATAAAATATATAAAAATTAAATATATAAAATAAATATACATAAAAAATATATAGAAAATAAATATAAAATATATATATAATTAAAAATTAATAATACAAAAAAATATATATAAAAAAATAAATATAAAAAAATAAACATAAAGAAATAAACATAAAAAAAATATATATAAAAAAATAAACATAAAGAAATAAACATAGAAAAAAAATTAAAACAAAAAATTAATTATAGCAAAAAATAAATATAAAAAAAATAAATGTTAAAAGAATGATTATAAAAAAATATATAAAAAAATAAATATATAAAATATAAATATATAAAAAATAAATATATAAAAAATAAATATAAAAAAAATAAATATAAAAAAAAATAAAAAAAAAATAAATATAACAAAAATAAATATAAAAAAAAAATATAAAAAAATATATGGGGCGTTTCATGTCAAGTGCACCAACTTCTGAAACCGATGTCTTCCGATCGGGATGAAATTTGCACCAAGGTTAGTCCTATTGGATAGTAGTTTAGACACGATTTTTCAACAAGATCGGTCAAGATCTCTCTGAGTTAGAGGGGATCAAAATTTGACATTTTGGCCAAACAGGTGTTTTTTTTTTCTCAACCATGTAACTTATTACCTATTGTTCTTAGAAAATTTTCTCCAAAATAGTTTAGATAGCTATTTCTTCAATATTTGGGACAAAAATACTTTAAAAAAAAATTTTTTTTAGACTTTTTTTTGCTAAATCAAGGCATTTTTTTGCCTTTTTTTCAAAAAGGCATTTTTTTCATAAGAAAGCTTCGGATTTTTCCTTTAAGAGCTTTTTGGTCGCTTAGTGGGATGGGAGTGGGATATCTATCAAAATAAATGTTTTGTAACTCAAGACAACGGTTTTTCAATTTTTCACAAATACACTATTTAGAATTTTTTCCTATTTGTGTGTAAAACCTTACAAATAAAACTCATACTGAGAAACTAGACAAATTAACCTTTCCGAAGGTATATAACATACCTTCATAACATAACAGAAGAGTATGGTTCTCTGTAACCTGAAAGAGTTATTTGCAACATTTCAATCTGAGCACGAGGATGTCAAAATTGGCTTCACAAAATTTACCCAAATGAGGCCAAAACATTGCGTTTTGGCAGGAAGCAGCGGAACTCATACAGTATGCGTTTGCATTTACCATGAAAATGTTAAACTGATGTTGAAGGAAATCAACTTAAAGTATTTAATAGATGATTCGGCAGAAGATTTCCACGATTACCGCGATTGCCTTAAATTGACTATGTGTCCTAATGCAACAACTTCTTGCCACATAGTTGAATGTACCAATTGCCCGAAAACCACATTCATCAAAGAAAATTTAATCAACTCTTTAGATCGAGAATATATAGAGGAGGTCAAATTTGATTCTTGGATTCAGACTGACAGATGCACATTGAAAACAATCATTTTAAATGTGGATGATTTTGTGGAAGAAATGTGTACAGGATTGCTAAACTTGAGAAGCCATGACTTTTTAGTCAAAGTGCAATGGTCATTCTTCAAGGATTTGAAGACACATTTGAATTCTGGTGAATTCGTTATTTCATATGATTTCGCAGAAAACTATGAATATGTTCTTCAGGATGCCATACAAGCATTCCACTTCAATAACGACCAAGCAATTATATTCACAGTAATTATTTACTACATGAAAGATGAAAAACTGGAACACAAAAGTATGGCAATCATATCCGACGATTTAAAACATGATACCGTTGCAGTTTATGAGTACCAGAAGATAATACTAAAATATCTAAAATCTAAATTTACAGTAAAGAAGGTATAGTACGTTTCGGACGGAGCTCGTTAACATTTTAAAAACAAAAGTAGCTTCGCAAATCTTATGGCTCATGAAAAAGATTTTGGAATGCCAGCTGAGTGGCATTTTCATCCTACTGCTCATGGTAAAAGAGCATGTGATGGTATTGGAGCAAACCTTAAAATAAATGCAGCGAAGTATAACCTCCAGTGCTCTCATCAAGAGCATTATTGAATTATTGTAAAGAAACAAAAATAGTTTTTAGTAGCAAAGAGTATCATCAGGAAACATTCAAAACACTGAAGAGCAGATTCGATGCTGCGGTAACAATCGATGGCACCGCCCAATACCATGCTTGTCGATGGAAGGCTCAAGTTGAAAAAGTTTTCTGCCTCTATTCAATGCGATTTCTTTCCAAAGCCAACAAATAAACCATCAGCGAAATCAACAGCTGAACCTAGTAACGCCAAGAAAGGATTGACAAAAAACGCAGTAAATAAAGGCGACAAAAAAGCTGGATGAAAGACTGGGTATTTAAAAATTTACAAGACTTAAATACTTCATCAGCTACAATAAATTAAGTATAAAAATAGTTATGATATAAATGGATCTAATGCAATTAAGATTAAATTTTAATAAATTATTTATCTTTTTATTTTTAATATTATTATTATATATTAATTTAATTATTATTACAAATAAATAAAAAATAATAATTTTACAACATTTCTATAGAAAAAAGTGATTTTTTTCCTGAGGTTAACAGATTCTGGGTATTACAGTATCGAGGGTATGAAATTTTAGTTAGGTATGTTACATACCTTCGGAAAGGTTAATTTGTCTAGTTTCTCAGTATAAGTTTTATTTGTAAGGTTTTAGACACAAATAGGAAAAATTCAAAATAGTGCATTTGTGAAAAATTGAAAAACCGTTGTCTTGAGTTACAAAACATTTATTTTGATAGATATCCCACTCCCATCCCACTAAGCGACCAAAAAGCTCTTAAAGGAAAAATCCTAAGCTTTCTTATGAAAAAAAGAAAAAAATGCTTTGATTTAGCAAAAAAAAAAAATCTAATTTTTTTTTTTTTTGTTTTTTAAAGTACTTTTTTCCGAAATATTGAAGAAATAGATATCTTTTCATTTGGGAGAAAATTTTCTAAGAACAATAGGTAAAAAGTTACATGGATAAGAAAAAACACTTGATTGGCCAAAATGGCAAATTTTGATCCCCTCTAACTCAGAGAGATCTTGACCGATCTTGTTGAAAAATTGTGCCTAAACTACTATCCAATAGGACTAGCCTTGGTGCAAATTTCATCCCGATCGGAAGACATCGGTTTCAAAAGTTGGTGCACTTGACATGAAACGCCCATATATAAAAAAAAATATATATAAAAAATAATAATACAAAAAAATATATATAAAAAAAATAAATATAAAAAAATAAACATAACGAAATAAACATAAAAAACATTAAAA
Source organism: Cordilura impudica (assembly GCA_963682025.1). Classification (NCBI taxonomy): domain Eukaryota; kingdom Metazoa; phylum Arthropoda; class Insecta; order Diptera; family Scathophagidae; genus Cordilura; species Cordilura impudica. The sequence goes on along the minus strand of OY821519.1, from coordinate 27,962,376 downwards.
CAAAAAATTTATTATAAAAAAAAATAAATATAAAAAAAATAAATGTAAAAAAAATGAATATAAAAAATATATAAAAAATAAATATATAAAATATAAATATATAAAAAATAAATATATAAAAATAAATATATAAAAATAAATATATAAAAAATAAATATATAAAAAAAATAAAAAAAAAATATAAAAATAAAAAAATAAATATAAAATAAATAAAAAAAAATAAACATAAATAAATTTTAACAAATTTATAAAAAATAAATATATGAAAATAAATATAAAAAAATAAATATAAAAAAACAAATATAAAAAAAATAAATATAAAAAAATATATAAAAAATAAATATAAAAAAATATATGAAAAATAAATATAAATATATATATATATACATATAAAAATAAATATAAAAAAATATATAAAAAATAAATATTTAAACAAAATTAAAATTGCATATTAATTACAGTAGTAATTGCAATATGTCTGAAAAATGACGATAAATCTAACAAATAAAAAAATATATATGTATATAAAAATAAATATAAAAAAATAAATATAACATATAAAAATAAAAAAAAAAAATTAAATCAGTAATTAAATAATCTAACCCATAAAAACAAAGTTTTTATTATTTTATTATTTCCGTGACTTTGCGTGACTAATCCAAAATTAAAATTAAGACTATGGGTCAAATTTCAGATCAATTGGATAAGGGAGCATGGGGTTGCCCTACGACAGACAGACAGAGAGTATGAGTTAAAAGAAAGAGTTTGAAAATTAATAAAAGAAAAAAAACGAAGATACAATTTATTTAAGTCATAGTCTTATTACCACTATTCCTACCAGGCGTGGTTAAGACAATTTTTTATAATTTCGTTTCGAATTCGTTATACATAACGAACCTGTGATTTGTAAAAAATGCGGTGAATATGTGTATTATTCGTTCCTAAATTAAAGTAAATATTTTGTTCAGTATCCAATTGACTAAAATTACATCTATAATATTAATAGGCTGGCGATTTTTTGTGACCGATGTTTTTTCTACCGTTTTATCCCGATTTTGACCAAACGTATATTAGTTGAAAGGTGTTTCTTTTTAGCTGTTCCCAGATTTTTAAATTTTGTCGTTTATTTGGAGTAAATTGCATTTAAAGTTGCTACTAACACACATAAAATTATACATATGCTATGCGTGTGTTTATTAAATTTGTTAATGTGTTTGTTAATGAGTTTGTTATCTTCATTCACAATAATAATAAACCATAAAAGTGTTGGGTGCATTGGCTAAGTTGAAAAACTTGCCTAGGAATTGCACTCGAATTTCGAGCGCTGAAATCTGCTAGTTCTATATTAAGGTGTTTTTCCTAGTGGACCCCATTCCCATTTGACATCGCGTGGTAAGTATAGGTATACATCAAATGTCGGTAGGAATAGTGTTAAGCAGTCTAGCAATATCCATTAAATCTTATCCAAAGACCTGCCTACAAGTGTGCCAATTCCATCCTCTACGCGCATCAATTCAATAGCATAAATAAAAAGACAATTGTTATTAGTTTTTTTAGACACTTAGATTTGTGTTACAATTTTATTTAAATTTCTTTTGTTCATTTATTTTACCAATGCTTGCTAAAGCAAAATTTCTTGTATTTTAATTTTCATTTTATAATAATAAATTTATTTTCTAATTTTATATATTTTAATCTTGTTTGGATGTTGGGCTTTAGATAAAGTATATAATGCTCTATGTGGAACTGTTAAGCATTCATTAAAGTTTAGATACTTATTAAACTAAAATCTTAAAAGTATAATATTTTATGCAGGCTATTCTTCATTCTCGTTATCATCAATAGTTATAAATGAATGTCCGTATAATAATAATATATGAATGATAGAGAACGAATTGGGCCATTTTATTAACCATTTTCTTTTCATCATTCTTAAAACGTTTACTGGTGTGTGTCATTAAATAATGGATTTTTTTCAAAATTGTTAGATTGATTAAGAATTGTAAGTAAAGCAGCTTTAAAGGATCGTTTGCTTTTTACAACTTATGGGAAAAAAGGTGAAAGAAAGAAAGGGTACAATTATCACGTTTTCTTGTGTTGTATAATAAAATAATGTTTGTTGCTGGGTTGGATAAGTTAGTAATAAATGATTATTTTTTTTGTTTTTTTGTATAGTTAAAAGTTATAATAAATTTTAATTTATATTAAAATAACAAAAATTATGAATGTAATGAAAATCAAATCTACTGAATTTGCGTCAATTACACAAGACAGTTTTAAGAAAGTGATTTAGAAGCTTCAGTCGAAACGGGTGTGGATGGTGTAGCTGCCGCTGCTGCTTTGTTTCTGCTGGCTGGTGTTTCTGCTTTGGGAGCTTCTTTGATGGCTCTGGTTCGGGCTCTGCTTCGCCGTCTTGTTGTTTTTCGGCAGTTTCCATTTCTTCTTCATTTTCTTCGCCCTCACCACCTTCCTCCTCGCCACCTTCAGCGGCTTACCATTCCCATTCATTTCTACATCTTCTTCCTTACCAGTGGCTTCTGAGGGGTCATATAATTCACCTTCAGCACCGTCCTCGGTAGCTTCGGTTTTCACACCTTCACCGTTGGCAGTGGTTTCAGATTCCAACTTGCGGTTCTTGTGTTCGCTTTCTTCAATAGCGGCAGCAGCACGCTTTTGGGCGATCTTGGTATAGCTGGCCTTCTCACTGATGAACTTCAAGAAGTTGCGGTGATGGGTAACAGTGCGAGAGTGCACTTCGACGGTCTTTTCAGTGTCGAAGAATTTGCCGCAGAACGAACACTCGAAACATTCGAGTTTGCTGATTAGAGCTGTGCCTACTGGACGACTCCAATTATATTTAGAGAAACGATTATCGACCTCTGTGGGGATATCATCACCCTCTTGGAAATCGATAATGCAATCTTCAGGATCAACGGGCAAAGCAACCTCTTCTCCACCTTCTTGGCTTTCATTAAATTCTTCGCCCAACAAGTGGGTATCGCAATCGATGAGGGTGGCAAACTCCTTGTTGCACTCAATACACTTGCCCCTCAGACTTACGATGAGCCGAAATATGACCATGGAAGTTCAAATCGCACATAGTACAGTAGTTCAATTGGAGTTGTTTGCTCTTGCTCATACGCTTCAAACGATCCAATTCAATGGATTTCAATTGTTCAGCAATCTTGGCTTCTTGACGGATCATGTTAGCTTTTAGACGATAGCTTTCCTCAATACCTTCACGCATCATCAAATGGGTGCGTCTCTCGATGTGATTCTCAAATGAATTGGCATCCCTCATATGCTTCTTGCAGACAAGACAGTAGAGCATATCGTTGGCTACGTTGGCATAGGGAGACTCTCTGCTGTTGTTGGATTGTTGTTCATGGTCATATTGGGTGGTTTTAAGTTGAAATCGCCCAAAATAAATGGAGAAATAAAAGGAAAAAGAATTGAATCTCATAAGAAAAAAACTTGCGATAGAAATAAATACAACAAGGGGGAGGGGGAAAAAGGAAGATGACAGCATTGTTAGAGGTTTCATATTTTTTTTTTTTTTTTTTTGGGATATAGATTATTGCTGATATGGTGGTTACAAGTAAAACTATTCCTCAGTTGGTTGAAATATAAAATACTCCACTAAATCTAAAGATCATTTATAATTCAAATAACAAATGCACCAAATTTTTCGTGCGAATAATTGCTGCCACTAACGATGATTGATGTTACCCTGTTAAAAATTTAATAAAAATTTATGTATTGGATTACTGCAAAATTGTAATTAAAGTTTTAACATGGTAAATGTATTATTATGATTCATTTCTTGAAATGCGCGTATAAAACGCAAATTTGTTTATTATAATAGAGCATACATATTATTAAAATAATACTAATAATAATAAATATTAACCTTTTCCCCTAAAATGTGGCTATATTATGAACTGGGTAACTCTATTTTGTAAACAAAACAAAAAGAGAATATGGATGCTATATTGAAAGAGAATATTTCAAAAATAATTCATTTACACCATTGCCACCCTTTTTCGTGGGATATGAACAATAAATCTTAACGATTTAAAGAACAAACAAAGCCTACGAAAATATAGAAAAGGAGATATGTATGATGGTGGAAGTTTACGCTTCGACAACATTTCCAAAATGAAATTGGAGTGGCATGTGTAAGCACAAATGCTAATGGCGAGAGACTCTAACAATTTTTCGTTAATAATACATATAGAGTTATAGTGGCAATGGCCTGTGTAGGACGGGCGTAAGGGTGGTATTGTATGGGAGAGGAGAATTACTCTAAAGGCTATAAAATTGATTTGGAAGAGACTTTTTTTATTCTATAACAAGTCACCTTTTTATTTCAACACTATTGCCAGATAATACCGCTTTGCCAAAAGGGGATAAACGAAATATTTCTTTAAATATATAGAAATATATAATTGTTGCACGTATTGATCATTGCTAATAAAATATATATGTACATACCTCCATCACTTTGAATTCCACAGCTTCCAACTCTAACAGCTGTAAATGTATATTTTGCATCACACACAGCCATCAAAGCAATGCTAAAAAACTTTTTATAGTTGTAAAACTTTGATCCATAGTTTGATCCATCGATTGATCCATCTGTATTGTTGAGTAGATGGTTCACTAACATACATATATTGGTGAAAGTACTTGCCACAAAACATAACATGTGTGTAGAACAATTTTCCGAACAGTTGATTTTACCCAGCTTATGAATCCATGCTATTGATTGTAGAAAAGTCCCGTGTGCTAAATATCTAAATAGGAATTTTAAAATTGTTTCAATGAATATACATAAGCATTGTAATACTTAGAGCAGTGTAATTTCAAGTCTTTCTTCTGGGCCAATTCTTTGTCTTAGTTTCTTTAATGAACTACCAATCAAGGTTCAGTTCAAATATAGTTCTGGACATACGAGTACGTTTAAAAAATTCGCCTTGATCCATGTTTTTCATTCGTATAAAAACTTTTCGGTGGTAACCACTTATTATCCAATATTGATTAATTGGACCAACGCCCCACCCTCTTGTATGGCGCTTTTTTGTTGTTTATTTTTTTTTACTTCTAAATATATTTTACATAATTTCAAAAAAGAAATTTACACGATCACGCCGTAAATATCTAAGCTAGAACGTTCGCTTTTGCATTAAATCGTTTATTAACATCCCAAAGGAGTTGATGTTTAAAATCGTCAAAATCGCGAGTTATGAATGAAACTTTGAAAAAACTCTTGAAAAAATAAAATTTTTCAGTGTTTTTGTTGTTTTTCTTAAGATATGTTGTAATTCTTATTGTTGAAGTCATTACAATTGTGTGTATATTAATACTGCACGTGTCCATTGGCCTAAGCAAGTATTACCACGTATTTTTTTATACCCTATACCACTATGTGGTTTGGGTATAATGACTTTGTGCTGCTGTTTGTAACTACCAAAAATATTTGACCTAGACCCATCTTTTATTATACCGATCGAATCAGAATAACTATCAAATCAGAATCACTATCTGATTCGATTTAACGATGTCTGTCCGTCCGTCCGTCCGTCTGTGTGTCCATGTAAACCTTGTAATCAAACTGCAGGTCGCAAATATGAATGTATTTTGATGAAATTTGGTATTTAAGCTTTTATCGGCCATAGGATGAACGCTATTGGTGAGAATCGGTCCACGTTCAGACCTAGCCCCCATACAAATGACCCCTATGAAATCGACATAAATTGCCATAAGATCCAAAATGTGTTATAGATCTTACTCAAATTGGGTTTGTATGCGTTTATTACATCCATTAATGAGTAGTCCAAAAATGATCCCTATGGGACAACTCTAAGTCATAGGCCCCATATAGAGCTGCTTCCCGATCTTCACTTAAATCTATCAAAAAAACAAAAATATTGCACATTCTTCTCAAATTTTGTTTGTACATATTTTTGCAAAATACAAGAGACTTTACCAGACATGATCAGGATCGGTCCATTTTTGGACCTAGTCTCCATATAGATATAGCATCTGATATGAACTTTTTCATATCTGCAGCCAAAAAAAATAATAAAAATCCCACTCAAATTTGGTTTAGAAACCCTATCTCTTAGGCCTACCTAACTGGACATAGAAAATAAGCAAAAACCAAATTTGAGTGGAATTTTTATTAATTTTTTCGGCTGCAGATATGAAAAAGTTCATATCGGATGCTATATCTATATAGGGACTAGGTCCAAAAATGGACCGATCCTGATCATGTTTGGTAAAGTCTCTTGTATTTTGCAAAAATATATACAAACAAAATTTGAGCAGAATCAGTGCAATATTTTTGTTTTTTAATAGATTTAACTGAAGATCGGGAAGCAGCTCTATATGGGGTCAAAGGGATCATTTTTGGACTACTCATTAATGGATGTAATGAACGCATACAAACCCAATTTGAGTAAGATCTATATGACAATTTGGATCTTATGTCAATTTATGTCGATTTCATATGGGTAATTTGTATGGGGGCTAGGTCTGAACATGGACCGATTCTCACCAATTTCAATAGCGTTCATCCCATGGCCGATAAAAGCTTATATACCAAATTTCATCAAAATATATTCATATTTGTGACCTGCAGTTTGATTACAAGGTTTACATGGACACACAGACGGACGGACGGACGGACGGACATTGTTAAATCAACTCAGAAAGTGATTCTGATTCGATCGGTATAATTAAAGATGGGTCTAGGTCAAATATTTTTGGTTGTTACAAACAGCAGCACAAAGTCATTATACCCGAACCACATAGTGGTATAGGGTATAATGAAAAACTAAAAATGAAAAACGAAAAATGGAAAATGAAAAATGAATAATGGAAAATGAAAATTTAAAATGAAAAATGGAAAATCAAAAACGAAAAATGAAAATTGAGAAATGAAAAACGAAAAATGGAAAACGGAAAACGGAAAATAAAAATAAAAAACGAAAATTGAAAAATGAATAATAAAAAACTAAAATCGAAAATTTAAAAATTAAAGATTAAAAATTAAAAATTAAAAAATAAAAATTAAAAATTAAAAACTAAAAACTAGCTAATTCAGATAAACATATTTTAAAATTTGTTTTTTTTTTTTTAATATTAATCTGGAAATTTTTAGTAGAATCAGCTAATTTTTTTTTTTTTTTAAGTTATCTCAAAACTTTCTTATAGGGATCAAACTTTGGATGTTATAACGCTGACTGCGTTATATAATGAATTTCATCAGGGGTTTCTACTCTAGTAAAATAAAAAAATAACATTTTCCAAATGTAAAGGAATTCTTTCTATAGAACACACACGATCATTGTTTTTTATAACAAGGAATTATAATAGAAACTGGCCAACAAGAAAAGCAATTAACTTTAAATTTAATTGGTGTTCGAAATTTAAATTTCAGTACCCGACAACAGTTTTAAAGTGGTAGCCGTGCCCGTATACATAGGTTGTAATATTGAGTTTAAGATGCAGTTGAAGGTTATCAAAGATTCGGCCCAGCCGAATTTAACACTCTTACTTGTTTTTATCTGTTATTCAAAACAAGTTACGCGTTTGTTTACAATTAACATTAATTTAAGAAACTTATTTTTATCGCGTACAACTTCTCAAATATTTAATTTAATAAATGAACGGAACTGATGTTTTAACGATATTGTTCGAAATATTTTAAGATTCGTATCTATCGCCATTATTTCATTAAAATTGAGTATCAAACTTAGTTTCTAAGAGAAAAACATGTTTTAAAATTATAAAAATTTTCTTATTATTTACAATTATTTTTTGCCTTCTACCATTATAATATGATAACCGAATTTTGTTTTTACTGGAGGGTCTGTATAAACAGGATTATTAACTGTAGAGATGGGTAAAGCAAAAGCGGCATCTTGAAATGGACCAACCATAGCGCCACGTATTTGCCAACCTAAATCTCCACCCTGCCGAGCCTTGTCTTCGCTGTATGCAGTCGCCACTTCAGGAAATTTTTGACCAGCTTTAAGTTTTTCCATGGCTTCCATGATTTTTCCCTGTTTTTCACACAAAATATGTCTTACTTTAACAGCATTACCGCCTTTCTTTTCTTTGCCTAATAAAAGTAAACAATTTGATTAATGTAAACATATATGTATGTATATATGAAATTCACATAAACCTTTGTCTTCTGAGGCTCCGCCAGAAGCACCCTTTTTGGCTCCACCAGTACCTTTGTTGTCTTTGCCTTTACTTTCCTTTTTAGAAGGCATTTTACTTAAATTATTTTAATATTTACGTGTGTGAAGTTATCCATAAAAAGTTGTCCATAAAATTTTAGTTGGAACGCGTTTTATATTTTTGTTAAATTGATAAAAAAAAAATAAAGAAAATATTAATATATAAAATGTTAAAAAGAAACATCTGTAGCGATTCATAAACAGTTTTACATAAAATAACAAGTAAGAAAATTATAGTCGGTCTAGACCGACTATACGATACCCTATACCATGCGTTTAGAAACCCTATCTCTTAGGCCCAACTAACTGGACATTGAAAATAAGCTAAAACCAAATTTGAGTGGGATTTTTATTAATTTTTTTGGCTGCAGATATGAAAAAATTCATATCGGATGCTATATCTATAAAGGGACTAGGTCCAAAAATGGACCGATCCTGATCATGTTTGGTAAAGTCTCTTGTATTTTGCAAAAATATGTACAAACAAAATTTGAGAAGAATCAGTTCAATATTTTTGTTTTTTAATAGATTTAAGTGAAGATCGGGAAGCAGCTCTATATGGGGTCAAAGGGATCATTTTTGGACTACTCATTAGTGGATGTAATGAACGCATACAAACCCAATTTGAGTAATATCTATATGACAATTTGGATCTTATGGCAATTTATGTCGATTTCATATGGGTAATTTTTATGGGGGCTAGGTCTGAACATGGACCGATTCTCACCAATTTCAATAGCGTTCATCCCATGGCCGATAAAAGCTTATGTACCAAATTTCATCAAAATATATTCATATTTGCGACCTGCAGTTTGATTACAAACTTTACATGGACACACAGACGGACGGACGGACGGACGGACATTGTTAAATCAACTCAGAAAGTGATTCTGATTCGATCGGTATAATTAAAGATGGGTCTAGGTCAAATATTTTTGGTTGTTACAAACAGCAGCACAAAGTCATTATACCCAAACCACATAGTGGTATAGGGTATAAAAAGAAAATAAAGAAATTTAATATCAAATTGAGAAAATGCGAGTGTACTATAGAGTTGTGTTTTTAAAATTTATTTTTCTAGGATCTCCCGATGATTTGGAAAATGTATAACCCATGCGGGGCATTTTTCCAGAAGTCTTACAATAAGCATTTGAATGCAAATCATAAAATTACTTCATTACTATTTTTTTTTTTAACTTTAAATTAAATTTTTGCATCTCCTCCGAAGATTTGGGAAACAAACCATATACCAATACTACTTACGAACACACGAACAAATTAATAAGTATATGTCCCATACGGTGCATTTTTTCAGAAGTCCTACAATTACCCTTGGAAGATATCCATAAAATTAAAATTGGCTTTTTTTTAAAATGATTTGTAACAAATCTTTTTGGCTTGGTAGGCCATTTTTTCAAGTTTGGAAATAGAAAATAATCTGAGGGGGCTAAATCTCATGCTTCGTCATGAGAGATGCTCCCAACATTTTGGAAATAGATTCCACAACGTTAGTATGCGAGGTTTTAACAAGGGTACCATTTTTTTTATAGATTTATAGCAAATTTTCGGCTGCAAGGAGTCGTTTATGGAATTGCTGTCTACTGCAGATGAACTGCAGCGTCAATCCACACAAGGCAGATCAATCTTATGAAATTAAAATAATTTAGAACTTATATTTTCAACAAGTTTTGCAAACTGCCATCCAGCATCGAAAGCAAAATTGTGTTCGATTGAAAATTCGTTGTACAACGTGTCGGTGTTCGATAGCCAGCGAAGATCGAAAAAATCACAATAAAAATCACAATAAACCAATGGTTGTGACGGCCGTTTATTTTGGTTACGACTGTACTTAACAAAAAATGTACAAGTCACATTAAAGGCCAGTTTACACTATCACACTTTGTAATACGATCTGTCAGAAATTCGAGTATTATGAAAAAGTCGTATGATGTAAAAAGCTTTTGTTATGAAATTGACAGTCTGTAGGATTTCATTTTCGAAGTCCGATGGTTTTTGAAACATTTCTAAAAACTTGCCATTTTCATCGGACCAGAGTTGTTTTTTTTTTGGTAATATTAAAAAAATGGTAAACAAAAACAAAGAAAGTGAAAATAAAATATAAATTTCAAAATAAATTTGCTTATTATTCTAAACAGTTGTTTTCATAAGACTTGAGTGTTATGGTGTAAATGGCCTAAGTATGCAGAAATAATGTCGGTACGACTTTATGACAGTCCGATGAATTTCATCGGATTTTTATTTCGAAAAATCATACGACTGAGTGGTATCATGTAAATGGGCCTTAAGCGAAACGTTATTTATTTTGCAATGTAAAATTTTTGCAAGAATCCCGTTTCGTCAGCATGAGATTTGTATGTATGTTTGTTTTGTTTTTTTGTGATGTACCATTTAATAAACAACACCTTATATGGTAATGTCGTTGCCAATTTTTTTGTTGCAAGAGAAGAAATTCTATTTTTAAACAGTTTATTCATGTGTAAAGCTTTCACTCGTTCTCATTCCCACATATGTATGTTGTCAACCATTAACATCGGCTTACTTTCTTCTACGCATAGTTAGATGTAGTATTTTTTTTACATAGGGAATTTAGAGAATGTATGAGTATTGGTTACATGAATATGAATGTTCTCAATGAATGGTTGCGAGTTTTTTTTTTTTTGAAACAGGTTTTTATCTTGAGATAAATGAATGAATGAAGATATGTAGGTTGGATAGAAAGAAAATAATTTTGATTTAGGGAGTTGAAGTTTTGATGTTGAGATAAGAAGGTTGAGGAAAAACCTCTAAAATTAAATTAAATATGTAGTTTTAAGAAAAGTAAAGTTTAAGTGAAGTTAAAATAAATTTAAGATTTAAGAAATTTAAAATTTAAAAAAAAAAAACATTAAAGTGAAAGTTTTCAGAAAAAAAAATAAGATAAAAAAAAATTAGTTTAAGACTTGAGAAATTAAAATAAAAGACAAAAAAAATGTTAAAGTTAAGAAATAAAAACAAATAAAAATTAAAATAAACTTTAAAAAAAAAAAATTAAAGCATTTTTTATTAACGTTGTGCTGAACGCTATTGAAATTGGTGAGAATCGGTCCATGTTCAGACCTAGTCCCCATACAAATGACCGGCATGTTTCCCTTAATGATCCATCGTGTGTAGTAATGTTTCATGTCCAAATTTATGTTTCAATTTTGGTTCGTCAAAAATCAAATTATTTTGATATTTTATGTTTCCAACCTGAATGTTCCACGGCTGTATCAATGTTTACTGTTTTTGCTCTATTATTTAATTGAGAGCAGTGCTGTAATGTTGTTTTGTATATCGGACTAAAGAAAATAAAAGACAAAAATGGAGAACATTTAAGATAATGAAAATTTTAAGAATTTTATTAATAATAATGAATACTGATAATTGAAATTTTAAGAATTTTATAAACTAATATAAAAATGTATAAATTTTTATAAATTTTTGAAAATTTTATAGCTGAATATAAAATTTATTTTGTTCCGCATATATTTGTTTAATATGTACTAATACATATATTCAATTTTAAAAATTTTATAAATAATAATGATAATGAAAATTTTAAGTATTTTATAAACTAATATAAAAATATAGAAATTTTTATAAATTTTTGCAAATTTTATAGCTGAATATAAAATTTATTTTCTTCCACATATAGTTCTTTAGTATGTACTAATATATTCAATAAACAAACAGAATTGATGTTCCCATCGTCTGTATTAAAAAAAAAACAGAAAAAACATTTCCAAATAGAGTAAAGACGCGGTTTTCTTTAGAACTCAAATAAAACTAAACAAAATACCGAAATATTTTGGTGCAATTCTGGAAATCATTGTGGTTTGTGAATAAAAACATCTATTCAAGCAGTAAGCGCTATCTACATGTGTATAGCAAGCAACTGCTATGTTTGGCGCTTTCTGTTGGTTGATGAATCAGCTAAATAATTGTAGCTTCCATTTCCGTAAATAGTTCCGCTTCCGTAAGGGAAGTTTGTGATTTTTACCCCCCTGATCGCATAGATGTTTACACATCAAAAAAAACTTTAGATTTTATTGACATGTGAATAAATAAAATTTGGTGTTAATTAATAATATTTCTGTTTGTGCTAAAGAAAGCGTTCTGAGCAAAAATTTTAAGTTAATTTAAATAAAAAAAAGACACTAATGTTAAGAAAAGAAAATAATGTTTAAAAATAAATAATTGAAAAATACAATAAACGTATAAGACAACACAAGTTGATAAAAACGAAATTAAGGAATTAAATTAGAGTTTACCTCATAAACCGATCAAGCTTATAAACAAAGTCGCATAAATAGTTCTTTGGTGTTTACTCCTATCTCCATATAAACATTTTATATTGAAATCAGCAACAATATCATTATTAATGCAGCTATGGCCAATTTTTCCAATGGCATATGGCGAGACACAACCACGGCGTCTGGCGGCAGCAGCTTCATCTGTACCTTAACAACTACAACCATATGGCGGTAAATCCACAATTTTATATGTATAGTAGATGTTAATATCGTTCCTTATATACTTATGTAATTAAAAGAAACTAATTAAAATGTTTTCTTAAATCTAAATTAAATAAAAAATTTCCCAACATTTGTCTAACTATAAATTAAAATTATTTTTTAAAGATTTTTCTAATTATAAATCAAAATTTTTTCTAAATATAAATTTAAATTAAAATGTTTCTACGTTAATAAAATTTACTAAACATAAATTTTAACTAAAAATTTTCTAAATTAAGAACTTTGCTAAATATAAAATTAAACTAAAAATTTTCCTAAATGAAAATAAAATTGAGCTAAAATTAAAATTATAATAAGAAATATAATTTAGCTAAAAATTAAAATTTTGTGAAATAAAATTTTACTAAAACAAAATTTTGCTAAAATTTAAAATTAACCTAAATTTAAAACTATAGAAATTTAAGAGAATTTACAAATGGTACCATATTTAAAGGGGAAAAAAAAGAAAATTTTTTTTGTTAAAGCTAAAATTAAAACTAAATTTAATTAAAACAAAGAAGGAAAAAAAATACATATATATTGATTTAAAATTACAATGACATGAAAAATTTCTAAAAAGAAAAAAAATACAGTGAATTGAAAATTGCACTCAAACTTAAAATTTTTTTATAAATTATATTAAACAAAATTTTCTAAAATTTAAATTTTTCTAAAATTAAAATTTTTCTAAAATTAAATACAGCTACAATTAAAATTGCTAAAAGAAATTTTATTAGAGTCAAATGTTGCTATGTTTGAACGTTGACATTATGTGTGAAACACTACATCATTTAAATGACCACCACGCGAATTGTTGCAAGAATTCATTCTTTTGAGGTAATTTTCGACCATTTTTTGAAACATATTGGGCAGTATCTCAGCCATAACTTGACGAATGTTGGTTTTTAAGTGCTCAAGAGTTAAAGGTTTATCTGCATAAACACGGTCTTTCGCGTAGCCCCACAAAAAAAAGTCTAATGGTGTCAAATCGCATGATCTTAGTGGCCAATTGATATCGCCACGACGAGAAATTACGCGGCCAGGAAATGTCTCTTGCAATAAAGCCATATTCGCTCGAGTTGTATGGCATGTGGCACCGTCTTGTTGAAACCACATATTCTCCAAGTCGTATTCTTCAATAGCAGGCAAAAAAAAAGTCAGTTATCATATGACCATAACGCTCCGAATTGACGGTGACAGTCGATCCATCGTCCTTTTCGAAGAAGTAAGGTCCAATCACACCTTCGGAGCGCACCAAACAGTGATTTTTTGTGGATGTAATGACCTCTCTTCAATTACTTGAGGACTCTCAGAACCCCAAATACGACAATTTTGTTTATTAACATACACACCGAGTGAGAAATGTGCTTCATTGCTGAAGAAAATTTTGTTCGAAAAATCGCCGTCCACCGTCTGTTGTTCAAGCACCCATTCCACGTATCTACGACGTTGTGAATGGTCAGCTAGCTTCAGTTGTTGTGTGAGCTGGACTTTATGTGGATGTAGGTGTAGATCCAAATGCAAAATACGCCATAATGTGCCGTAAGACAGTCCTAATTCCTGAGAACGACGAGGAATCGACACATTCGGGTCTTCGGCAACACTTTCACTTACAGCAGCGATATTTTCAGCGGAACGAGCGAAACGATGATGCACAGGCCTTACAATATCTGTAACCGCTCCAGTCTCTTAAAATTTCTTCACAATTTTGCCAATTGCTTGCGTAGTTGGACGATTATGTAAACCATAATCTCCTCTTAAAGCACGATATGTGGCTGTGCCAGAATCACCATTTTTGTAGTAGGTTTTAATAAATTTTATGCGTTGTGTGATAGTAAAGCGATCCATTTTCGTCAATGTCAGACTTTCAATTGAAAAGAAAAAAATTGGTTTAACAACTTAGTTTGACAGATGTCGAATTCCAGCCCTATACTTTTGAAACCACGAAATGGATAACTCTTTATATTTTATAATACAGAATTATTATATATAACTTTAATTAAATAATGTTCATATTTGCTTGTGGACCAACATAATGGGTCATTTTATTAAAACAACAATACAAGAATCAGGAATTCTGCCGTTGAATTCTTTTTAAACTCTTTCTTTTAACTCATACTCTCTGTATGTCTATTGTCGTGGGTCAACACCATTCCCACTTATCCAATTGATCTGAAACTTGGCACATAGTTGTTGTTGTTGTGACTACAGATTAATTTTAGGGTAGTCACGCACCGTCACGGAGTGATCTAAATGTCTTTTCCCCTCATTCGATCGATCTAAAACTTGGTCCATATATTTGCTGTGAAAAAAAGATTAACTTTGACTTAGTCACGCATGGTCAAGCCCATTCACGGAGTGATTTAAAACCCATTTCCCCTCATCCAGCCAATCTGAAACTTGGTCGATATACATATATACTTGCTGTGAAAAAATATTAACTTTGACATAGTCACGCACAGTCCCGGAGAGGTTCAAAACTCTTATGCATAAGGAAGAAAGCGTTTTAATAAAAACTTTGTTTTTATGGGTTAGATTATTTAAAAATATAAATATAATGTAGCAACAAAAAATTTAATAAAAGTTAGGTTTGCAAAATTGACATATACACAGATGAAATCCGAAGTGTCCCAAATCTATTTCAAGATTTTAAGTAATAGGAGGAACCATACCTCTAAAACGAATTCTGAAGTCCCGACTTTTGACCCGTAGGGTCAAATTTTGAAAAATCCCACTTTGACCAATTTAGAGTGCCCCAATCGAGTCCAAATGTATGACCGACCCCCACTAACTTCAGAGGGCCGACCCACCCATTCCAGTGGCACACGCGTGGAACCCCCTGGGGAGTTCCCCATACAAACATTTCAAAAAATCACCATTTTTGGCACTTTACATGAAAAATCAGCGAAATGGCTATGTTTTTTCTTTTTAGTTTATTTTTCTCTTTAGAAATTTATTTAGTCAGAACATACATATGTATGTAAATGAAAATATGAATTTAACTTCGTAATAGAAAATAAACTAAACAAATTATTTTATTATTTTTTTTTTAATTATTGTTTGAAGTCTTTTTTATTTTCTGGGAGATTTCGCACGGCTCTCTAATGTCGTCGCCATAACGGCCTCTTCATTTTCTGGTGTAACTCGTTTGGAAACGCTAGCTAGCAATTGAACGTGTCGTTCCGTTCCTTGTATGTGTGATGGAATTTTTGGATCATTAAACGGTGGATCATCTTGATTTAAATATTATTTCAATGTATCGTACGGAATGCTTCGCGTGAATGGTGGTTCAAATACGTTATTTATATCATTCAAATTGATCATTTCCGTGTAACTTGTGCTATTAAAGTTTATATCTGTTTTGTTATAAACTCTTAAGTTCCGTTGGGTCGTCAACATCGGTTCGATAGCGTAGAATTTCCTTGATAGCACAGTCCCGCTTTTCTTTGCTATCATGAAACAACATTGATAACAAGATATTTTCCGAATCCGCATAATATGAATTGTCTGTAATTACTTGATTGACAATTCTGCGTAAACGAGGTTCTAGATCGTGACCAACTAATGAACTTGAAAAATAATGCACTACCGTACACGACAGAGCTGTAATATTTGATATTGGCACATAACATTTAATTATAAATTCAACCGGAATTCTTAAATTCTCATCTAGATTTTCCGTTGTCACAAATAATGGTATTAATCTAGCGGCCTTGGTGAGCCACCTAGAATGTACAATTTTCCCTGGTTTGATGTTAGCCAGATCCACCGACATCACGCCGCTAGAAATTGCATGGGCCATGTCGTATAAGTACTTTGAATCGATGGAAAATTAAATTTTTTCTGGAGCAGGGGGCATATTTTTCAACTCAATTTTCTGAAAGACGTCCACCACCTGAAAATATATAATAATAAGTTTCGATTTGACGGCTCAGTATTCCGGTTGCCCATCTTGGTCCAGGGCTGGCTGACTTATCCAAAGCTTCAAACCAATGCCGAAACGGAAGTTCATTGGAGTGTAAAGGCAAACGAACCAATGCAATTGTCTTTTTAACAGCAATTCGAATCGTCGTATAATTCCACCGTGTGGGCCAGTGTTTGTTGGCTCACCGTCAGTGCATATGCCAATTAATGGATCCCGTGATATACTTTTATCGTTGAAAAAATCATTTAATTTTGTTGTTTTGTATTCAGCGGTTTCATGTTCCAGTCTTACGTAACCAATAAGTTCAGACTTCGGTTCTCTCAAAATAACAAGATGAGGTTCTTTTACCATCCTAGTATGATACTTCTCATCAATATCAAATTTCTACCATCGAATGAAAACGCTAACAAATTGGTATCATCTAACCGTTTGCGAAGCACTTCTTGTCCACATTTATCTTTTTCTCTACGAACTTTCGATTTATCCATGATGAGAGGTTTGCCATGCTTATCTTTCATTTTAAAATTTTGGAAAAGAGCGGTTCCCAATACTGATGCTACTCCATCAGGCACACCAAATCTGTCACATATCAAGGCAAAGTTAAAACAATGGTATCTTTTTGTGTATTGTGGCGTATGTTCTAAATAATAAACATTTATTTTACTTTGGGGATGGGTTGAGTTCAGTATTTGAGCATTATTTGTCTGACCAGGACTTGAAATCTTTAAAAAATAATGAATGGATGACGAATATCGTAATGGATTCAGCATTGGCTGCTGTCATAAAAAAACTTAATAATCCAAATGTGCACCTCATAAGTTGCACTAGAACTGGATTTCTCTTAGATCCTAATAAAAATGATAAAAAGAGCATGCTACAAGATATCATGCCAATAGTAAAAGATATCAGAGTCCTTCTGATTCTCGCTGGAGTGCACTATACAGTAGTGGTGATAAATTTTTCAAAAAAAAAAATATTTTACTACATTGACTCTCTAAATAAAGAAGCTAAATCAATATTTTGAAAGATACAAAATTTTTTTAAACCAAATTGATATTGGCATTAATGATTTTGCGAAAACAATACCACCACACGATGAACAAAATAACTCAAGTAGCTGTGGACCATTTGTAGTACAATTTTTCGAGCACTTGATTTTGGGAAAAAGTCTCGAAAACTTAAATTGCAGAATGGCTTATAGACATTATTTGTTTGACGAGATAAAAACCTACAATGATGGCATTATAGTTTTATGTATTCGTTGTGCGAAAATGTAGCGGAACTCAAAAGTACAGTGAGTTGAATGCGAAAAATGCAGATGACTATGTGAAAACTGTTTAAAAATAGTTTTTAACCAAACCATAAGTAATGTTAAGAAATCAAATTTTGTATGCTACATATGTAAATATAAAGGCTAAAAATGCCCCGCATGGGACACATATATTAGTTTGTTCGTGTGTTCATAAGGAGTCTATTAGTATATGATTTGTTATCCAGCTCATCGAGAGAACTTGGTATTTTTCTCTTGAATTTAAAAAAAAGTAAATTTTAATTTTATGAATATCTTCCAAGGGTAATTGTAGGACTTCTGGAAAAATTTTAAAAACAACTCTATAGTACACTCGCATTTTCTCAATTAATATTAAATTTCTTTATTTTGTTTTAAATTTATGTAAAACTGTTTAATAATCGCTACAGATGTTTGTTTTTATCATTATACCCTATACCACTATGTGGTTTGGGTATAATGACTTTGTGCTGCTGTTTGTAACTAGCAAAAATATTTCACCTAGACCCATCTTTTATTATACTGATCGACTCAGAATCACTTTCTGAGTCGATTTAGCAATGTCCATCCGTTCGTCCGTCCGTCTGTGTGTCCATGTACAGCTTGTAATCAAACTACAAGTCGCAAATATGAATATATTTCGATGAAATTTGGTATATAAGCTTTCATTGGCCATAGGATGAACGCTATTAAAATTGGTGAAATTCGGTTCATGTTCAGACCTAGCCCCTATACAAATGACCCCTATGAAACCGAAATGAATGTCCATAAGATCCAAATTATAATATAGATCTCAGTCAAATTGGGTTTGTATGTGTTTATTATATCCATTAATCAGTAGTCCAAAAATAATCCCTATAGGACAATTCTTAGTCATAGGTCCCATATAAGCTGCTTCCCGATCTTCACTTAAATCTATCAAAAAAACAAAAATATTGCAGATTTTTCTCAAATTTGGTTTGTATATATTTTTTCAAAATGTAAGTGATGAAATTTGGTATATAAGCTTTCATCGGCCATAGGATGAACGCTATTGAAATTGGTGAAATTCGGTTCATGTTCAGACCTAGCCCCTATACAAATGACCCCTATGAAACCGACATGAATGTCCATAAGATCCAAATTATAATATAGATCTCAGTCAAATTGGGTTTGTATGTGTTTATTATATCCATTAATCAGTAGTCCAAAAATAATCCCTATAGGATGAATTTCATGTAAAAATCGAGATGCATTGACCCCGACCCCCTCAGATATCGATGAAATTTTGTTCATAGCTAAATTTGATCAATACAAACAAACCCTCATTTTTAGAAATGACTGTTTTGCGATTTTTTGGGCGAGTCACAGTGGGAAAGTTTTCGAAAAAACGCGAAAATGGTCGAAAAGTGCTCCATTTAAAATGCAATAACTAAGAATCGGCTGAACCGATTTCCATGATCTTGGTATCATTAAAAAGATATTTTAACAGGCTTTATGACACGTTTGAAAAAAAAAATACACTGTAAAAAATTTTATAACAAAAAGAAAATTTTAAATAACGAAAAAACCAAAAAGATCAAGGGTTTTTTACAGCGTATTATTTTTTTTAGAAAGGTTTATCCTTCACCTATACCACATCCAAAAAGTAAAATGGGTTCTTTTTTAGTTTTTTTTATATAATTGTTTAAGTAGTGTCACTTCTAGTAATACGTACCGAAAGTTTTTGAAATAATTCGAATAACAGCGAAAATATCAGGTCAAATTCTTACACATTTACAAAATAGTTCAACAATTCTAACATTTTTTAAATGTTTACAAATAAAAAACCATCAACAATTGTTTATATTATTTGCCAAGTTTTTATTAATTTGTGTTTTATTTTATTTACATTTTTTTTAAGTTAATTATTTGTAAGAAATTTTGCGCTGCTCAAATTTGGTACAGTCAGAATATCTGCCCACATGTACAAAAGTTTCATTTATTGGAATGAATGAATGAAAGCCTTGAGTTCCTGTTATAGTTTGAGCTTCTTTATATCTTGAAAATAGCTTTTCTTTAACGTTTTTGTATTCGTCAGCATCTGCGTAAGCAACTTGTATGGTGGTCTTATATGTTTCTGATGCCCAGTGATAGAGTTGCCTCGTTGTCTGGATTTCATTTTTATTTGCAATACTATAATTTCGAGCACCTCTCTTCAATGTTCCTCCGATTCCATCACATGCAGATTTTCCATGACTGGTAGCATAAAAGTGCCATTCAGCGTCAATACCAAAATCAGATTTGTGATGGCATAAATTAATGAAGTTATATTTATTTTTATATTGTGCTCCTGCACCATCTGATACGTAAATGATTTTATTAATATTGTTGGTTATATTGGCCTTCACGAACTGTATCATTTTTGAAATATATAGATGAACTGCTATACTATCATGGGTATTGCAATCAGATATTATGGCGAAGCTTTTACGAAATAATTTATCGTTATCTGAAAATAAACAAAGGAAAAAAACAAATAAATAAAAAATATTAATTATTTTGATGAGTGTGGATGGATGTGTTTACTAATACCAAAATATTAAAATAATTACCTTTGTAATAAATAACGAACGGATGTATTGTAGCCTGATCATTATTCCAATGGTTGATAAACTACGTCTGCTCATTTTTAAAAGATTGATATTTGCAAACTTCGTTTTATTCCTTTGGATATCTTTACTTTTTTTGATACAATCGTGAGATATATCATCCCCAAAACGATCTTTAATTTCTGCGTGACTCATATTGATTGGTAAGACAGATAAAAGTTTTTGCTTTTCCAAAAGATTTGAGCTGTTCTCTATTTGATATTTTGCAAAATTTCTTCGTAAATGGCTTTGACGTTTTCAAGTTGCGCTGACAAATCAGATAATGGATCAGCTCCAAGTGAATCTGCTATATTTTCCAAAATTTGCACTGATTTTCTGTATGCATCTCGTTTGATATATTTCCTTTTAAGAGGTGTCATTTGGTTTGGTAGATGAGGAATAATGTGATCATTTATATTTTCAATGAGTTCGCTGCTTTCGATTTTCATTACGGCTGGTACAAGTTGGAAGTTCATTCAATTCTTCGCTAATTTCATCGCTGGGCGTTATTGGTAAATAATTTGAGACTTCATTCTGCTCCACGTTGGATTCATTACGACTGCGCGCTTTTCTCAGTGTATTCCGGCAAGTTTCGCAAATACGGCTACAATGAATGTTGGCGACAGCTGGAAAATACTCAATTATATTTGCAGCCTCGTTCTCACTTATTTTACGAAGCGAAGCGCAACACTTATTAGATATTTTTATGCATCTGTACTTATTGTTTGAATTCATATTCACTCAAATTTTTAAAATATATGCGTAAAAATTGTAATGGGATATCTTGGCTTCTCGAAACTGTTTATAATTATGAATTTCGGTACGTTGCACTTTTAAAATATGGACTTGTAATTTTCGCGTTCGTCGACACTTGTTGAATGAGTTTGAATGAGTAAAATCGATCAATGCACTCCTATTTATACTGTGTATTGTTCACTAGTTTACTGACAGGTACTTATAAATGGGTGCATATTTTTTTACGGTGGCTATATACCTGTTTCACCATGTGTGAGTTTTAAATTTTCCGAATAATGACCACCCTTAAATGTGGGTTGAATTTCTGTAAAAAAGTCATACAGGTAGCCAACTGAAAAACCCAAATAATTAAAAATTACTTTGCTTACGCAATCATAAAAATTAAATAACCCTTTGTTCATTCCGTTTTGTTAATTCTGAGAATCACAAAAAATATGATCGAGGGTTTTTCCGAAGAATGTTGCGCATATGTAGAGCAAATTTTTGAAATTCATACCTTTACTCAATTGCGAATAAAAGCGAATTGAGTTGGCAAATCATATGTTGTACTGTGTTATTTTACCTGTAAATATAAAATATAAGGGCAATTACTAGAAGTGACACTACTTAAAAAATTATACATATAAATAAAACTAAAAAAGAACCCATTTTACTTTTTGGATATGGTATAGGTGAAGGATAAACCTTTCTAAAAAAATAATACACTGTAAAAAAACCCTAGATCTTTTTGGTTTTTTCGTTATTTAAAATTTTCTTTTTGTTATAAAATTTTTTACAGTGTATTTTTTTATTTCAAACGTGTCATAAAGCCTGTTAAAATATCTTTTTAATGATACCAAGATCATGGAAATCGGTTCAGCCGATTCTGAGTTATTGCATTTTAAATGGAGCTCTTTTCGACCATTTTCGCGTTTTTTCGAAAACTTTCCCACTGTGCCACGCCCAAAAAATCGCAAAACAGTCATTTCTAAAAATGAGGGTTTGTTTGCATTGATCAAATTTAGCTATGAACAAAATTTCATCGATATCTGAGGTGGTCGGGTTCAAAATTTCAGTTTTATCTTGATTTTTAAATGAAATTCATCATATGTAAATATATAGGCTAAAAATGCCACGCATGGGACACATATATTAGTTTCTTCGTGTGTTCATAAGGAGTCTATTGGTATATGATTGTTATCCAGCTCATCGGGAGAGCTTGGGATTTTTCTCTTGAATTTAAAAAAAGTAAATTTTAATTTTATGGATATCTTCCAAGGGTAATTGAAGGACTTCTGGAAAAATTTTAAAAACAACTCTATAGTACACTCGCATTTTCTCAATATTAAATTTCTTTGTTTTAAATTTATGTAAAACTGTTTAAGAATCGCTACAGATGTTTATTTTTATCATCTATATATATAAAATTGAATGTGTGTTTGTTTTTTTGTTTGTTTGTTTGTTTGTGTGTACCTTATAGGAGACCAAACCTCTGGACCGATCTTCCTGAAATTTTCACAGCATTTAACTGGGACTCTGGCATGATTAATAGGGTACTTTTTTTTTGACCACGCCCACTTTTACGCCCACTTTTTTAAAATTATGTAATTGCTCCCATATAGTTTTTAATAGATTTACTTCAAATTGTATACACATTATACTCCAGGCGAGGTAGAAATAAACATTTCTTACGCCACGCCCCCTTTCACGCCCCTTTTCACGCCAAATTTTGTTTGAAAGTTTTAAACTTTTTTTTCTCTGTACAAATTTGTTCCTTCCAACGGATTTTTTTATTTGGTAGTATATTGCTCTTAATACTGTTAACGTCGCCATATAACTATGAACCACGCCCATTTCACCGCCCCCTTTTTTTTACTTATACCACTAACAATGTTTGCTATACAAAATAATTTTTTTGTAATATGTATTTATCTAAAGTTTTATACACTTTTTATCTACAGGTAAGGTAGCCATACATTTTTTTATTACCAAGTCCCCCTTTTTCGCCCCATTTTATCTTAAATCATAATTAATCTGCTTTCAATCTATCTATATATATAAAAATGAATGTGTGTTTGTTTGTGCTTTATAGGAGGCCAAACCAAAGAACCGATCTTCCTGAAATTTTCAGAGCGTGTTACTGTGACTCTGGAAGGAATAATATGCTATATAAATTTTTGATTGGACAAAGGGGCGGTGCCACGCCCATATAACCAAAAATTTGGAAAAGTCATATCACGGGAATTTTTTTACCTACAGCAGTCATATTTGGTACATATGGTATTAGCATGAATAGAAATACATACAAGAAGAAAAGTGGGCGGGACCACGCCCCTTTTTAGAAAAATAAAAAATCGTAATATCTTCTAAACTACTGGAAGGATCGTCATGAAATTTTCACAAAAGGATATTTTTGCGAAATAATAAGACCTTAGCTATATAAAGTTGTTAGTGGGCAAAGGGGCGTGGCGTATATATAAAAACGTTGATGCATTCGATTGTAACGAATGATCTCCGGAACCATAAGAGCTGTCGAGGTAGGATTTCCAGCATAGGTTCGGTTCGAGCTCTTCTGTGTTTTTTTTTTAGTTTTAACCCTCTAGCTGGCGTTGGGGTCAAGTTAAAAACAAAAATTTTTACTTTCAGCGCGATTTGACTGCAATTCAGAATGAACGTATGTTTCGTCATAAGAAATTTTTCTGTGTATAAATGGACCCGATAGGTGGCGCTGGGTAAAGTTATTTCGAATATTCTTATTTATGGTGTGATTTTAATGAAACTAAGAATGTACATATATGTATGTTAGAAACATTTTTTTATTGGACCCGGTAGATGGCGCTGTCGTTCCAAAAATAATGAGTTGTCAAATTTATATAAATTTTAATAAACTCACAAACGTTTTTATATATAAATATTCTAACGAAAAAGAAGGAAAAAGCCGCTACATTATTGCATGGTGGCCGCACAGCTCATTCAGCACTCAAATCACCGTTAAACGTACAAAAAAATGAGAATGCCGTCTGTA
Source organism: Cordilura impudica (assembly GCA_963682025.1). Taxonomy (NCBI): domain Eukaryota; kingdom Metazoa; phylum Arthropoda; class Insecta; order Diptera; family Scathophagidae; genus Cordilura; species Cordilura impudica. Next base: position 27,937,989 of record OY821519.1, on the reverse strand, counting down.
ATATCAAAAAACATTCCGGTATGGCAAAAGTTCTGCAAAAATGCAGTATTTTTATTTGGGATGAATGTACCATGGCTCACAAACATTGTGATTTGATTTGATAAAAGATTTGAAAGGCAATGAAAGATTTTTTGGTGAAGCTCTCATTTTATTATCTGGAGATCTTCGTCACACATTTTATATAGGTATATACAGATTCTAACTAAAATAAAAATTCATTGAGGGCAAAAGAACGTTTGCCGGGTCCAGCTAGTTTTATATATTAATATTTGCTTTATCAATTTAATAAAAATATAAAACATATTCCACACGCGTTCCACCTTAAAATTCTATGGATAACTTCACACACGTAAAATTTTAGGGTGTTTCAAAACCTTTGAAAATGGTTTTTGTATGTCCTCACCTAGGCCTACAACACCCACTACTCAAATCACGTTTGCCACCCTGCAAATTTTATAGCCATTTTCTAGATCTTTTTCAACAAGGTACACGAATTAACACGAAAAAATGTCAGTTCTAATCTAATTCTCTTTACGAACGGTCGTGTAAATAATTAAAGCGCTTAGAATACAACTATTTAAAATTAAAAACAAGTGTATATTTTTGTTTTTACATTGCCTATTCTTGATCACATTTGAACTCACGTGATAGACAATTCAGATTAAAACAGGAATTAAAATTTACCGATGGCCCGAGGGGCCAAATAATCATCAAAAAAAAGCCCCTTGCTAACAAGATGGCAAAACTTCATCCGGGTTTTATTAACCCGCGTCAACTTCAAGCAACAGATCCTGCTGGCTGGCCACAATGATATGGACGTAACTCCCGTATCAAATATTAACGATGTTAAGCAACACAAACATCCACCTATTGTAGTAGAAGCTAACGCCTCATTTACAGAAATACAAAACTAATTGGTAAGGATTGTATTTTCGACGTACTTCAATTGGTACCAAAATTTTTGCTCCAAGTAAAGAAATGTAAAGAGTGGTTAAATTTTAAGGGCCGATGTTGATTTTGAATAAAACACAAATTATTTAGGAAATTGTCATTTCTTTTTATTATATGGTATGGTTCAATTATGTATACAACAAAATATTGGCCAAATAGCCGCCCTAGGCGGTACACCTCTATCCGATGGTCCAAATTTTCGATGACGTTGAGGCATAATTGAGGTTCTATGCCTTTAATGTGCCGAATTATCTCATTCTTTAGCTCTTGAATTGTTGCTGGCTTATCAACGTACACCTTTTCTTTCAAATAACCCCAAAGAAAGAAGTCCAACGGTGTCAAATCACAGGATCTTGGCGGCCAATTGACATCGCCACCACGTGAGACAACACGGCCATTGAATTTGTCGCGCAAAAAATCCATTGTTTCGTTAGCTGTGTAGCAAGTGGCACCGTCCTGTTGAAACCACATATCGTGCACATCTATATCTTCCAATTCGGGCCATAAAAAGTTCGTTATCATTTCACGATGGCGAACACCATTCACAGTAACTGCCTGACCGGCCTCATTCTGGAAAAAATACGGCCCGATTATGCCGCCAGCCCATAAACCGCACCAAACAGTCACTCTTTGTGGGTGCATTGGATTATCTCTTGGATCATCATTAGCCCAAATGCGGCAATTCTGCTTATTGACGAATCCACTGAGGTGAAAATGTGCCTCATCATGAAGATGATTTTCTTCGAAAATTGATCATCCACTGTTGCCATTTCTTGCCACCATTCTGACCATTAACGACGTTTGGAATGGTGAAGAGGCTTTAGTTCTTGAGTCAATTGCACCTTGTAAGCGTGTAAATGCAAGTCTTTATGCATAATGTTCGTCAACGACGAGCGTCAGAGGTGCAATTGTTGGGCACGACGACGAGTTGAGGTGGACGGCTCTTCAGCCACACTATCACGAACAGCAGCAATATTTTCTGCAGTACGAGCTGGACGATCATGCACTGGTGTTTTCACATCTCCTACAGACCCGGTTTGCTCAAATTTGTGTACGATTTTTCCGATTGTACGCACATTTGGACGATTAAATTGACCGAAAAAATCACGAAGTGCACGATATGCATTTTGATTTGAACGCTCATTTTCATAATAAGCCTGAATAACTTTAACGCGTTGCTCGATTGTGTATCTTTCCATGGTTCAAATTCAGTTAGTCTGAAATTGAGAAATGTCAAATGAAATGCAGAAAAAAACTTGACGTTTAGGTGTGGTTCACATTCAACATCGGTCCTAAAATTGAACCACCCTTTACGAATGTTACAAGCAAATCCTTAAAGAGAGTAAGATGGAGTTTCATTCTTACGGCTCCAAAGAAAATTGGTTATACACCACCTTTTTACACGGTTTACCCCGCATAAACTCTGAGGACATCTTCAAAGGACCAAATAACTACAACCTATCCCCTTTTTCCGTAACTGAAATAGTCACCAAATTCAGTTCGAACAATAATGCAGTTTACAAAGTTCAATTTGTTCGTAAAAATTTTAATCCAACTGCCTTAAAAAATGTACGAACAATTTCCAATATTATAATTTTTGGAAAAAATACAAATCGAGATCCAGGAACAAACCAACTCAATGCTGGAACTGCTTAATGTATGGCCATGGCGGCGAACATTGTCATCGAAATGCTCCGTGTATATGTGCAGAACTACTTCATACAAGTGTGTGTCCATTTAATAAAGGGTCCGCCATCTAACGTTTTTTTTTTCAACTAGTGCATATTTAGTTTTATCCTTCCGCTGAACGAATATGATTGTGTATACGCTTGAACAACGCTGGGAAATATTGCGACATTACTTTGAAAATCATGGTTATGTTGCAGAATGTGTGCGAAAATTGCGTACGGATTTTGGAAGAAGAGAAGCACCGTCAGCTCCGTATGTTCGTTATCTTGTGAAAAAAGTGAACGAAACTGCCATCCTCATCGATAAACCAAAGCGTGAAAAGCCAAAAACAGTGCATACACCCGAGAATATTGCTGCTGTGGCAGAAAGTGTGCGTGAAGCGCCATCAACATCAATTCACCGTCGTTCTCAAGAATTGAACATTTTGGAGGCATCATTAACACGAATTTTGCATAAAGACCTTGGTATGACGCCATACAAAGTCCAATTGGTTCAGTTGAAGCCAACTGACCATCCAATGCGTTTTCGCTTCGCTAAGTGGGCCTGCGATCGACTTACAGAAGATGCCGATTTTGCCAAAAAAAAATCGTCTTTTCAGATGAAGCTCATTTTGATCTTGCTGGGTATGTCAACAAGCAAAATTGTCGCATTTGGGGCACAGAAAACCCGCACGCATACATTGAAAAGCCGATACACCCAAAACGAGTCACTGTTTGGTGCGGATTTTGGTCCAGAGGCATAATTGGGCCATTTTTCTTCGAAAATGAGCAAGGAGTGGCCGTTACAGTCAATGGCGATCGTTATCGGGCCATGTTGAACGAATTTTTGTTCACAAAAATTGAAGAGGAGGATATTGGCAACATTTGGTTTCAACAGGACGGCGCTACGTGCCACACAGCCGAAGCTACACTCGATGTTTTGCGCCCTCTTTTTGAAGATCGCATTATCAGCCGCAGAGCTGATGTCGTTTGGCCACCTCGGAGCAGCGATTTGACACCGTCGGACTATTATTTGTGGGGTGCCCTCAAAGATAAGTGTTACGCCAACAAGCCAGAGACAATTGACGCTTTAAAGGACAATATTCGTGAAGCCATTGGTGAAATACAGCTGCACACAATCGATAATGTGCTTAAAAATTGGACCGATCGTGTAGGCTACTGCATGGCCAGCCGAGGCAGCCATTTGAATGAAATTATTTTCCATTATTAACCGGAAGGATTTTACTTTCAAATAAAAAAAGAAATTTGAGATAATATTCAGCAGTTTTTTTTTTATAGCATTTTCAAAAAAAAAAAGTTATTTGGCGGACCCTTTATAATTGGTTTTCCAAATCTGCGTTAAGGCAAAATCAGTATAGAACCGTATTCGCAGCTATAAATAATGGCTTGCAGCCGAATAAAATAGTTAGGGCGTGCGATACAAGATGGCTGTCCATTGAAGTGGCTATCAAGCGATTAGTGGAGCAATGGTTGGAGTTAAAAACTAATTTTGAAATTGCGAAAGCTACTGAAGTGTGCCACAAAACTATAGTTATAGTCTCTCTTTTTAATGATATAAATTTGGCCTATTTGCAGTTTTTAAAACCTGTGTTATCCGACGTTCAGCGAGTTAATAAATTGTTCGAAAGCAACGAAGCAGATCCAACAAAACTTTTTTCCGAATTGGCCTTTTTAATTTCTAATCTTTCAAATTTTATCGTTTCTCCTTTACCTACATTTCATCCTTTAAGTACCTCACTTGAAACTTATTTAACTAATACTCCTCAGTTTCATTGTTTTGAGCAGTACATACAATTAAAAAAATCTGACCACTGTATTGATGAAGAGACGGAACTTGAGATAAGAAGTACTTGTCAGATATTTATTGTTGGATTAATTGAGCAACTACGTCAGAGATTACCACAAAATATTGAATCACTTAAAAAATCTACTTTTTTTCAATTAAAAATTCTTTGAATGTAATTAAACCGAATATATTTGATAGCTTTAATAATGAAAAATGTAATTTTACTGTAGATGAAATAACAGCAATTGAATTGCAATGGAAGAAAATTTCTACATATCCGTGGCAAAAACTAAATTCAACAGTAGAATTTTTGATAGAAGTAAAACAGTTTAAAGATGCGCTAAATGAAAACCTGTTTAATAACCTTGTTGATTTCGTTTTTACTTTTTTACTTCTACCACTAAGTAATGCAGAAATTGAAAAGAGTTTTTCTGTTATGAATGCAATAAAAACAAAGCAAAGAAACAAGCTAAACTTGCTGATGTTAAATTGCCTTTTAACTATTCGATATGGACTAAAAAGACTTGATAAATGTTGTCATAACTTCACGATTTCGGACGATCTCATAAAGCTAGGAAGCTCTCGTAATATATAAAGGGGTTTTCAATAAGAGCGCTACAAAAGTTTTTTTAAATAAAACAAAAACGGTTTCGGATATCAATGAAATTCTTTATTCCTGTGAAAGTACGTTCGATGCCATTATGTATGGAAATCGATATCTTTTGCATGGCCACCACGGGCACGCTTGCAGAACTCCAGACACTGAACCCAATTTTCGACGGTTTTCAAGCATAAATCGGCCGATACTGCTGCAATTTCACGTTCGATATTCGTACGAAGTTCATCAATCGTCGCTGGCTTGTTGGCATAGACCATAGACTTGACGTAGCCCCACAGGAAATAGTCCAACGGCGTCAAATCGCACGACCGAGGCGGCCAATCGACTGGACCATTTCGTAAGATAACGCGTTCTCAAAACTTGGTTTCCAATAAATTGATTGTGACATTCGCTGTGAGGCTTGTGGCGCCGTCCTGTTGGAACCACATGTCATCCAAGTCCATATCATCCAATTGGGGCCAAAAATATTCGCTTATATTTGAACGGTATCGATTCCCGGTCTTGATCATCGCGGAAGAAGTACGACCCAATGACGCCGCCGGCCCATAAACCGCACCAAACCGTAATTTTTTCGGGATGCAATGATGAATCATGGAGTACGTGTGGATTGCTGTCTGACCAATAACGCATATTTTGTTTGTTGACGAAGCCATTCAGCCAGAAATGAGCCTCATCGCTGAAAATGATTTTTCGATGAAAATCCGAATCATTTTCAAGTTGTTGCTCAGCCCAATTCACGAACATACGAAGCTTCTGGTTGTCAAGCGGCGTCAGTTCTTGCGTCAATTTGATCTTGTAAGGATGTAGGCCAAGATCTTTTCGCAAAATTCGCCACGACGTCAGAGAGATGCCCAACGCTTGAGAACGACGTGTGAGAGATACATTTGGGCTTTCTTCAACTGAAGCCTCAGCGGCAGCAATATTCTCGACACTACGGGCACTTCTTTGTCTAACTGGCACGGGAACAGTTTGTACTGTGCCTGTGGATTCAAATTTTTCCACTAGACGCTCAATTGTTGATCTGCTAGGACGATTATGACGACCATAAATTGGACGTAGCGCTCTTAACGTTGAGGCCACTGACTCCGAATTTCGGTAGTAAATTTTAATAATTTCGACTCGTTGTTTCAAAAGAGCGGCAAGAAATATGGCGTCGTTTGCTATCCCTGTCTTTCTACTTTTGTAGCGTCCCTATTGAAAAACCCTCTACGACACCGTTCAGACTTCTGGCGATGAAAATTTTGATTTTGAAATCTAAAACAACGATTATGCAGAAAAAACATTGTATACCTCCTTCTTTTTTTTTTTTTTTTAATTTAAAGTTTATTATAAATAAATCACAGAAAAATGGAGAATTCCCTGAAAGCTGGAAAGAAACAATGGTAATACCTATTGAAAAAGTGACGAATACAAACAAATGTGAAGAGTTTCGTCCTATAAATACTTTAAAAACGTGCGAAAAAATATTGGAAAAGGTTGTGAAAGATCAGTTAGAAAATTACATTGAGAAAAAATCTTTATTATCAAAATATCAATCTGGTTACAGAAAAAAGTTTTCATGTGAAACTGCAGTAAATTATGTTATAAATCGCTGGAAAAAAATAGAAAAAAACAGAAAAATTATGGCAATATTCTTAGACTTTAAAAGAGCGTTTGAAACAATTGATCGAAAAATAATGTTAAAAAAACTTCATATGTACGGAATACAGAATATAGAACTGAAATGGTTTAAATCTTACTTAATAAATAGAAAACAAATAACAACAGTTAATGGTGTACAATCTAATTCAATTGAAAATAAATTCGGTGTTCCACAATGATCAATATTGGGTGCTCTGTTATTTAGCATTTACATAAATGATATGCCGAACATTTTGACAAAATCTGAAATAATTTTATATGCGGATGATACTCTGATATTTACGGAAGGTGATAGTGAAGAACAGTGTCAAAATAATATGAGGCAGGACATAAACAATATAATTATTTGGTTAAATATGAACAAGTTAAAATTAAATGAAACAAAATCGAAAATTATAGAAATAAATATGACTAGTAACAGAAACTTTATTATTAATAATGAAATAATTGAAAAAGTGGAACAAATAAAATACCTTGGTTTTATAATTGATAAAGAACTTAAATTTAAAGAACACATGGATTATATTTGCAGAAAAATTGGTAAAAAAATTGGGTTTTTTAAAAGAATTAGAAATAAAATATCAACAATAACGGCAATTAATATATACAATACGATTATAAAACCACATTTTGAATTTGGTTCAACAATTTTTTATACATGTTGTACAAAAACACAAATCGATAGACTACAAAAATTACAAAATAAAGCAATGAGAACAATTTTGAAATGCAACATTTATACTCCAATTGAGTTAATGTTAAATACCCTTAAGTGGTTGAAAATAAATCAACGATTGAAATTAAATACTATACTTTTTATACAAAAGATGAAAATGGGAATGGCGCCAGAATATCTATGCGAACAACTTAATTATGTGAGAGACGTACAACCGTATGGGCTGAGAAATGATGGAGATTTTAGACTACAACGAGTAAACACAACAGCGATGCAGCGATCACTTTTCTATAAAGGACTACAATTATATAACCCGTTACCAAATAATATCAAAGAACAGACAAATGAATATATTTTTAAAAGAGATTGTGTAATTTTTATAAGAAATAATATAAATAATTCAGAATTTTAGAGCAAAACAAAATAGTGCAAAAATATGTAACATATGCGCATTTTTAAATTATCATAATACTAATAAATAAAATAATAATAATAATAATAATAATAATAATAATAAAAAGTATTATAAGGCCAATATTAACATACGCGTGTCCTATTTGGAGTGACGCTGCCAACTGCCACCTAAACGCTTACAAATTATACAAAACAAATGTCTTAAAATGATAAATAAAAAGCCCTGGAGGTATCCTACAAATCTTCTTCATGAAGAAACAGGTTATGAAAAAATTATCGATTTCATAACATGGATTAACAACAATTATTTTGCCAAAATTGAAAATTCCTCTTACCCACTGATAAGAGAATGTAGAGAAGTAACGTAAAATTAAAAAGAAATCACCAAATTGAAAATTATATGCTTATAGAGGTCTATTATTTCTAATAAACCTTCTATAAACATATAAATATTTTCAGATAGTATTTGAATTTATTAAATCATATAAAGTTTTTTTTCCCTCCCATTTTCCTTTAAAAATCATTAAAAAATAAAATAAAAACTATTTAATGTCTTTAGATCCTATATATTATTTGTTGCGATATCTATGTAAAGATAAGATCTCATATGTAAATATCAAATTTGTTAAAATATGTAAATAAAGGAAGAATATATAATTGAAAAAAAAAAAATTATAAATTGAAATAAGTGTGTTAAATAAGATTTACATTATAATTGATATTTACTAGCAAAATAATAATGTAATTAAAGTGAGTGTGTTTAACATAATACATTACAGTAAATAAATTTATAGACAAATATAGTATTCCAGGTAATTTCGTTAAAACTCGAAATATAAATAAAATATATTGGAAATAAATAAAACTAATTTTTAGTTCTCGTTTAGATAAATCTGTTGCCGATTGCGTTGAAACCTTATTTGGAGTATAGCATATGATGCTAAAGAAGCTAGTGAACCTAGTAGTACTTTTCCTGACCATTGTTACTCAGCCCAATTCTAAATATTCCCAGGGAAATGAGTTCCCGGGGAATTCATTTTTTCCCGAGAATAAATCCTCCTATTCTAAACAGAAGAATAATATGGGAGAGAGAATTTCGATTATTCGAAGACAGTTTTGCTTCAGTTGTTTTGTTTTGTTTACAAATTTAAAAATTTTTGTGGAAATTAAAAGTAAAACTTTTTTAAATCTTTAATAAATTAAAAATAAATACAAACAAGTAAGAAAATTATAGTCGGTCTAGTTCATATCGGATGCTATATCTATAAAGAGGCTAGGTCCAAAAATGGACCGATCCTGATCATATTTGGTAAAGTCTCTTGTATTTTGCAAAAATATGTACAAACAAAATGTGAGAAGAATCAGTGCAATATTTTTGTTTTTTAATAGATTTAACTGAAGATCGGGAAGCAGGTCTATATGGGGTCAAAGGGATCATTTTTGAACTACTCATTAGTGGATGTAATGAACGCTTACAAACCCAATTTGAGTAAGATCTATATGACAATTTGGATCTTATGGCAATTTATGTCGATTTCATATGGGTAATTTGTATGGGGGCTAGGTCTGAACATGGACCGATTCTCACCAATTTCAATAGCGTTCATCCCATGGCCGACAAAAGCTTATATACCAAATTTCATCAAAATATATTCATATTTGCGACCTGCAGTTTGATTACAAGCTTTACATGGACACACAGACGGACGGACGGACGGACGGACGGACATTGTTAAATCAACTCAGAAAGTGATTCTGATTCGATCGGTATAATTAAAGATGGGTCTAGGTCAAATATTTTTGGTTGTTACAAACAGCAGCACAAAGTCATTATACCCAAACCACATAGTGGTATAGGGTATAAAAAATGTTCGGTGTAGCGTTTCTGATGGTAGCTAAAGCAGAAGAGCAGCTGCAGGACAAGACGGAGCAAAGCATGCAACATCAGGGTTGGCTTGCATTGTGTTTAAAAGAACATGAATTTGTTTTTTGTTTTTGACCTGAAAGCAACAGTAATGGTGGAATTACTCCCAAATTATTCTCCCTTTTATTGACATTCAGAATAGCTACTTTTTTCCCGGGGAAGAGATTCCCATTTTCGAAGTTCTTTTAGAATAAGGGTAAAGGGAAAAGAGAAAAAATTCCCGGGGAGATTTTATTAAGAATAGGTGAACAGGGAATAGGGAAAAAATTCCCAGGGAATTGTTATTGGACTTCGTCCAAATTTCCACTGCTAAACATACAGCGCTAGAAGCGCTGGGTTATGCGAAATTTGGGCAAGCTTTGAAATATAAATTCCGCGGCAGATCGTACTTGTTGCAAGCCATTATTTATGCCTCATACTCCCAATAGATTGTGTTTAGAATTCTGGGTGATGCTGTATTGGATTACTTGATAAGGCTTTTGTATGAAGACCCTAGGCAGCATTCACCTGGACCCTTAACCGATTTGAGATCTGCTTTAGTTAACAATACCGTATTTGCGTAATTAGCTGTAAGGCATGAAATCCACAAATATTTTAGGCACTTGTCACAGGTCGTAACGAAGCTATTGATCGTTTTGTGCGTATTCATACGAAAAACGGTTATAGTATAAACGAAGAGGTTAATATTATGAAGACGTTGAAAAACCGAAGGCATTAATTAGGTGATGTTTTCGAGTCTGTTGCAGGTGCGATATTTTTAGACTCGAATATGTCTAGATGCTGTGTGGTTGGTTTACTATAATATGATGCGTCCTGAAATTGAACAATTTAACAATTCGGTGCCAAAATTGCAAATAAGGGAACTACTTGAATAAGAACCTGAAACTGCCAAATTTATATTGTTTTTGTGCTTTAACATTTAACTTGTACATGGATCAAATTTTTAATTTTCAGCAAACCCGAAAAATTAACTGATGGCCGACGTGTTCGTGTTACCGTACAAGTTTTTCGGTAGAAAATATCGGATTGCCAAATGTACTGCTGCTAATGTGCTTTACGTCAGTTGAAGAATTTTTTTTTTTTTATATTTTAATCTATGTTGTGTAGTAAGATCGAAAAATTCAAAAAAATATATTCATTTCATTATGTTAAAGCATTAAAATAAGTTTTTCAGATAAACCATTCTTTTGTTTTAGTTTTGAAATAAATGCCCGTAGTTTCGTTTTATTTTTGCATGGATACAGAGATAATTAAAAACTTATGTACATTAAATGCTAGTTTTAAATTAAAGCAATAAAAAGGAATTAATGTTGTAGTTAGAGGTTTAATTTTAGCCATTTAGTTTTGGCTTTACTTTAGACTTTCTTTACGGGTTTTAAGCCATCTACTATATATTACTTTTCACAAACTGAGCATATATTGTCATCATTTTGGGGACATCATGTTTAACAACGGTGGAAATCTACAAATACATTTTTTATTTCATAGTTCTCTTATATATTAAAATTTGTTTAATTAAGGATTGTTTAATTAAGGATTGCGCTACCATTTCTTCCAATGGTTGGTCGTTCTCTCCTACTAAGATTTATTTGCTTTCGAGCTGTTTAAAATATAATTCACATATTTTATTAAATTAAAAACATAATTCCAATCTGACCATACCGCCAATTGCACCAACTTACATTTTTCTATTCGTATTGATTTGGTTGCTTCTATTGTTTACTTTTATCAAAATTGAATCCTCCATTAACTTCATTGCAAGGTGTACAAGTCCGTCTACTTATAGGAATAAAAAAGTAGAAAATTAGTGTTTTATTTATGAAGCTAACGGTATAGTACCCAATGCGATGGGAATATTATTTCCAGACAAATTACGATGAGAAGCACTGACACGCACTCTACATGCAAGTCATAATCAAAAGCAATAATAGAATATCACAATTCAACTTGCGAAAAGTTTCGTCACCAGCAACTGGACCAATGGTTAGCTTAGCTATAGTAATTTGCGATTCCTTGCTTTCGGCCCTGGGTTTAGTAGTATTGTATGTTATTGTCTTAAAACAAATTTTTACAAGCATCAGCAAAACCCTCCAAATGTCACTCAAAACCCTAGAATTGGCTCTTGTCTCATCAAACTCCTTTTTCAACTCAGTCAACTTTTTATGTTGTTTGCGTTCCTTTTTCGATAAACTCAACAAACGTTGACGATGAGCCTCCAACTTCTTTTGTTTCAATTCATTTTCTTTCTCTGCATCTACATTAACATTTTTTATCTTCAAAGCCCACAAACAAGTTATACATTCCAAGTTGAAATTGTTGTTTTTGGCGTTGATTAAATGATTAATGCGACGTACATATTATGAAAAAGTCATGTCTAGCTTTTTATCATTGGCAAACACAAAACGGCAGCAGCATGTTTACTTTTCGTTGTTTTGTGCCTCTTTTCGACTGCAAAAATTTCGAATCTTCTTCATCCAACATGTCGGCTACATTATCCAGCATCTCATCTTCATATTGTTCATCATCGTTGTTTTGCTTTTTCCTTCTTGGCCGCCTTTTGTTGTGCCAGGCTTCGGCCCTGGCTTGAGTAGTCTTGAATGTAATTGTCTTACTTAAAACAAATCACAAGCTATGGGTTTTAATATTCACCTTTTATATTTTTATATCAAAACAGAAAATACGATGTTAATGATTTTTAAATGTTTATTATAATAGCAAATACTCACTATTTTTTCCATTATTATTGTTTTTTATTCTGGTTGCAAACATGTGTAGTTGTTCACTTGCAGCTTTTTAATCTCTTTCTCAAAGTCCTTGTATCAAATAAAAGAGAAAAAAAAAGTAAACAAAGCCATACGGTTCGAGATTACTTTTTTGACTGTCAAGTTGTCACGACTGTATTAGTCTGGGTGAAGACAAGGCAATTTTTGTTGCGGCAATTTTTTGCCATTCTCTTTTAAAGTTGCCTTAATGTTCACACAGAGAAATTTGTTGCCGCAACTTTTTGTTTTCTTTTGCTTTTTAAATTCTTACATTTTTGACAGTTTCTTTTATTTAGTTTGTGTTAAAAGAATTTATTATTGGTTCAATGTGAAAAATCATTTTTGTTTGAAAAAATGGAAGTCAAAGAAAAATGAAATAATAAAAAAAATAATAAAATAAATGAAATAATAATAATAATTTTTCACAGCGAAGAAAAGAATAAAAAGAAATGTCAAATAATAACTTCGTGTTTATAATTACGAATTGCAGAACAAAACGAGTTGCCGAGTACAAGCAACTCCGTACCAATTACCACTCTTCTTTCCCCTCTCTCCTACAAACTCAAGAATTGCGCAACAAAAGTTGCCTAGTGTGAACTCGGACTTAGGCTGTGGTCAGAATAGAACACAAAATTACAACTATGCAACACTTTTTTAATGAACAACTGATTTTGTTGACATTTTTACTCTTGGATACCAAAAAGGAAAAATAAAAATTAAAAAAACGTTGATATTTTCCATATTAATAATTTTTATTTTGTACTTTTATATATTTTTGTTTGTGTTCATTATTATTTCTCTTGTAATTATACACTTATATGTACTTATACACTTTTATGTTTTTGTGTCGTAGACTCCCCCCCCCCCCTGATGATGGTTTTCAAGGAGAACCGAAATATTGGAAATAAATAAATATTAAATATTTTAATAAAAACCAAGACCTCGAGCTCGATTATTTATTTACAAAATATATTTAACAAAAGGTCGAAATAAAAATCTAAATATTAATTAATAATTTTTTTTAAACAAAACCATAAAAATTACACTTTTCCTTATTTTTTTTTTTTTTTGTTTCTTCACACAAATACACATTTATAAACAACACTTTTGAAGAGCGCGAAAAATGCACCTTTTCCACATATTTATAGTGCAGCATTTTAAGAAAAGAACATGTTACCCTTTCGCAAGGTTGACATTTTTTAGAAGACACAAAAAAATAAAAAAAAAGTGCGAAGTGGGAAAACATTTTTGCCAGAAAAGGGAACTCCATAAGACAATATGTAAGTAAAAAAAAAACAATGGTATAGAATTCGCAAAATACTTATAATTTCTGAACTAAAATCCTTTACACGGTGTCTCGACTATCTATAATTCATGGCAATGTTCAAGTAAATGTAAGTTTGTGAAATATCCTCCACCGCTAAACATGTTAGCTTTTCGTTTTCATTAGTTGCTCTAATATGTTTAGCGGTGGCGGATATTTCACAAACTTATTTTTAAATCTAAATTGGTGATGATGGTTTATGTAGTAGACAGAAATATTCAATAAATTACAAAAAAAAAATAAAATTTTAAAAAACCAACCTGACTCGACTATTGAAATAAAAAAAATAGTTTTTAATTACACCCAATATACTTTTGAATTGCAACATTACACGCTACAGATAATATTAATTAATTTTCTTACCTTTTTTTTATAACAATTGTTAACGAAGATAATTTATTTGAAATAACTTTACTTGAAATTATTTCTTGTAGTTTGCAAAACTATCTTTGTTGTAAAAAAAAAAAAACAAAACGTCAGCGGCAAAAGTACTATACACCTCTTATATGTATAACTCTGAAAATATTCCGTAAATCTTGTTTAAATGGTGCGTGGTAGAGAAGAAGAAAGCATATATTTCAAAAATTCATAACTGCACTGTATTCTTAATCGGACCGGTTTCTGGCATTTCAGCCTTCATCAGCGATTTATTGAACATTGTGATAATTGTTATGTTTTAATTGAATAGGTTGTTTCTATATGAAAATTTTTTCTACTTAGGGCGGCCGTGAGGTTTTGAACCGTGAACTTCACATACACTCGTACTTGCACTTTTTGGTCAGCGCTTTAACACACTCACCTAAAGTCAGGCCTACGAGCAGTGTGGTTAGTTTTCAGTTTTCGTACCATACAGCTTTACTTTGTATTAATTTCAGAAGATACAACTCTGTCCAAACAAACAATCGTTATTTTTGAATTTTGAATATTTTTTTGCATTTATACTTCTAATTTCCACTATTCTCAGTTTTCGTAAGAGTTGTCATATGTGATGTACGGTTTTTGTACATACCTACATATGCACTTTACATATATTTGAGATGACGCTGTGAAGCGAAGAAAATTTTTTGTTTTGTTAGATTTATAGTCATTTTTCAGACATATTGCAATTACTACTGTAATTAATATGCAATTTTTTTTTAATTTTGTTTAAATGGTGCGTGGTAGAGAAGAAGAAAGCATATATTTCAAAAATTCATAACTGCACTGTATTCTTAATCGGACCGGTTTCTGGCATTTCAGCCTTCATCAGCGATTTATTGAACATTGTGATAATTGTTATGTTTTAATTGAATAGGTTGTTTCTATATGAAAATTTTTTCTACTTAGGGCGGCCGTGAGGTTTTGAACCGTGAACTTCACATACACTCGTACTTGCACTTTTTGGTCAGCGCTTTAACACACTCACCTAAAGTCAGGCCTACGAGCAGTGTGGTTAGTTTTCAGTTTTCGTACCATACAGCTTTACTTTGTATTAATTTCAGAAGATACAACTCTGTCCAAACAAACAATCGTTATTTTTGAATTTTGAATATTTTTTTGCATTTATACTTCTAATTTACAACACAACCTCACTTCACAAACGACAAAAAATTACTCGTGTTCTTATATACGATTTCAATATATTGTGTAGAGAAAGAACAATTCGTTGAAATATAACGAGTTGAAGAACACGGTTGTATTTTTTTGTAGAGTATGTGCTATTTATAAGGGCACTATACACTAGTCAAATTCACCATCAAGCATTGTGGTATTAGTGAAAATTTGTTTGTATGCGAGAAAAACGAGAATGAGGCAGCATGATTTTTTCTATATGTGGAAGCGAGATCGATAGTTAAGTTTTTTGTGTGGCGTTGCCAACTTAGGTTGTAAAAACACTCACAAGAGAAATAGAATTGATTTAATTTTCTGTGCGAGAAAATTCAGATGATAGGAGAATCAGCTGATAGGCATTAAACGCGATGCCTACTATAGTAATTACTTTATTTAACCCGTTAATAACTTCGATTTTATTCATTTTGTTACATTTACTGTTTGTTATATGAACAGATTTGTATACAATTGACAATTGAATTATGTTTGACAGTAGGACAATCAGCTGCTCGAAAGCATTTTGATGATTTTGTAAAAGCACAAATTCTCGCATGCAAAAAGCTTTTTACTCGCACTCGCGGTTTTGTGTATAGGGCTTGAGTCACAGTGTATAACCAGTGGCAACAGTCAAAAAAACAACACTGTATTTTTTTTTTAAACTATCAAATTAGGGTTGTATTTGGTAAAGAAATCGGAATCAACAGTTATATTAAAAATTATATGCTATCACCTTTATACACGTTGTATACATTGTTTTTATTTTTTGGCGGTTATTACTGTCAAAAATTATAATTTAAGAAATTTTTTTTAAACTTTGGAAACTCCACAGCACAGATTATCACAAATACGATTTATTAAAATGTCAACAAGTAACATAATATACATTATAGTTTCAAAAGGAAATGTGTAAACTAGTATTTAGTATTTGTACAGAGAAAGAGCTAAGCAACCAGGTTGTTTGCCCAACAAATCTTGGTGTAACAAATGTCCTCAATGAAAACTCAAGAGTTACAGGAACCTCCTGAGGCGGACAAAATAAAATTTAAAGGCAAAATGAAGGGATGTAAGGATTCTACAGAGTTAGAACATATGAGGAATTACAGAAACAAAGATGAGCAAGATGAGCGCAACTATTTTCATGGCTAATTCAAATTACAGACACAAGTTAATGCTGAAGTAAAGAATGTATTGGTCGCTTCCGTTGAAGATCTTTTAACTAGAGAAAATTATTAACCGAAGACTAGTTACAGTTGACACGTGCACTTCTCGATATAGCCAATAATTGGTCAACCTACAATAATTTGTCTACCACAGTTAGTAGTGTTATGGTAGAAGAATTGGCACGTTGGAAAGCAGATCTAACACAAAAAAAAAGCATGTCAGTCCGATCACAGAGGAGATGTGTTAACATCTAGTAATTAAAATTTTTTAAGTCACTTTTTTAAAATCAAACAAAGCGTCATCTATGTATCACTTACAGCAAATTTGTGAGGTTGTTCAATTATGTATATGTTATACGTTTAGATTGTGAAATTTTTAACATTTTACAGTAAAGGGTTGTTGAATTAGCTGAAACAATTTTATATCATAATTTTTTCACCAATACAATCATAAGTCACACCGATTTGTCTTACGGCTCACAGCGTAACATGTAAACTCACATGTTACGCTGTTTTTGTGGGTGTATTGTGAAACAGAAATTTACCCCCGCGCGTATAGATGTTTACACATCATCAAAATAATTCTTAACGAATCTACAGAGACAAGTTAAAAACTCCTAGCTAACAGACGATATTTTAATTTTCTGGCTACCCATTTTACGACTTTATCGTCAGAAAATTTGAATGTATGACAACAAATGGTCCTACATTCTGGTGTCGATATGCCAGATGCCGATTTGACTACATCTTCGGCAACAACGTTACCACTATGCGTTTCTGAAAAAGTAAAACCCACTACAATTTTAATGTATTCGCTTTATATAAAATGTTATTTATTAATTATAAGCTTTTATACATTTTCTACTCAAAATTATGCATATGGATACAAACTTAAAATACTAAAAAAAAAAATCATATGTATACATTTTTTTTAAATGTGTTTAATCGGCTGTGATTTTGGGGAGGCAAGACTCTATACGTTATCGAGAGGTCCGAACCGGTATGTGTTTATTTAGAAACAACAGTAATGCCATATTATAAAAAATTTTAAATGATATACATATATCACTATTTTTCATAAAAATATTAAATACTTAGCATTTTTCGCAGCAGTACTTCGCAATTTTTTGGCGGAATTATTCCCAAATTATTCTCCCTTTTATTGACATTCAGAATAGCTACTTTTTTCCCGCGGAAGAGTTTCCCATTTTCGAAGTTCTTATAGATTAAGGGCCAAGGGAAAAAATTCCTGGGGAGATTCTATTAATAGGGGAACAGGAAAAAATTCCCAGGGAATTGTTATTGAGTATTGGACTGATAAAAAAATATATATCGCACCGCTAAAGTGAGTCAACTCAAAATTTACAAATTTTCAGTAGACAAAAAACGTTTTTTTTTTTTAATATTAACTATAAAATTTCAAAACAGTTGTTTCATTCTAAATTGCGAAAAATAAGTATACAACAGTAGTTGTTTTTGCGATTTTTTCAGTGATCAACAAATATAACAATTCTTTTGGGTGGAACTCAAAATATGTCTTTTTAGTGGACTCTAAAGAAGCTACTCTTATTAACACAAAGAGGGTTATAACTGTATTTTTTTTTGCGAAGGACTGTGACAACTGTGTATAGTTTTCTTGCAAAAAATGAAAAACTTTGAGTTGACTCACTTTAGAGGTACAGATGCGATATATAAAAAAAAATATATATATATAAGAAAATATATACATACATATATAAGAAAATATATACATATATAAGAAAATATATACATATATAAGAAAATATATACATATATAAGAAAATATATACATATATAAGAAAATATATACATATATAAGAAAATATATACATATATAAGAAAATATATACATATATAAGAAAATATATACATATATAAGAAAATATATACATATATAAGAAAATATATACATATATAAGAAAATATATACATATATAAGAAAATATATACATACACATAGCCCATAAAATCTGCGTTCACCATTAAAAAATTTATAAGTGTTATAAAAACACAACATAAATATTTAATCCAAATCAATTTTTTTTCATGTATTTTTTCTTCACATGTTTTATTTCAAAAATCAAAAAAGAAACTCCAGATTCCTCTCTTCCTTTTTGAAATAACGGTATATTAGTACCACAACAAGTAAATATAGCCACCAAAAAGTCTGCGTTCAGTTTGTTTGTTGTGATAATACCGTTACTTTTTCAATTATTTTTTCTACTTTTTGCTCACTTTCTATTACTTATTATTATAATTGATCGTTTAACAAACTCGGTGGTCAATTTATTTAAAAGTAATAATAATTTAAAAAAAAAATGGAAACCAAAAATAAAGAAATTAGTGTATCAGAGAGAAAAATAATTATAAAATTGTGGAAAGAAGGAAAAAGCTTCCGAAAAATTGGCCAAACTATTGGGAGAACATATTCTTCTGTCCAACGAGTAATAATTTCAAAGAAACCGGAATTTTAACATCTAAGCCACGGTCTGGACGTCCAAAAATATTAACAGTTCGGGAAGAGCGTACCGTAATCAATATGGCAAAGGTAAATCCTAGAATTACTTCTTCAAAAATTGTGGGAAATATAAATGAAATGTTTAAAAAAAGTATTTGTGCCGAAACTCCTGGAAAAATTTTAAGCAATGCTGGATATCATGGCAGAATCGCTAGACGAAAGCCGTACATTTCACTTGTGAACAGACGAAAGCGCATTGAATTTGCACATAAGTACATAAATAAGCCTCCGGAGTTTTGGAAACAAGTTATATTTTCAGACGAAAGCAAGTTTTGTATATTTGGCATAAAAGGCCGTCAAATTGTGTGGCGTAAATCTGGAACTGCGCTTGAGAAACAAAATTTTGTTGGTACAGTCAAACACGGTGGTGGCGGAATTATGGTGTGGGGTTGTATGGCGGCGGGTGGTGTCGGTCGGCTGGAATTTATTGAGTCCACAATGGATAAATGGGGATATTTGAGTATTCTAAAGAAAAATTTGAAACAAAGTGCAGAAAATTTGAACTTATCAACGACGTTTTGGTTCCAACAAGATAATGATCCAAAACACACATCGGAGATCGTTAGACTTTGGCTCTTATACAATGCTCCAAGACAGCTTAAAACACCCCCCAATCGCCCGATCTCAATCCTATTGAGCATCTTTGGGATCTAATGGAGAAAAAAATACGTCAGCATGTAATAACAAGTAAAGAGGCTTTGCGAAGTGTTATGCAGACAGAATGGGCGAAAATAACATGAGGAAACAGAAAAAATGGTCAATTCAATGCCAAACAGACTAAGTGAAGTCTTAAAACAGCGTGGCTATCCCACAAAATATTAATTTTAATTTATCTTCATTATTTCTAAACTTTTTGTAATTTGTTTTACGACTGAACGCAGACTTTTTGGTTGCTATTTTTACTTGTTGTGATACTTAAACCCCGTTATATCAGAAATGAAGTGAGGTATCTGAATTTTTTTTTGTTGCTTTTTGAACTAGATATTGTAAAAAAATACATAAATAAAAATTAATTTGAATTAAATGTTTATGATGTGTTTTTATATCACTTACAATACATTGTAAGGTGAACGCAGACTTAATGGGCTATGTGTATATAAGAAAATATATACATATATAAGAAAATATATACATATATAAGAAAATATATACATATATAAGAAAATATATACATATATAAGAAAATATATACATATATAAGAAAATATATACATATATAAGAAAATATATACATATATAAGAAAATATATACATATATAAGAAAATATATACATATATAAGAAAATATATACATATATAAGAAAATATATACATATATAAGAAAATATATACATATATAAGAAAATATATACATATATAAGAAAATATATACATATATAAGAAAATATATACATATATAAGAAAATATATACATATATAAGAAAATATATACATATATAAGAAAATATATACATATATAAGAAAATATATACATATATAAGAAAATATATACATATATAAGAAAATATATACATATATAAGAAAATATATACATATATAAGAAAATATATACATATATAAGAAAATATATACTTATATAAGAAAATATATAAATATATACTGAACGCAGACTTTTTGGTTGCTATTTTTACTTGTTGTGATACTTAAACCCCGTTATATCAGAAATGAAGTGAGGTATCTGAATTTTTTTTTTGTTGCTTTTTGAACTAGATATTGTAAAAAAATACATAAATAAAAATTAATTTGAATTAAATGTTTATGATGTGTTTTTATATCACTTACAATACATTGTAAGGTGAACGCAGACTTAATGGGCTATGTGTATATAAGAAAATATATACATATATAAGAAAATATATACATATATAAGAAAATATATACATATATAAGAAAATATATACATATATAAGAAAATATATACATATATAAGAAAATATATACATATATAAGAAAATATATACATATATAAGAAAATATATACATATATAAGAAAATATATACATATATAAGAAAATATATACATATATAAGAAAATATATACATATATAAGAAAATATATACATATATAAGAAAATATATACATATATAAGAAAATATATACATATATAAGAAAATATATACATATATAAGAAAATATATACATATATAAGAAAATATATACATATATAAGAAAATATATACATATATAAGAAAATATATACATATATAAGAAAATATATACATATATAAGAAAATATATACATATATAAGAAAATATATACATATATAAGAAAATATATACATATATAAGAAAATATATACATATATAAGAAAATATATACATATATAAGAAAATATATACTTATATAAGAAAATATATAAATATATACTGAACGCAGACTTTTTGGTTGCTATTTTTACTTGTTGTGATACTTAAACCCCGTTATATCAGAAATGAAGTGAGGTATCTGAATTTTTTTTTTGTTGCTTTTTGAACTAGATATTGTAAAAAAATACATAAATAAAAATTAATTTGAATTAAATGTTTATGATGTGTTTTTATATCACTTACAATACATTGTAAGGTGAACGCAGACTTAATGGGCTATGTGTATATAAGAAAATATATACATATATAAGAAAATATATACATATATAAGAAAATATATACATATATAAGAAAATATATTCATATATAAGAAAATATATACATATATAAGAAAATATATACATATATAAGAAAATATATACATATATAAGAAAATATATACATATATAAGAAAATATATACATATATAAGAAAATATATACATATATAAGAAAATATATACATATATAAGAAAATATATACATATATAAGAAAATATATACATATATAAGAAAATATATACTTATATAAGAAAATATATACATATATAAGAAAATATATACATATGTATATAAGAAAATATATACATATGTATATAACAAAATATATACATATGTACACATATGGTCAAAAAAATAAGTACACCTGCTTATTTTTTCTTTGTATGTAATTTTGGTTACTTTAACACAAAGTAAACATGGCAATTATTTTTTCTTTAAATAACTATAATATGGCAATGCCTTTAAAAGTAAAAACAAAACTGGGGCTTCCCCATTATTTTCATTGTGTGTTAGTTTTGTGCAGATGTGTTTTCAGTACTTGGTCAAAATAATAAATACATTGCTGAATTCTTTAATATTTTCGAAGTCTACTCTATTTTTTTGAAAAGGCTAGTTATTGCACTGTTGTTAATCTCTATTTATAAAGAAATATTTGGAAAAACTATCAGCGATGGGTCGAAAAAGTCATTGTTCATCGGAGGAGAGAAGAATTGTTTCAAGACTAAGAGAAAGTGGCAAAAGTCTACGTTCTGTAGCAGAAATTATGAATCGATCGCTATTTTTTGTACAAAATGCTTTAAAGCCTAAAAATACCCTCGAAACTCGCGGAAGACCCAAGAAAACATCAAAAACAACAGATATCCTTATTGTAACTCTTGCGAAGAAGGACCCATTTGTGTCTTCAAGATCGATTTCAGCAGATATTGGAAATGTAATTTCATCGCGAACGGTTCGTCGTAGACTACAAAAAGCTGGTTTACCAGGACGGATAGCCAGAAGAGTCCCTCTGCTTAGACAAAAAAATTTAAAGGCTAGGTTGGCGTTTGCAAGAAGACATTCCAATTGGTCCGGAGCAGATGGTGAAAAAAAATGGCGAAAAATTTTGTGGAGCGATGAAACAAAAATTAATTTATTTGGAAACGACTGTGCCCGGAATGTTCGACGCCCTAAAGGTAAAGAATTTCATGTTCGCTTTACAAAAAAGACTGTCAAGCACGGGGGCGGCAATATTATGGTATGGGGTTGTTTCTCGTGGTATGGTGTCGGTCCGATACATCGAATTACCGACACTATGACCAGAATCCACTACAAAGACATATTGGAAAATACGATGTTGACCTATGCTGAGGAAAGTATGCCTCTTAGATGGATATTCCAGCAGGATAACGATCCAAAGCATACTTCTAAGTTGGTAAAGGATTGGTTCCAAGATAATCATGTGGCCCTTCTCGACTGGCCAAGTCAATCTCCGGACTTAAACCCGATCGAAAATCTTTGGGGAGAGTTAAAACAAAGAATTGGAAAGGAGGTTTTTAAAAATAAGGATCAATTATGGGATTTTGTTAAAAAAACTTGGTATGAAATACCAGTAGAGACCTGCAGGAAACTTATTGCCAGCATGCCAAAAAGAGTCAACAAAATAATTGAAAACAAGGGTGGATATACCGGCTTTTAACGAACTCACCTTAAATCACTAAATTTAAAAAAAAAAACTTGAATTTTTGTATTGTTTTGCTTATTTTAACTAAATGTACTTATTATTTTGTCCAATGTTTTTTGATTAATTACTTACTTTTTGAATAAGACTGAATTTAATTTTTGTTTTTTGTTATTGTTTTAGTATTTATTTTATTTCTAATGTTATAACCAATCAAAATAGTATTTGTTTTTTCTTTTAATTTTAATAAATTTTCGGCTACGAGCCTTTAAAAAAATTTTTCAGGCTGTACTTATTATTTTGACCATATGTGTATATAAGAAAATATATACATATGTATATAAGAAAATATATACATATGTATATAAGAAAATATATACATATGTATATAAGAAAATATATACATATATAAGAAAATATATAAAAAAATATATATATAAAAAAAAATATATATGTATATAAAAAAAAATATATATGTATATAAAAAAAAATATATATGTATATAAAAAAAAATATATATGTATATAAAAAAAAATATATATGTATATAAAAAAAAATATATATGTATATAAAAAAAAATATATATGTATATAAAAAAAAATATATATGTATATAAAAAAAATATATAATATATGTATATAAAAAAAAATATATATGTATATAAAAAAAAATATATATATATAAAAATATATATATATAAAAATATATATATATATAAAAAAAAAATATATATGTATATATATATAAAAAAAAAATATATATATATATATAAAAAAAAAATATATACATATATATAAAAAAAAATATATATGTATATAAAAAAAAATATATATGTATATAAAAAAAATATATATATGTATATAAAAAATATATATAAAAAAATATATATATAAAAAAATATATATGTATATAAAAAAATATATATGTATATAAAAAAATATATATGTATATAAAAAAATATATATGTATATAAAAAAAATATATATATATAAAAAATATACATATAAAAAAAATATATAAAAAAATATACATATAAAAAAATATATAAACATATAAAAAAAATATATATACATATAAAAAAAATATATATACATATAAAAAAAATATATATACATATAAAAAATATATATATATATATATATATAAAAAAATATATATATAAATATATATAAAAAAATATATATATAAATATATATAAAAAAATATATAAAAAAAAATATATAAAAATAAAGAAAATAAATATATAAAAATAAAGAAAATAAATATATAAAAATAGAGAAAATAAATATATAAAAATAAAGAAAATAAATATATAAAAATAAAGAAAATAAATATATAAAAATAAAGAAAATAAATATATAAAAATAAATAAAATAAATATATAAAAATAAATAAAATAAATATATAAAAATAAAGAAAATAAATATATAAAAATAAAGAAAATAAATATATAAAAATAAAGAAAATAAATATATAAAAATAAAGAAAATATATAAAAATAAAGAAAATAAATATATAAAAATAAAGAAAATAAATATATAAAAATAAAGAAAATAAATACATAAAAATAAATAAAGAAAATAAATATATAAAAATAAATAAAGAAAATAAATATATAAAAATAAATAAAGAAAATAAATATATAAAAATAAATAAAGAAAATAAATATATAAAAATAAATAAAGAAAATAAATATATAAAAATAAATAAAGAAAATAAATATATAAAAATAAATATAACAAAAAAATTAAATCACTAATTAAAAAATTAATAAAAGAAAAAAACCGAAGTTACAATTTAAGTCATAATACCACTATTCCTACCACGTGAAGACAATTTTTATAATCGTTACGAATTTGTTATACATAACGTGTAATTAGCACACCTGATTTGTAAAAATGGGGTAAAAATGTGTATTATTCGTTCCTAAATAAAAGTAACTATTTGACTCCAATTGACTGAATTACATTCTATATTAATGTTTTTTTCCAGTGGTCATTTGACCTCGTGTGGTAAGAACAGGTATCAAATGTCGGTAGGAATAGTGTTAAGCAGTCTAGCAATATCCATCAAATCTTATCCAAAGACCTACCTATAAGTGTGCCAATTCCATCCTCTACGTGCATCATCCAATTGCATAAATAAAAAAGACAATTGTTACCACTTTTTTATACACTTAGATCTGTGTTTCAATTTTATTTAATTTCTTTTGTTCATTTATTTTACCAATGCTTGCTAAAGCAAAATTTCTTGTATTTTAATTTTCATTTTATAATAATAAATTTATTTTCTAATTTTATATATTTTTATCTTGTTTGGATGTTGGGCTTTAGATAAAGTAAGTATGTATATAATGCTCTATGTGGAACTGTTTAGCATTCATTAAAGTTTAGATACTTATTAAACTAAAATCTTAAAAGTATAATATTTTATGCAGGCCATTCTTCATTCTCGTTATCATCAATAGTTATAAAAGAATGTCCGTATAATAATAATACATGAATGATAGAGAATGAATTGGGTCATTTTATTAACCATTTTCTTTACTGGTGTGTGTCATTAAATAATGGATTTTTTTTTTCAAAATTGTTAGATTGGTTAAGAATTGTAAAAAGTAAAGCAACTTTAAAGGAGCGTTCGCTTTTTACAACTTATGAAACAAAAGTGAAAGAAAGGGTACAATTATCATATTTTCTTGCATTGTATAATAAAAATAATGTTTGTTGTATGTCTGCTTGTTGCATGTATGATTTTGGGTTTGATAAGTTAGTAATAAATGTTTGTTTTCTTTTTTTTTTTTTGTTTGTTTGTATAGTTAAGTTATAATAAATTTTAATTTATATTAAAAAAAAAAAAAAAATATATGAATGTAATGAAAATCAAATCTGCTGAATTTGCGTCAATTACTTTCACAAGACAATTCTAGGAAAGTGATTTATAGAAGGAAGGAGGAAGGGTTTTAACTTAATAACGGTTATAACGACCGCGACCACGATTACGCGGCGTTCCTTTAGCGGCGGCGGCACCACCACGAGCGGCAGGTGTGGCCTTTTTGGCGGGCGAAGCTTCAGTCGAAGCGGGCGTGGATGGTGTAGCTGCTGCTGCAGCAGCCTTGGCTGGTGTTTTTGCGGGTGTTTCTGCTTTGGGAGCTTCTTTGACTGGCTCTGGTTCGGGCTCTGCCTCGCCGTCTTGTTCTTCGTCTTGTTGTTCTTCGGCAGTTTCCATTTCTTCTCCATTTTCTTCGCCCTCACCACCTTCCTCCTCGCCACCTTCAGCGGCTTCACCATTCTCATTCATTTCTACATCTTCTTCCTCGCCAGTGGCTTCTGAGGGGTCATATAATTCACCTTCAGCACCCTCCTCGGTAGCTTCGGTTTTTACACCTTCAC
The DNA here is from genome assembly GCA_963682025.1 of Cordilura impudica. Classification (NCBI taxonomy): domain Eukaryota; kingdom Metazoa; phylum Arthropoda; class Insecta; order Diptera; family Scathophagidae; genus Cordilura; species Cordilura impudica. The sequence continues at coordinate 27,911,241 of OY821519.1, read as the reverse complement.
CGTTGGCAGTGGTTTCAGATTCCAACTTGCGCTTCTTGCGTTCGCTTTCTTCAATAGCGGCAGCAGCACGTTTTTGGGCGATCTTGGTATCGCTGGCCTTCTCACTGATGAACTTCAAGAAGTTGCGGTGATGGGTAACAGTGCGAGAGTGCACTTCGACGGTCTTCTCAGTGTCGAAGAATTTGCCGCACAACGAACACTCGAAACATTCGAGTTTGCTGATTAGAGCTGTGCCTACTGGACGAGTCCAATTGTATTTAGGCAAACGGTTGTCGACCTCAGTGGGGATATCATCACCCTCTTGGAAATCGATAATGCAATCTTCAGGATCAACGGGCAAAGCAACCTCTTCTTCACCTTCTTGAGTTTCATTCAATTCTTCGCCCTCCTTGGTTTCATCAGCACCCTCCTCACCTTCTTTCTTGCCTTCAGCGTCTTCTCCTTCGGCTTCTTCGCCCTCGGCGGCCTCTTCTTCACCTTCTTTCTTGACTTCAGCGGTACCTTCACCAGCTTCGGTGGATTTCTTGGTAACAGCCTTCTTCCTCTTCTTGGTGGGTGGGCGGACATCCTTCAATTCATCCTCCTCGGTGAGGATGGGCAAGGTCTGACGTTTGCGTTCACCAACCTTGGTATTCTTTTCAGCGGCCTTAATCAAATGGTCAGCGGCCAACAAATGGGTATCGTAATCGATACGGGTGGCAAACTCCTTGTTGCACTCAATACACTTGGGATGCAAGAACTTCTTCAATTGCAAATGCCCCTCAGACTTACGATGAGCCGAAATATGACCGTGGAAGTTCAAATCGCACATAGTACAGTAGTCCAATTGGCGTTGTTTGCTCTTGCCCATACGCTTCAAACGATCCAATTCAATGGATTTCAATTGTTCAGCAATCTTGGCTTCTTGACGGATCATGTTAGCCTTTAGACGATAGCTTTCCTCAATACCTTCACGCATCATCAAATGGGTGCGTCCCTTGATGTGATTCTCAAATGAATTGGCATCCCACATATGCTTCTTGCAGAGATGACAGTAGAACATATCGTTGGGTACGTTGGCATAGGGAGACTCTTTGCTGTTGTTGGATTGTTGTTGTTCATGGTCATATTGGGTGGTTTTAAGTTGAAATCACCCAAAATAAATGGAGGAAAATAAAGGAAAAATAATTGAATATCATTAGAAAAAAACTTGACAGTAAAAATAAACACAACAGGGGAAGGGAAAAAGGAAGATGACAGTATTGTTAGAGGTTTCATATTTTTTTTTAGGGATATAGATTATTGCTGACATGGTGGTTACAAGTAAAACTATTCCTCAATTGGTTGAAATATAAAATACCCCACTAAATATATTTTATGAAATACTTTTTAGAATTATAAATTATATTTGATTGTTATTGTAAAGCAAAATTTAAAGTATTTACATTCATCTTCATATTTTCATATCAGTGATACGTTTTCTTTTATTTACAGACTCGACTGGTAACTGAAATGTTGCAAAAGTAATGAAGTTAATTTCTTATAAGCAAAGTTCACATATTTGTAACAAATAAGGCTACGATTCAAAAAAATAATTTATAAATTTCAAGCAATTTTGCTTTTTCCACTTTTGTAAAATCTTTTTATATATTAAGGTTTGAATTTAAGGCATTGATATTTCTAGGGAATTAGTACGGAAAACCACTTAAGATGTTTTAAAATCAATTTTCGCAGGAAGGCACTTCGTTCATTTGGCAATTTAAAAATGACATTTTTGGTATAGGTATAATTTAAACATTCAAACTCTTTTACCATTGTGAAAAAAAAAAATTAAAAAAAATAAATAAAATAAACGAAAAATTCTGCTACGTGCACATCTAATTAGGGGCGGTAGTATCCAACTATAATATCCATGAAATAAAACGCTAAAACTAGACACTGTTTAGATAATCCAATTCTAGGGTCAAATCGTCGCATTCGTTATCGAAATTTTTCGATCGAAATTATTCTTCTAAAATAAAATACTAAGAGTAATTTTACTCTGTCACAGCTAACGAGTTATGGCCCAAAGTTAATAGTAAAAGTGAAAACGAGGTCTGACGATTGTCCGTCTTCTTTAAATAATAAACCAAAATATGGAATTTCGGTTGATTTTACTCGATATCGAATGCGACGATTTGCCCCCTGTTCATCTAAAATTCACCAGTGCGAATATTTTTTCTTTATGACGTTTTTATTTTTTTTTTTTAATTTGTATAGAAAATTAATCCAGCAATAAATTAGGGAGTGATAAATATTTCTATATTGGCAAACTCAGAGGGCTAATCACACATTCAAAATAAGAGTAAATTCAATCGAAACTCCATATTTTCATTTATAATTTTAGAACGACGGAGAAAGGTCAGACCTTGTTTCAATGTTACTCTTAACTAGGGGCGGCCATAATTTGTTAACTGTAATAGAGTAAAATTATACTTAGTGTTTTGTTGTGAAAAATAAAATGATTTCTATAACGAGTGCTACGATTAGACAACCCCAGGTAAATTTTAATTCAGCGTTTTGCACTGTTTAGTAAACATTAATTACTTGTTTGACATGGGCAAATGTATCAGAATGGAAGCACGCGGGATATCACAGCACGGTTGACATTGAAGCACGGAGAAGGTTCCATCTTGCTTTGGGATGCTATGTCGTTACGTGGAGCTGGCCCGCTGTACAAAATGAAGGCATTATTGACAAGTTACAATATGCTAGAATCCTAACACAACGAGGCATTATGCACAGGAAAATATGCAAGATGATTATCTAAAGCGCACGATTGTTCACATCAAGCAATGGTTCATCTAGTCGTGATCTCAACCCGATTGAGAACTTATGGCAAGTTGTAGAAGTTTGCTCGTTAAAGACAAACAATTTTGATAATTTTTACACTGAAAAGTCTCGAGAAGCGATTACAAACAGAAAATGTGACAAATTAGAGGCTTCAATAATGCCTCGCAGATGGACCAAAGTAGATATCGAAGGTTTCGCAACAAAATGTAACTTTTGTTCATAAAACAAATATTTGCTTTTTTTATATAAAAGTTACTATACCTATGTGTCCGACTGGCATATCAATGCAATGATTTAAAAGCTAAACAAATAAGAATTGAATTATTACCGCAATTCTGAACATTTTGTTTTTTAAAAACTTGAATTTTTTAAACATATTCACTGTGAACTGATAGGAAATTTCATGGAAACATAAGTTTTACATCGTACTTTTCATCAGGCTTACAAAATCCCAAAATTTTTCCAGGATTTTGCTTTTCCTAATCCCGATCAGCTATTTGATCATAATCATTAGCATATATCCTATATGTATGTAGAGCATGGCCGAAGCTTCTACACATTTGTTTGATGTTTGAATGATGAGCACATAAATATGAGAGTCGAATCGTATTGACGAAATGTAGTGCGTGCTTGTCATAGAAAAATATCTTTCAGAGGTGTGTTAATGCAAATGAAAAGGAAAAGATGAATTTTTTTGTTACAAAATCATTTAAAAATTTTATCAGATAAAATAATAAAAAAAAAAAAAATTATCGGATCAATAGACTGACTTTTTGAACTTCCCTCATAGTCAATTAAAAATCACTGCTCCCGTAAAACACCATCTGTTGGATGTTTCTAAGGCACATTTTTTTTTTTTTTTTTTTGTTGAAATTTTTCCTCAATTTATGACATAAAAAATTATTTTTTTTTTTAAGAATTAAATTAATAATTTACAGTAACTCACAGCTTATTTCGTGTGAGAGAATATTTTTACTTTTTATATAAAAAAAAAAAAACTGCAACTTATAGCATGCATGCGCAATCAAGTGATTGTGCCAGCTGATTGACCGTGTATGGGCCTGTGGTGTGATTGTGCCATCCCCGACTGTGCAAAATCAAAATGAGTTTGATATTTTTGTGATTGCAGAATCATGCTGGTGTCGTGTATAGGACATATTACTCATTCAAGCCCAATTGCGAATATTCTCAAGGAATTCCTCACGGAAAATACTTTTCTCGAGAGAAAAAAAAAAAAAAAAAAAAAAACATCCAATTATAAATTCCGCGTGAACAAAAAAAAAAAAAAAAAAAACATCCAATTATAAATTCCGCGTGAACAAAAAAAAAAAAAAAAAAAAAAAAAAAAAAAAAAAAAAATAAGTATAAATAAGTGGCATCATTGAATTCCGAAGTTTTGCGTATTGACAATTAATTTTCTAAATTTATTTTAAAGATAAATTAAATAAAAAAAAAAATTAACAAGTAAGAAAATTATAGTCGGTCTAGACCGACCATACGATACCCTATACCATGCGTTTAGAGACCCTATCTCTTAGGCCCAACTAACTGGACATAGAAATTAAGCAAAAACCAAATTTGAGTGGGATTTTTATTAATTTTTTTTGGCTGCAGATATGAAAAAGTTCATATCGGATGCTATATCTATATAGGGACTTGGTCTAAAATGGACCGATCCTGATCATGTTTGGTAAAGTCTCTTGTATTTTATATACAAACAAAATTTGAGAAGAATCAGTGCAATATTTTTGTTTTTTAATAGATTTAAGTGAAGATCGGGAAGCAGCTCTATATGGGGTCAAAGGGATCATTTTTGGACTACTCATTAATGGATGTAATGAACGCATACAAACCCAATTTGAGTAAGATCTATATGACAATTTGGATCTTATGGCAATTTATGTCGATTTCATATGGGCAATTTGTATGGGGGCTAGGTCTGAACATGGACCGATTCTCACCAATTTCAATAGCGTTCATCCCATGGCCGATAAAAGCTTATGTACCAAATTTCATCGAAATACATTCATATTTGCGACCTGCAGTTTGATTACAAGCTTTACATGGACACACAGACGGACGGACGGACGGACATTGTTAAATCAACTCAGAAAGTGATTCTGATTCGATCGGTATAATTAAAGATGGGTCTAGGTCAAATATTTTTGGTTGTTACAAACAGCAGCACAAAGTCATTATACCCAAACCACATAGTGGTATAGGGTATAAAAATTAAAATAGCGTAGCTATGATGCGAACACTTGTGGAGGAAATTGGTGTAGAATAACAACGAAATAGCTAAAAGATTGCTAGAAATCAATTGCGAGCTCAATTTATGGAAAACGCAATCAATGCCTGAATTGGCTTTCATTAAAGTTAAGAAAAGTTGAAGTTGGGTTTTATTTGTGGTCTTCAACCTACAAGAACAATAAAATAGTAATTTCTTAAATTTAAATTTTTTTTATCAAAATACTTCTTACATTTTTATATAAACTCCCGTCTGTTTTGCAAGGAAAAATTTTTGAGGGAGAACCCCAATTTAAAGTACATTGAGAATAACTACTTTTTTCCGAAGGAAAAGGGAGAAGTGAGATATTTCATGCGGAATTTTTGTTTAGAATTGGGCTGATTATAATAGAATTTTTGAAGAGCAAACATCGCGCATGGATGAATTTTATGACGAACATAAAAAATTTATTTTTAGACTTAATTAATATCGTATAGTTAAAATATATAATAATATATAATAGATATGTATGTATTCAGTTAATAAATGTAAAAAATAAAACAAAAATTTTTTTAAAGTAACTAACCAGCTGGTGCTATAACAAAAAAAATTTTTTTTTTGTATTTTATTCCTTTCTCTCCTCTTCGTGTAACAAGACAAAAACAAAATTTTATCAGAGAAGAAAAAATATACCAACAACAAAACCACTTGCAAAATCGACGTCGCAGCTTATTTCGTGTGTTTGAATTAACTGTTATTTGAGAGTAATATATGACTTCATCAATTGACTCATATGTTTTGTACATGCTTAATGTTCTATTAGAAATTATATCAGTTATTATGAAAGGCGCGAAATCGTGATTAAACACTTTAAAGAGGGCAAAACCCAAAAAGAAATCTCTGAAATTGTCGCAACGGAGTACCTTGGAAAGCCAGACTCGTTCTGGGGTATCGTTATTTTCTCTGATGAGAGTAAATATAACCTATTTCGGTCTGACGGAAAGGTTTGCGTGTGGAGGAAACCAAATACGGAGCTTCAACCTCAAAATTTACGTGGTACTGTAAAGCATGGCGGTGGTCATGTGATGGTTTGGGGTTGCATGTCGCCATCAGGAGTTGGAAGTTTGGACTTTATTGAAGGTATCATGGACAAAATTCAATACCTAAATATTTTGAAGGCAAATTTACTTCAGAGTGTGGAAAAAATTGGGCAAAAATTGAGAGAATTTCATCTTCTATCAAAGACAACGACCCAAAGCACAAGTCGGATGTAGTCCAAACATGGTTGATTTGCAATTCTCCACATGTGCTCCAAATGCCACCACAATCACCAGACATTAATGTAATTGAAAAATGTATGGACATCTTGAAACAAATTTTAGACTTTATAACATATCCAACACAAAAGACCTAAAAGCGGCCCTAAAAACTGAATGGTATAAGATTTCCCCCGGATTACACGAAAAAATTGGTTTCTTCGATGAATTCTCGTTTAAGAAGTGTGATGAAGCAAAAAGGCATTCATTTTTAAATAAGAATTATTTTTAAGTTTAGTATATACACGAAATAAGCTATGACTGATGTTGTATGAATTTTTGTTTTTGTTATATTTTTTTTTTTTTTTTTTTTTTTTATTTTAACAATTTTCAAATATTGTTTTTGTCTTGTTACACGAAGAGAACAAAGAATAATATGCAAGAATTTTTTTTTTTTGTTAAATTGCATTGTTTTTTTTTTCCATAAGTAAAAATATTGTCTCAAACGAAATAAGCTGTGAGCCACTGTAGATGGAATTATCAGCCGACGATTTAAACAGATGAATTGAAAACTCCGTAAGAAAAAAAATCCTGTTGATGGATGAGCAAATTTGAAACAACAAATAAAACACTTAAAAGCCGTCAATGTCAATAGCTTCGAAATTTGTATTAAATGGGCTTAATAAAACAATCATAGTGTCACTAAAGCCATGATTTCGAGAGCTCCAAAAGAAACAAACATTACTGGAACTAATTTTTTTTTTAAATTTTTCGTGGAATTTGTAAATGAATTTATACCTATGTTTATTTTTAAATTAATTTTGTATGTTCTTTATATTGTTTTAAAAATTATTTTTAGCAAAATAAATAATCTAACCCATAAAAATAGTTTTTATGAAAATCGTTCTTTCCTTATGCATGAGTTTTGAATCTCTCCGTGACTATGCGTGACTATGTCAAAGTTAATCTTTTTTTCACAGCAAGTCTATCGACCAAGTTTCAGATCGATCGGATAAATCACTCCGTGACTATGCATGTCAGAGTTAATCTTTTTTTCACAGCAAGTGTATGACCAAGTTTTAGAACGATCCGATGAGGGGAAGTTTTAATCTCTCTGTGACTGTGCGTGACTATGTCGGAAGTTATAGCTCGATTATGGATGGCAACAGAACTTTAATTTCGTTGTCAAAAGACAACGCAACTGACATTTAAATTGGTATGTAAGACAACTTTCTTCAGTTGCCCAAAAGACATATGCTATTTTGACAGTTTAGCAACTGAAAATGTAAACAAAAGATAAAGAGCATTGACAAAAGTGAATTTGTATAAATAAAAGTGAATTTTTGGGAAAAAAAAATTATTTAATTAAATATAAGCTCAGTGGAACTATTTATTGATGAGGATGAGGAGTTCTTAGACGTCGCATCTATTAGACGGCACTTGATGGACAACTCTAATCTTCTGGAATTACCATCTGTACTGTGAATAAATTCTGATGGTTAAATTAATTTCAAATAAACTATTACATGCTTTAGTTTCAAAGTATATTTTCGTTTTCAAAATATGCAGTGTTTTATATAGTGGAAGCTTTAAATAATGACTAACAATAATCGGGCAACAGCAATACCTCCACTGTTAAAAGTTTGCGCAGCTCTGACTTTTTGATAAAGGTAGTTTTCAGAAATCCCACGGCACCGACATCATTCTGGAAAGGGCTCAATCTACGTTGTCAGTGGTATTAAAAGATGTCGTTCATTTAATAGAAGAAAAACTATGTAAAGTGTGGATAGTATAAAAGAAGACAAGCAAAGAGGAAAAAGCAAAAAATAAAAACTTTATTCGAAGACGGCTTCCTGGGGTTATTATTGGTTGTATAGATGGGACACACGTACATATCATGGGACCGAAGAAAGACATTCGGCACTTATATATGAACAGCAACCAAAAATACGCAGTTGCCAATATTACTATCTGACAACTGAAGTTGACAGTTCTCAGTTGCCATACGTAATACCATTTTGTCAACGCAATTAAAGTTGGGTTGCTATCGATAATAGACCCATTAATCTTTCTTTACAGCAATACTTGCGATTGATTGGATGAGGGAAAATCCGTTTTAAATCTCTCCGTGACTGTGCGTGACCAAGTCAAAGTTAATCTTTTTCACAGCAAGTGTATGAACCAAGTTTCAGATCGATCGGATGAGGGGAAATGACATTATATAACTCCATGACTGTGCGTGAGTACCCTAGAACTACTCTTTAGTCACAACAAGACTGTGGGTCAAGTTACAGATCAATTGGAAAAGGGGGAATGGGGTCGCCCCACGACAGACAGACAGAGGATATAATTTCAAAAAGGGAAATTCTTTTTGTTTTTTATATTGTATGCAACACAGATTTTTTAAGTATGTATTGCGTATAACGAACTTTTCAGTTTAACGAACAGGCCTGACAACTTACTGGTTCGTTAAATCAGAAAACGACCGCATAAAAAAATAAACTGGCCACTTACAGTCTTCAATGTGTCAAGTGACCCATCGTGTTTATTATTAAAAAATAATTTTAACTTATTTTGTTAGTAGGTATATGTATATATGAATTGTCCAAATGACAGCAGTTATTTAAAAGTTAAAAGTAACATTTGTGCATAATTTAAACATAGTTTGTTAAACGGTGTTAAAATTTTGGTTATGAGTGACGACATAAAATTAGTTATCAAATTTTAAAAATAACGATTTTATTTTAGTGAAAATTACAGAATTAATATAAGTTCCTTTATATTATAGTAAATAGTCTAATTGAAACTAGTCATATTTCAACCTTTAAGGAATAGTTTAAACTTGTATTAGCTGAAAAATAGATATTAAAATAAACCCCATGGATAAATGAAAATTGAAAAAACTAAAACACAAATACTTGTACAAAAATCTAATTTAATATATTTTTATAAAAAGTATTAATATTTGTTTACAGTTTTTTTAATTTTTTTTTTCAATAAAATAAAAATAAAAAAAAAAAAATAAAAATAATTAAATAAAAAAAAAATCTTAAACAATAAAATATAAATCATGAATAATGATTGCATAAAGAAAAAAATCCCCATATTCCCAGTTTGCCTAGCTAGCTAAAAATAAACAACCGAAAGGAGTTTCTAACTTTATACTTGAATTTTATCGTAGTACAAATAGAACTCTCCCTGCTCCCCAACCCGCGATATAAATGTATTTAATTTTGTTCTAACTAGAGTGTGGCTTAAAAAGTAGTAGTAGTAGATAATATAAATTATTGAAATATTATGGAATATTTTATAAAAATATCTTGTTTTTCATGGAAACAAAATTGAAAATTTTTTGGTTTGAAGAAATTATTTTGTTTTTTAAAGGCTTACCTCTCAGTTTTCTTATCGCCAGAAGCGGAATCCTTTTTTTTAGGATTGGCATTTTTAGCCAAAAGTTTCTTTGCACGATCAAAAGCATTCTGTTTACGAATGCCGCCACCAGCGCCGGGCTTTGTGGCTGATTTAGCACCAGCACGGTTTTGGAAACCTCCTTGACCACCACGACGATTATTGATACGATTGCCACCACCAGGACCACCGCGATTGACCATCTGATTTTTCGTTTTATTTAAAGTGGTATAAATTGTAATTTTATAAAAAAAAATGCGCACATTTTTTTTTCAAACATAATTATTAAAAAATTATAGACATAACAAAATATACGATATTTTTAATTTAAAAAATGTACATTATTGAAGCAATTGACATTTTTACACATATTGAACATGATGAAGATTAAAAATAAGAAAATACATTTTATATTTTAACACATTTTTTGTTTATATATACATATATAATATTTGATGATATTTTGAAATTGTTTTTAAACATTTAATGGCGCAATTATTTATTTTTGAAAAGGAAAAATTATTTTTAAAATTTTTCACATTTTGTTTAATTTTATTCGTTTGGTCAATACGTTGTAAGAGGTGGTTGGTGGGTGGTATGAGGTTGGTATAAAAGGCAATTAAAATTGAATGGATTTTTGAAATTGTTTGTATGTTGGGCGCATGTGGCATTTTTTTTAAATTGTAGTTATTTTTTGTGTATTTTTTGTTTTTTTTTATATAATTAAAATAAAGTTTTAAAAAAAGTTTTTAATTTATAGTTGAGAAACCCAATCAATTCAGTTTTTGTATCGTTTTTTTTTTTGTAGTAGAAGAATCAATATCACATTATATATTTTGAAGAATAATCAATCGAGATGAAATCAATTGTGTAGTGAGAGTGAATCAAGATCACATGTTATTATTTTCATATTTATTTTGCATCACAGATTATTATTACAGGTCGTAGTAGAAGTGGCAGAGTAGTTGAATGGCACCAGTTGCATACAATCCCACACAGGATGTTTTAGATTTTTATTTCAAAGAATCATCACAAGAATATTCAAGGCGCGTCCATTATATGTTTTCATATTGTATTGCATTTGCGAAATTTTGTGTTGTGTTTGTTTTTGTTATCATTTGTTGTTTTTGAAGTAACAAATAAATAAAACAAGTCGTGTTGTGTAGTTTTTTTTTTACAAAAAAATTGTTGTTTCGTATTACCCACATTTTGATTTTATCAAAAATTTTTTAAATTTTCATTTACAAAGAAACACAAAACATAGTTTTTTTTTGCATTATTTAAGGGTAATAAATAATGAGGGGTATAATAACAACAATGAGAATTGTTTACACAACGACAATTTTAAACAAACAACACAATTTTTAAAAATGCATTTTGCACGATTTTATAAATGCATTTATTTAGTTTTGCAATGGTACGCATTAGATTAGTTCAATTTGTTCAGTGTTTTGGTTTTGCATCATATCATCACAATTTTATCACATAAGTTGATGTATTTTTATTTATTATTTGATGAATGTTTTATATGGATGGAGTAGAAAAAGTAGTAGTAGTTGTGGCAGAAGTTATTCCGAAAACCAAAATTTCAATTCAACATTTTGTGTGAAGGGTCAACAACAATTGAATATTGAATTTGTTTTCATTAGTTTTTTTAATGTCAAAACAGAGGCGACATTTTTTTTTGTAAGAACATGGAGAAGAGAGAATAAAATAAAAAACATTTGATAATTAGAAATGATTTGGAAAATATCCAAAAACGAAAAAAAATTATAATTTAAGAATATTATTGGATTCTTAATGTTGTAGCAATTAAATTACTAAAACTATATGATTAGATATTTGTTTATCATTATTATAATAAAGAGTTGGCCTTAAATTTTAGTTTAAAGAAAAGGAAAGAAAAACTAATTTGGTTTAATTATAAATTCAAAAACAAATATGAAGTTCTTGTTTTTAAATATTATACACGAAAAAATATGAATTTAAACTAAATAAACTAAATAAATAAAATAAAAAAAAATCCTATCATAAGATTCTTAATGATACAGCATAACATTTAAAACTATATGAAGGGTTAGGTCAAGGAATATATTTTCAGACGAGGGTGAGTTGTGTGTGAAAAAAAAAGCAAATTAAAAAAATCATAGTTTAATACAGTTACAGACAAAAAAAAAGTATATATATATTTTTTTTATTATATATTTTTAGTCAATTTTCATACGGAACTGCAAAAATGTTTTGTCGGGATTTATTGCCAACGTGTGTTGTATTTCAAAGATGATAATCTGGCATCACCTAACTTATAAAATTATCTTGTTCTTCTTCAACTGACACATGCAATGATGTCTATTCCACAATATGGAATGTATAAAAAAAAAAAAAAATGAGACATTAGGACTATGTTGTCATTTTGTGGGGAGTATAAATTTGTGGTTGATACAGCTCCCATATACAGCGATTGCCTTCACAAGGGAGGTTAGGGTGAGCTGTTTTATATGTAAACTAAAAAAAAAAAAAAAAAAAAACACGTGCAAAAAGTACATTTAACCTAACTGCACATAGAGTAGCAACGCCAGGACCACAAAGTAAAAAAAAAATGAAACGCGTTTTCTTTTATGCGATATAATAGAAGCCGCGAGGCAACCTTTGCTCAATGGATGTCAAATTGAAACTTCTTATAAATTTATATCATATGTGAAACGTAACATTAAAAGGAACTGACAATAAAATAGCGTCACCATTATTAGAAAAATATCATTGAAAAAATCCGAACTCGATCCAAGTTATATGCTGAAAACTTTAAAAAATGATGCCGGCAATATAAAGGTTTGGGGGTACTTTTCGTGGCAGTGTTGGGGGCCTATATTTTGAATAAAGCAAAATTAATATATGCTACCTTACTTACGCTGAATGGAAAATGCCACTTAAATTGAATTTCCAACAGGATAATAACCCGAAACATGCAAGTATGACTTTTAGACAACTCAGTTCAGAGTTTAAATACGATCGAAAATTTATGGAAAATCGTTAAAGATGGTAAAACCCAAAAATAAGGACGAATTGTGGGAAAAAGTTTAGAATGTATGGTACGCTATTTGAAAAAAGATTTGCAAGGATTTGGTAGACTCCATGGCAATAAAGTGTAAAGGCTGTGCTGAACAATAGAGGATATACAACTAAATACTGACATTTAATAAATTTCTCTCGAACTTTATACAATAAGTTCAGTATTTTTATATTTTTTTTTTTAAATTGTTCATCTCAAAATATAATATTTATTCATGTTTATTATAAGTGAAATATTTAAGTTTATTACACCTAAAAAAACATTTCTCCAAAGAATTAAATATAGTTTTTTTTTTTTTAATTTTGCTCATTGTATACATTTTTTTTTTAGTCATATGTAAAAATATTTTATTTGACCATATTTGTTTGTCCGTAACTGCATCAAATGAAATCCACAATACATTTTTGTGACATAGAAGACATTTCTTAATCTTCTGATTGTAAGATTTCTTGATCGACAATTTAACATTTTATCAAAAACAGAATTTTTTTTTTTTTTTTTTTTTTAATAAATTACAAATTTTTATTAAGAACTTTACTTTTTCACTATATTTAACTAATTAAGTCTTTTGTGCTGCTTCGTATTAGTGTTTAAAAAATTTCAAATTAAGGCAATAAACATTTCCCTAGATTGTGAAATATGTGGCAGAAGACGACTGTGCCCAATTGAAAAGGTAACTTTAATTTAAACTAATCGGAGAGTTTTGGCTTATCGATTTGGGCAAATAAATTTTCAGGTTGATAATCTGATCTGTGCCAAATAATAGGGTCAAATTTGCTGATTTTAACAATGTCATTATTTGCGGAATGAAGATTCTGCTGCAAAAACTTTAAGGATAGTGCAAAAGACGTTTGGTGAACAGGATGACAAAAGAAAGAAAAAAAAAAAAAATATATATATATATACATTTATACAGGGTTAGGCGATTGAAGTGTTACCAAGTTCAAACCGGTGTGTCTGTCAAACTACTGCTCATTCCAACTATATGTCAACAGCTGTTTTCGACAGCTCGTTGTATTGTTTAAAAGCTGCCGAAAACATTTGCGTCTAAGTTTAAAATAAAAGTTATTGGATATGGAGTGCAAACGAAATAATGTGATTGCATTACATTTGGCTGGAAAATCACCACCAGCTGTTGTTAGAGAGCTCAGCCACCTCAAGGTAAATAAAATGTTTGTGTATCGCACCATAAAACGTTATAACGATACCGGCAGCATTGCCAAACGCTATGGTGGTGGGCGAAAAAAAAAACGGCAACATCGGCTGAAATGGTTCGAAAAGTTAAAGCTCGACTTCAACGAAATCCACGTCGCAGTGGTAATCAAATGGCCAAAGAACTGGAAATATCCCAGCGAAGTATTAGACGCATACTTCAAAAGGAGCTCAAGGTAAAGCCTTACAAGTTCCAGAAGGCACACGATCTAACTCCAACGCAAAAAAAAAGTTAGACTCGAAAGAGCAAAGGAGTTAATACGCTTGCACGAACGTTGCGATTTACCAATCATTGTGTTCTCCGATGAGAAAAATTTCCCTATTGAGCAGTTCGTAAACTCTCAAAATGATCGAGTTTACTTAACGGAACGAAATTACGAAAATTTGAGCCTACGAACGGCCACCAGAAGTAATTTTCCATCGCAAGTAATGGTGTGGGCAGCTGTGACCGACGATGGACGCTGTCCAATCGTTTTTATCGAGCCTGGTGTCAAAGTCAATGCAACTTATTATCGAGAAAATGTTTTGGAAGCTGCTTTAGAGCCGTGGGCGCGCAAACATTTCGGTCGTAAACCATGGACGTTCCAACAAGACTCGGCACCGTCCCATAAAGCTCGTGTGAACCAAGAATGGTTAAAAAACCATGTTCCACACTTCATTTCGTCAACACAATGGCTTTCGAATTCGCCAGATGCAAATTCGATGGACTATTCCATCCGGACCATTTTGGAGAGTAAAGGACTAAAAAATATGCCAGTATGGATGCGCTGAAGAAAGCCATTGTACGGGAATGGGCCAAAATGCAGCAAAATCCAAAATGCCGCAAAATCACATTCGTGCAGCATGCAGCAACTCATTTTTTAACCGTTTGAGCCATAGCCAAGGCAAAAGGTGGTCACATCGAGCTAAAGTGAATGGATTCTGAAATTTTGGTTATTTCCACACATTTTTGTAATTTGAATAAATAAAAAATAATTGCACACAAAAAAAATATGGTCGTTTGAATAGGTAACACTTAAATCGCCTAACCTTATATATATATATACATATATACAAGTTTTACATATAGTTCCAAAGAGGCTTGGATGATTATAGAGGTGTGGAGCATTATAAATTCCTTCCGCTGGGCCAAACCTTCGCGAACAAGGACTATTATTTTGGTGTAATTCCGGGGACACCGTGTTTAAAAGATTGGTGAGATAAAAGCGGAATAGGTGCGCTCTTTAACGATGGGCTTACACATGCAAGTAGTGGGATACAAATGTTGTATACGTATCAACGAAAAAATGGTTCGAAATATTCAAATCACATACCATTTGCATTGCTGTTTACTCATGCCAATGTTGGTTCATTTTGAAATCAGTCGGCGACGCGTAAACTTAAAAAAATTGTTTACTTCTAAAATTATATAATTTTGCTTCCACTACTTTTTGTTTTGTTTACAAAATAGAGTTACCGAGTTAATCATATATTTAAGCACATTTTCGGGGAAACTGTTTATTACTATTAGTACTATATTAATATTAATGCTCTATAATTAACAAAGTTGCATTTTTTTAAATCATAATACATTTAAAGAGTTAAAACTTATGTTCTAATTTTACAGTAATCCATTAAATTTGTATTAAATTTTCGACAAGGTAATTGTTTATAGTTTTGAGATTTAATGGCATGAAAATGTCCAATCTTTACTCGCATGCAAAATTAGCTGCCAAAATAAAACTTTTGAATATGTGTATTGTATGGGAGAGGATTACTTTGAAGGCTATAAAATTGATTTGGAGTAGACTTTTTTTTATTCTATAACAAGTCACCTTTTCATTTGAACACAATTGTATACGTAAGCATCGAAAATAGATGATAATTAAATATAAATAGTAAATAATTAGATTTTAAGTGTACAATTTCCGTTCAAGAATAATTTAAAGAAGTTTCTATAGATCCATATTTTATTTTAAATTATTAATGTTTTCTGAACTTAAAAAAGTTCATAAAAAACATATATATATATTTATATGTATCTTATAAATAAATTTAAGATACATTTAATGAGTTAAGAAAAACAACCCTCCTCCTCTTTAAATAAATCAAATTCTAGCCTTATGTATATAATATAAATGTTATGCTGTAAAAATTAAGCTAATCCCTATTAAAACTATATATAAAAAAAAATCAATAATTTTCAAAATACAGACTTAATACAGAAAAGAAATAAAAATCATATACATACCGGTCCACCACGCTGACCGCGATTGCCCATATTGCCACCGCGAGGCATGTCCAACAATGAAGGAGGATTTTGATTGCGGAAGAGATTATTCAAAAGATTATTGGCCAAATTGATAGCTTGGGCATTCATTTGACCGCCACCACCACCACCACCGCCACCAACAACTCCGACTCCTTGGCGCATATTGCCACCAAAATTGCCGCCAGGATGTTGGCCTTCCCAGGGAGACATATTCATATTGCCACCCATACCGC
This sequence comes from Cordilura impudica, assembly GCA_963682025.1. Taxonomy (NCBI): domain Eukaryota; kingdom Metazoa; phylum Arthropoda; class Insecta; order Diptera; family Scathophagidae; genus Cordilura; species Cordilura impudica. The sequence continues at coordinate 27,894,773 of OY821519.1, read as the reverse complement.
CTCGGTTGCCGCCAGACATGGGACCTCCATAATTGTTACCACCGCCAAAGTTGCGATTACGGTTTTGATTACGGAAAGCCATACTTTTAGATTTTTGTTATTTGTGGCAACTTAATGCTATATAAAAAAAAAAAAAAAAAAAAATAGTAAAAACATAATTAGTTGGTCTTTAAACTAAAGGGGCTAGTTATTAAGATTTTTTTCTAAAAATTAAATTTGAACATAAAGAAAAAAAAAAAACGCTCACAATCAATATAAAGATTTCGATTAACTTCAAATTAAAACGTAAATTTTATTTTAAATAACAATTAGAACTTTTTTCCGAAAGTATTTCTTGTATCTATATAGACTCCTTACAAATTTCTGTATGTACACTAAAATACATTCCAATTAGATACAACACTGTGATGTGCTAAGTAACGCGTTAATATATACAGAGTTGATATAGAACTAAACAAACGAGTGAAAAAAAATGCGAAGTGTAAATTGTGTAGTAATTCTACACAGGTACATATATATTATATACAGGGGGTTGAAAATGGCAACCGTTTCTGTATAGTTAACGTTTCCTCCGATTGGTGATTTACAATGAAAAATTTCAAGAAAATTATCTTCTAAACAGAATTTTCGTAAAAGGAAATATAAACAAATTAGATAGAAACTAATTATAAGATTTTTGTGATAAAATTGTTAATAATTAAGGGCTCAAAACTGTTTTTTAAAACCATTTTGAAAAATCAAAAGATCATTAACACCGGCTTGTTTTTACGAGTAACAAGACCAAAAGTACAACAAACTAACGAGTAGAAGGCAAAGAAAAGAAAATGGCGCGTTCGAGTATACATCGTAAGTTTTATAACATACGTTTTATAACAATGAAAATGGGAATTATGGTGACGTACTTTCTCACAAAATTAAAAAAAGAGCAACCGGCCGGCCGGTAGCTATTTGCAAATTTCGATCTAGAAAAGAAAAATTTTCACAATTTACCATACTTTACCAATACATAAGTACATATTTCGCAAGAAACCCATAATTTTTGTTCGTGTTTTCCAATGTTCACGAAATCAACTGTACTCAAATCACGTTTGCCACCCCGCCAATTTTATATGTACCCATTTTCTAGATCTTTTTAAACAAGGTACACGAATTAACATGAAAAAATGTGACCAGACCCAAAAACGAGTGACTAAGAAAATATGTAAGTGAAAAAAAAAACAAAATGTTATATAATTCGGAAAATACTTGAAATTACTGAACTTAAATCATTTATCCAACAAATTTAATTAATTTTAATTTCACACAATATACTTTTCAATCGCAAAACTGATGACTACAGATATTAATTAATTTTCTTACCTTTTGTATAAAAATTGTTAACGAAGATTATTTAATAATTCAAATTACTTGAAATTATTTATTTGTTGTTTGCAAAACTATATTTTCTTAGTTGTAAAAGAAACAAAATGGCTGCTGCAAAGTTCTATACACCTCAATTATATGTATAACTTTGAAAATATGCCGCAGAAGACTTTATAACACAACCTTACTCCACGAAAGACAGAAAATTACTCGTGTAAAGAAATTGTTTCTATACACGATTTCGATTTTTGTGTAGAGAAAGAACAATTCGTTGAAATATAACGAGTTGAATAACAGGGTTGTATTTTTGTAGAGTACGTGCTATTTATAGAGTCGTATTTTAGTAAGAACCCCTTCACACAAGGTAATTTTTGTTGCACAATTTTTTTCAATTCTCTTTTAGGGCCCTGTTACACCTTTAATATTATTGACCGCGATTGAATATTATTGAACTTGTAGCATGCAGTATTGATGGATCGCGATCCATTTTAATGGATTGCAAAAGTTGTGCACATCGTGTGATACATATGAAGCATTTCATATGTAAAATACATGTGGAAAATTACATATATGTACATTTTTCAGTTAGAACGGTTTCTATTTTGTCATGACAAAACATGAAAATACAACACAGATTGTGGCGAAGGAAAAACAAAGTAAATTAATAAGATTAATAAAAAGAAAAATAAATTGTTTAATAATAATTAGCCCCGGTTTACACATGAAATTTTTCTTTCTGAAACTGTTTGAAATTCTCTGTTAAACTTTCATCCGTGTCTACACACTGAAATTTTTCTATTGAAATTTAAGATTTGTACATGTTTACTTTATCATTTTATTTATTTATTTCATCATTTTATTTAATTAAAATTAACTTTATTTCACTTTATTATCTTTCTTAATACAAACGAACATAAAAATGAAAAAAAAAAAAACGTAAAATAACTTCACTTTGATAATTGCGAAGCAAGAAACAAAAGAGAATTTCAGAGTACATGAAAGTATGTACCCCCTGCCATTCGTCTCTCCCGTCTCACCTATAAACTCAAGACCACAGCCTAACACGGTGCTGGACGGTGCTCAAGACTTTCAGCAAGAAAACTTTCATGTGAAAACACACACTTCACAATTTAAAAAAATATGTAATATATATAACTTTATTTTTAACAATAAATTTTGTAAATTCACAAATAAAAAAATCAGCTGTTGTTTACATTTAGAGGTTATGTCATACATATGCGGTGTGATAGCAAAAATTATGAATCGTATGTAAAACGACAACTTTGACAGACATACGGAATTACATATGGATAAAAAAAAGTTCAGTACATATGTAAAAAACACGTCGTGTAATAGCACCTTTAATGTTCACACTGAGAAATTGTTTTAAATAAAGTCCTTAAAAAAAAACAAATATTGAAGACAAACATTGAAATGCATAATGTGTTATTTGATAATAAGTAAATTAATCAATTTAAATAATTTTTATAAAGTTTTTTGATTCATTTAACTACAATAGTTTATGTCACAAATCAGACTATGATTTACCACCCTGCCTGAAAGGTCTTACTTGTAGTGCATTTTTTAGCCCAATTACAATTTTAAAAATATTTACAAATATTAAATGTGAAATAAATTTTTAAGGTGTTTCATTGTACAAAACGAAACGAAAAAATTTGTATGAAGAATTCAAAACTTTGAAATATTTTTACCCATAAAGATCTGTTTGAAAATCTTTCCCTTAACGTATTAATATTATTTTACTAAAATTATTGTTACTATATATCTAAGTAGAAAGGGATAAAACCCTAAACTAAGAAAGGCTGACAAACTAATGTACATAATAATATTATCTAATAGTGCATTTACTTTTAAGCAAAATCTAGTATATACGAGATTTCGAGCCAACTCTAGCTCATTTTTACTAGATTTCCCATACAAAACAAAATCTAGCTCGTTACTAGATTTTAGCAAAATCTCACAAAATCTTGTCAAACTTGGGCACTACCAGATGATACTACTTTGTTTTTATACCCTATACCACTATGTGGTGTGGGTATAATGACTTTGTGCTGCTGTTTGTAACTACCAAAAATATTTGACCTAGACCCATCTTTTATTATACCGATCGACTCAGAATCACTTTCTAAGTCGATTTAGCGATGTCCATCCGTCCGTCCGTTCGCCCGTCTGTGTGTCCAAGTAAATTTTGTAATTAAACTACAGGTCGCAAATATTAATATATTTTGATAAAATTTGGTATATAAGCTGTGGTCGGCCATAGAATGAACGCTATAGAAATTGGTGAAATTCGGTCCATGTTCAGACCTAGTCCCCATACAAATGACCCCTATGAAATCGACATAAATTGCCATAAGATCCAAATTATCATATAGATCTCAGTCAAATTGGGTTTGTGTATGTTTATTATATCCATTAATCACTAGTCTAAAAATAATCCCTACAGGACAATTCTTAGTCATAGGCCCCATAAAGAACTGCTTCCCGATCTTCACTTAAATCTATCAAAAAACAAAAATATTGCACAGATTTTTTTCCAAATTTGATTTGTATATATTTTTTTAAAATATAAGTGACTTTACCAAATATGGTCAGGATCGGTCCATTTTTCGACCTAGTCCCCATATAAATATAGCACACGATATGAACTTTTTCATATCTACAGCCAAAAAAATTAATAATGCCACTCAAATTTGGTTTATGCTTATTTTCTATATCCAATTAGTTGGTATAGGGTATCGTATAGTCGGTCTTGACCGACTATAATTATCTTACTTGTTTTTTAATATTGTAGTAGAAAATTACAACGCAGTGACTGAAAACTTTTCATTTAAAAATAAAAACAAAAGCAAACAACTTGAATAAAAAGGAAATAAAATATGAATTATTAATAAAAATGACGTGTCTATAATAAAAAATATAAAAAATAAGTAATTGAAAAGTTATAATTTTTTATACTTATATGTGCCCATTCCCATTTGTTACATAATAATTGTGCAAAATGCATTTGTTTTTGTTGTTCAAGCAATACATTTAACGAATGCTGATGTTTTTTTTTTTTTTTTTCGCAAAATCTCTATTTCAGCTTGTGCTTTTTCATTCTTGATGCATAATATAATAATAAAATATGTTCCTTTTTAGAATTTCCATATATCCATTTTCCTATTGTTTTGTTTATTTTTGGTATTGCTAGTTTATACGTTTTATTTTAATCAGATGTTTATTGCTGTGGAAACAAAATCTCACAAAATGTCAAAAAATTTAGAGATAATCGGTCTAGATTTTGAAAATAGATTTCAACTAAAATCTACTAGATTTGCCTTAGATCTAAACTCTATATAAATATAGAATTGAATTGCAATATTTTTAAAATTTTTTCATACAATTTTTTAACGTTTCGTTACGTTTTGTTGTTTATTGTTAAAATTTTACATTCATTGTTGTTTTTATTTTTACAGAAGAAAGAAAGAAAAGCCATGAGTAGTTATAATGCTGAGTACACACGATGGAACATTAAGGAAACATGCCGATGCTTCTGTGAATGTTCTATCGTGTGTAGCAATGTTTCATGTCCAAATTTATGTTTCAATTTTGATTCCTCAAATATCAAATTATTTTGATATTTTATGTATCCAAACTGAATGTTCCATCGTCTGTATCGATGTTTACTATTTTTGGTCTCTTATTTCATTGAGAGCAGTCGTGCTGGAATAAAAAAAAGACAAAAATGGCGAACAATTAAGATAATGAAAATTTTAAGGATTTTATAAACTTTTTGGTTTTTTAATTATTATTATTTTTTTTTTTTTGATATTTCGAACAGCATCGCTGTTCATCTTCGGTAATAAAACAGAAAACACAATGTATGCAATCGTTATTATTATTGTTTGAATCAATGTTTTTCTGTAACATTAAAAATTTGTTATAAATTGTATTTATGTTTTAGATTTCTGAAGATGAACAGCGATGCTGTTCGAAATATCAGAAATAAAAATAATAATTAAAAAACCAAAAAGTAAAGAATTTGATTTTTATTATTAAAACCATATGACCTTGAGCCTAACAAGCCAAAAATCACATTACAACACAACAGGTCAACAATAAAACTATCAACATTTTATAAACTAATATAAAGATATAAATGACCGGATCAATAAAGCTCGATCAGCCTTCCAATTGCTTTAAAAAATTTGGAGATCAAGCAATATCACTAGAAAAACAAAACTTCATATTTTCAACAGTAGTGTTACAAGTGTACTACTCTATGGCTGTACTACCTGGAGACTAACTCAGGAAAGCTTGAGAAAGCTACAATCATTTACAAACCGCTGCCTACGCCAAATCCTACAAATTTTCTGGCCATACTGGGTCACAAACGAACAGCTTCTTGAATTGGCAAACCCCAACTCGATCGAGAATGAAATAAAAACGTAATTGGAAGTGGATTGGGCATACACTTAGAAAGCCTCCACATGAAATATCACGCGCAGTGATGGAGTGGAACCCGCAAGGTCAACGAGGTCCTGGTCGACCACGCTCAACGTGGATAAGAAACATAACAAAACGATTATGAAGATATCGGAATGACATGGAACCAAGTTAAATCATTAGCTAATGATCGAATAAGATGGAAAGAGTTCGTTGGCGCCCTAAGTTCAAATTGAACGTCTTATTTAACTTTTCTTTTTTTTTACTATTGCAATAAAAAAGGTTATAAATAAAGGAATTTAAAAAAAAAAAAATATATAAAAATTTATAAATTTTTTATAAATTTTTAAAAATTTTATAGCTGAATAGAAAATTTATTTTCTTCCGCATATATTTGTTTAGTATGTACTAATGTATTCAATAAACACACAGAACTGATGTTTCGTTTTTTGTTTCATCGTCTGTATTAAAAAATGGAAACATATTCTTTTCGCATGTTTCTGTTTATGTTCCATCGTGTGTACTCAGTATAACCAAAAAATCACCGTAATTTTGGACATGCACAAAAGGCTAAAAAGTCAACGTCTAAATTGGTACTTAATGTTATTCTTTAAGCAGAGCTGTATTTTATTGTCTACACAACTAACAGTATTGCCAGAATGAAATAATTTCGTTTTTATTTTCTAATGCAAACATCTAAAATCGTGAAATTAAACAATATATATATGTATATATATATATAAAAGTAAAATTTTAACAAGGATTTCAATAATTGACAGCAGAAGTTATAGCAGCCAATCTAACAAATAATTAAAGGTAATGAGATTTTATATACGTCTTCTACACTTTAAAGCTTATAAATTTTTAAAGAAGAGTTTTTATATTTTTGATTATAGCATCTTTTCATTATATTATAAAAATGCTTTGTAATATAATTTGTAATTTAATTTTAACAACGATTAGTTTGACTATATTTTTTTAAGAGTTAAAATCCTTTTGCAAACCCCTGAATTTCTTGTTACTCGTTTTAGAAAAAAACACAAACATAATTTGACACATTTTTAAATCAAGTTTTATTAATTCAACTGTTTGTTTATGTATCACTATACAAATGTAACATAAAATATATAAACATTAAAATAATGTAACAACAATTATGCACTCAAAAATGCCAGTAGAAAAAGCAAAAAATTAAAAAGATATTACCGTTATGCCCTTTCTGTGAATTGTAGTAAACTATGCCAATAAATCTACTGACTTTTTTTTGAGTGTAGTATGACTTAATGAATAGTGTTAAAAGACATGCACATTAAAAACACTTTCTGTTTAAAAAATATGTACTTGTTTATAAATTCGCTAAAGCATTTATATATGAATATATATATATATATATATATATATATATATATATATATATATATATATATATATATATATATATATTCATTTAACATATAATATTTCGTTAAAATTTCAAATTTTTGCCTGTAAATATAAATTTTAGTTGGTCATATCTTAGGTAAAAAAATATTCCACACAATCGTCATAACTTTCGTTGTTGTACCAACAATTTTTAATTGTAATTTTGCAAAATTTTATTATTAGTAATTCTTACAAAGTGACCTTTACAGCCTTGAGGACACATAATCTACTTAAATTATTTAAAAATTTTGGTTAGGTGTTGAAGAAAATTCGTAGGGTGTAACATGTAAGGAGGTTTTAAGTAGGGAAAAATACACTTGTGTACATACATACTACCTACACATTTCTTAAGGGTACAGTTACACAGTTGAGGTTATTGGAAAAATTTATTTTTGACAATAAATTTTATGAGAACATCGAAATTTAATGAGCGATACACTTCCTAGAATAGGTATACGTACACTTGAATATGTAAATTTTAAGTATTAATAACCATTTTAACAATATTAACCCATTTTGCGTTTTCGCAACACCACTTTTGGGACTTTCAACTAACGGATTCGAATAATTTTTTTTTCAAGTTAGTTTAGGATTTTGCCATTGCGACACTGACTCAAAGAAAGATTTACCTGCTTCGTTAAATCAAGTTCCTAAAGTATTAAAAAAGGTGCAAAAAAAATGCTTTCGCAAAAATGTCCAAATATATAAAATAAAAAGGTCTGTTTTCTCTGCCGCGAATGTAATGTCCCCCTTAATCAAACTACAGGTCGCAGATATGAATATATTTTAATGAAATTTGGTAAATAAGCTTCTATCGCCCATGGAAGGAAAGCTATTGAAATTGATCTCGACTTAAATTGCCATAACAACCAAAGTATCACATATATCTCGTTCAAATGGGGTTTGTGTGTGTTTATTACATCTATTACTCAGTAGTTCAGAAATAAACCCTATAGGACAATTTTTAGTCAAAGCGCCCATATAAAGTGGCTTCCCGATCTTCACTAAAACCCAATCTTCACTAAAATCAAAAATATTCTACAGATTTTTTGCATAAATTACCAAATATGGTCCAACTAGATCGTTTGAATTAGTCCCCGGTAGGTGAGTAGGTAGCATGCTCGCCCATCATGCGGGGGTGTGGGTTCGATTCCGGTAGATGAGTAGGTAGCATGCTCGCCCATCATGCGGGGGTCGTGGGTTCGATTCCCAACAGAGGCTTTGGTCTATCGCTGCAAAAACTAGCCAAATCCGGCTTATCCCTGGACCCAAAAATTAGAATCTGCAGATAAGCCACTCGGCTTCGCGGAACCAGGCTTAAAAAAAATGTGAAATTTATTTAAAAAAAAACATAAATATAGCATATGATATGAATTTTTTCTAATCAGCAGGCAAAAAAATTAATAAAAATTCCACTCAGATTTGGTTTATGCTTATTTTTATACCCAATGAGTTGGATCTAAGACCACCTCTCTAAATGCATGGTATAGTGTATTGCATAGTCGGTCTATATTGACTATAATTTTCTTACGTTTTTTTTCAATTCAAATAATCACATTTCATGTGCATTTGATTTTTGCAACTCTTAAAGCGGAATATAAATTCTTATAACTCAAAAGATTTTTAAGAGTTTTTCCATGCTTTTTGGGGTCACTAATTATCCAAAAAAATAAATTCAATTTTTTACTAGTTTAGGGAAACTTAATATTAAAATTTCATTATTTCCCAAGTTCAAGCCTCAATCACTCGAGGAATTGACAATATTCGTGCATAAAATTAACTACTTTAGGAAGAAAAACCAAAATTATTTTTTCCCAAATGTTATGATGGAAGAAGAAGAAGACTTATATTTAATTAATTACGATTTAAAATTGGCATTAAAATTTTCATAAATCAGAAAGTGAAGTTAATCTATTTAGCAAGTGGCAACATCTATATCTATAATATTAATAGGCAAGGCGATTTCTTGTGACCGATGTAACTTTGTCAGTTTTACCCTGACTTTGACCAAAGATATCTCAGTTGAAAGGTATTTCTTTTTAGCTGTCCCCCAGATTTACGGATTTTTACATTTTTAAATATTTTTTTGGAGTAAAATGCATTTAAAGTTGCAACTAACACATGCATAAAATTATACAATGCTGTGTGTGATTTTACTAAATTTGTTAATGTGTTTGAAAAAACTGTGTATAAAAAGCCCCGTGTTGAATTGAAAAATAATTTTACAAATAAACTAATAATGACAATAACGCAATCGAATTTTATTATAATAATTGCATATTACACGCCCTGTGTGGTATTATGTATTGTGAATAGTATACCTTTAGGTGGCGTAAAACATTAAAAGAAATAAATTGAATGAAAAAATAAAATTTAGAATTTGCACTCGAGTTTCGAGGGCTGGGCTATGTTAGTATTAATTATAATGCTATAAAATAAAACGTTGAATACTTAACCTACACAATAAATTATGGGTTGTCCAGGTTAAAATGATGCAACTTAACAATAATTTTGTTTATACGAGTTGTTTATACAATGTTGGTACGTAAAACTGCACAAAACCGTTATTCAAATGAACTAATTTTCAATTTGTAAAAGCTCTTATATATATGTTCTTGCTATAACTATTAGTTTTATTAGAAATTATTTAACAAAATCTATGATTTAATATGAAATATGTTTATAGTAGTTAATGAGACCCTGGGCTTCATGTAGGTGTAAAACGTTTAAATATATACGGTCCGATTAAATACATCAACTTTTATTAACCAACCGTGTAACCTGCTTTTTTTTTATATGATCTCTCATACTTCTTATCCTCTAAACTAAATAAAAATAGTTGTATTTAGTTGTCGTTTCCTTAACTCCTAAATGCCCTTGTTAAAACTTAAGGCAGCCCTCAACTTATTACGTATTCGCGGCGAAGTCCAACGAGAACCGGCCGCCGAACTAATGCCGCTACCATTATTACGTAAATCATTGGGCGACACCCCTTCATCTACGTCGTCGGCTTCGGTTTTGATTTCCATTTTTTGAACAATTAAACGCAACAATTGATGTTGTTGTTCCAGTATGCGGCTGATGTCACGTAATTTCCGCTTATGTTTTTCCAATTCGCCATTAATGAAATCATCATTATTATCAAACTGCAACACATCCATAGCTGTTGTGAAATAAGGATAGATATTTAAAGGTTTAGAATATATTTAACGTTTCTCAATTCCCTAGGGCAGATAGAGTGAGCCAATCTTTCTCATAATTTAGTACACTCCATTCTACAGAGGACCACACTCTATCTTTCTTAGGTCATATTATACTCACAATCTTCGGTAAAGGGATTTGAAAACCATTTGCGTAATATAAAATCAAAGAAACCCAATTTCGATTTAGCTTCATTTGGATATTCGATTAGTTCCATTTTATCGATTTTCTGTAACCACATTTGCGGTAATTTTCTTTCCAATTCCGTATGTAAAACCACCTAAAACAATTCGTATTTTCAGCGAACTTAATTTCGGAAACAATTAATCGATTTACATACCTGCATGGCCAGTCTTTTCAACTGGGCATTTCTTCTAACGGATTCTATGTCACCAACTGCCAAACCGATGAGTAGATTCATAAGTAATATGGGCATTAAAATCATAAAGACACCTACAAGATGAGTTGTTAAAAAAAGAATTATAACAAAAAATATCGTGGGTTTATATTCAAAACGAGGAAAATAAATGTATTTATTAGATCTTAAAGTATGTTTTGTTCGGTCTACTACAATATCTATTTTAAAACATCAATATCAAAGAATTGATGTGTAACCAAGGATCATACATATATGGCACTGGTCTGCTTGAACCAGCCAACACAGAATTTCTAAGCAAGAACTGAAACCACTCCGCTACATATGAGCCGATGAATGTCTTAACTACTAGCCTTAAGCAGTGTTCAGACTTTGTGTTTTGTTTCATAAACTCCTCTATGATACTGACTGCAGAAACGAAGCATGTTTTTAACTAATCTGGGTGCGCTGAATTCGAAATTGGGCTATCACGTCTTGTTAATTTTTTATCGCATGCTGGCAATACTGTAAAACAGTCAATACTGACACTACAATTTCACAATTATTAATTTGACAGAAGACCACATTCATTATAAATCTTCATAATATTAGCGTTTAAGTATGTCAGGGAGATCGTGTGTTACTGATTCAAGCTATTTTTGCTTTGTGTGTGGTGAATATTTGGTTGGAAAAAAGGGATATGCAATATCAGAATCATTAAAATATGCATATTAAGATTATTTTGATTTTGCTGTCAGAAACTTGGACAAACCGTGGACACCGACAATGTTTTGCAATAGTTGCAGAACTGTTTTATACAAGTGGTCAACTGGCAAGAAGATCTATTTCGATTTTTCAATTCCAGTACTTTAGAGAGAGTCATGTAAATACCAAACCGATTTTATTTCTGTTTAACAAAAGTTGCCGGATTCAATATGAAAAATCGAAAAATATTACTTACGCGAATGTCCCATCGGTTTCCAAACCAGTTTAACGTCCACCAAATGATCCATTACCAGTCATTCCCAGTGCTACGAGCATTGAGTCCGAAACATCTTTCACCAGCAGCGGTAGTTTGTATGAGGCTGATGATGAACGCCATTTAGTAACGGGTGATTTTTTTGAGGTTAGGATTTTCATGCATTAGTATTTGACAGATCACGTGGGATTTCAGACATGGTGTCAAAGAGAAAGATGCTCAGTATGCTTTGACATTTCATCATGAATAGACTTACTAACGAGCAACGCTTGCAAATCATTGAATTTTATTACCAAAGTCAGTGTTCGGTTCGAAATGTGTTTCGCGCTTTACGTCCGATTTATGGTCTACATAATCGACCAAGTGAGCAAACAATTAATGCGATTGTGACCAAGTTTCGCACTCAGTTTACTTTATTGGACATTAAACCAACCACACGAATGCGTACAGTGCGTACAGAAGAGAATATTGCGTCTGTTTCTGAGAGTGTTACTGAAGACCGTGAAATGTCGATTCGTCGCCGTTCGCAGCAATTGGGTTTGTGTTATTCGACCACATGGAAGATTTTACGCAAAGCTCTTGGTGTAAAACCGTATAAAATACAGCTCGTGCAAGAACTGAAGCCGAACGATCTGCCACAACGTCTAATTTTCAGTGAATGGGCCCTAGAAAAGTTGGCAGAAAATCCGCTTTTTTATCGACAAATTTTGTTCAGCGATGAGGCTCATTTCTGGTTGAATGGCTTCGTAAATAAGCAAAATTGCCGTATTTGGAGTGAAGAGCAACCAGAAGCCGTTCAAGAACTGCCCATGCATCCCGAAAAATGCACTGTTTGGTGTGGTTTGTACGCTGGTGGAATCATTGGACCGTATTTTTTCAAAGATGCTGTTGGACGCAACGTTACGGTGAATGGCGATCGCTATCGTTCGATGCTAACAAACTTTTTGTTGCCAAAAATGGAAGAACTGAACTTGGTTGACATGTGGTTTCAACAAGATGGCGCTACATGCCACACAGCTCGCGATTCTATGGCCATTTTGAGGGAAAACTTCGGAGAACAATTCATCTCAAGAAATGGACCGGTAAGTTGGCCACCAAGATCATGCGATTTGACGCCTTTAGACTATTTTTTGTGGGGCTACGCCAAGTCTAAAGTCTACAGAAATAAGCCAGCAACTATTCCAGCTTTGGAAGACAACATTTCCGAAGAAATTCGGGCTATTCCGGCCGAAATGCTCGAAAAAGTTGCCCAAAATTGGACTTTCCGAATGGACCACCTAAGACGCAGCCGCGGTCAACATTTAAATGAAATTATCTTCAAAAAGTAAATGTCATGGACCAATCTAACGTTTCAAATAAAGAACCGATGAGATTTTGCAAATTTTATGCGTTTTTTTTTTAAAAAAAGTTATCAAGCTCTTAAAAAATCACCCGTTAGTAACTCAAGCTGAGCTTAATGATCTAATTCGGTATATACATTTGAAGAAGCAAGACGCAGAATTACTAGCTTCACGCATGCAGCAGTGGAAACATCTTGCAGTTGGGACAAAAGTAACAATCTATAGAGATGGAAGCTTGGAATTGGCTGCATATTTTGAAAAGAAACACTCTATTCTGTACTGTACTGATGTTGATGGTTTATTTGAAAAAATGAAGCAGCCATATGACAAAACTGAATGGATATTATTTATTGATGGCTCTAAGTAAGTTTAAATGTTCTTCATTTGCATATTTGAAATGAAAAACCATCCATACAAATTGCTCATGCCATTAATTCAAAGAAAAATTACGAATCAATGACTGATATCTTGAAATTACTCAAATACGACGATCATAAATGGAAGATCTGTGGTGACCTTAAGGTGTGTGATTTAAATTTCTTTATATATATATATTATAGACCATCGTAAAAAACTGTAAATTGATCTGTTTCATGTCATTGGTTTGTTGACTGGTATGCAAGGAGGTTTCACAAAATGTTGTTGTTCCTTTGTCTATGGGATAGTCGAGCTACATATCATCGTTACGTCAGAACAGAGTGGCCAAAAAGAACTGAGTATTCACCAGGAAAACAAAACATTTCAAATAAACCATTAATTGATCCAAATGACGTTCTTCTTCCGTCGCTGCACATAAAATTGGGCCTTTTTAAGAACTTTGTCAAGGCTCTAGACAAAGATGGTGCAGCATTTAAATATTTGTTAGCGCTTTTTCCTAAAATTTCATATGCTAAAATCAAAGAAGGCATATTTCTTGGCCCTCAGATCAGGAAGCTATTGAACGATGACAATTTTTCACAATGTTTATTGGAGAATGTATGCAGCCTGGAAATCTTTCAATAAGAGTGAAAACTACAGAGAAATTGTGGCTGAATTTTTGAAAAATTATCACGAATTAGGTGCACGAATGTCACTCAATTACATTTTCTTCATTCGCACGAATGTCACTCAAAATACATTTTCTTCATTCGCATTTAGATTTTTTCCCACAAAACCTAGGTGCGGTGAGCGACGAACAGCGAGAGCATGCTCTCCAAGATTTAATGAAAATTGAAAAAAATATCATGGATTTGGGACAAAAGCATGTTGGGAGACTATTGCTGGACTCTAATACGTGAAATCAAACCAACAAAATACAAACGACATTCAAATAACGCCATTCACTTTTGAAAATTCATTGATTTTTAAATAAACTACTGATTTTTTATGTAAAAAACGAATAAAAACATTTATTTTGTATCTCGAAAACCTGATGCGATAGAGAAAAAACCAATTACAGATTCGAATTCAGCCTACCAAATTACCCTAGGAAAGATATTTGGTTGCTTCAGTCCTTGTTGGCTAGTGTGATTGGTGACTTATTTTCTGAATTCTGTTGTGTATGAAAATGACTAGCAAATGATATGCTGGGAAACACAGTTGCAGCCCTGTTAATATTAATATACGCAGTAATTTTTTCTTCATGGGCCTTCTTTGAACGCTCTTTACTGTTTGAGAGACAGCCTCTCCAATTAGCTGGGTGGCCAGATTCACCACAGTTTACGCAACTTGATTCAGTATTCTGTAATTCGTTACGGAGACATTGACCGGATAAATGTCTTCTCTGTGTTACAGTTTTTTGCAATGTGACCTCACAGTTGGCATCTACGGCATTGTATCACCAGTTCTTTTTTCTTGGGCTTTTCCCAAGTTATGCATTTAGGGGGATAAGAAAAAGGGCTGAGTTAACTTTAGTTTTTACTGGAAAGTTGTTGTGAAATGGGTAACCTTAGAAATAACGCCAGTCTCTGTGCCGTGACGCAAAACCAAGGAAATTTGCTTGTGCTCCTTTGGGATAAATGAATATGAATTGATTTTCTTATTCCTTAAGGTAGTAGTCATTTCTGAGTGAACATTAGCATCAGACAAGAATGGTTTACTTTTGTGTTGGTTGACATTTTTTATTTTGAAAGTAATTTTTGGGTATTTAGCCTCCAATAGGAGACTTTTTTTTATCTTACTCTTGACGTTTGGGTTGCTTTCGATCTCCAAATCTGTAGGTATGGAGATCCTGTCATGTCTGTTAAGGCCGTTAGCATTCAGGCCAGATGTACCAACAATCGCTGGATGATTTGAATCGTCAAATCTAGTCCTCTTGTTACAATTGCCATTGTCTAAAATGCCATCTTCAACAACAACTCCAGGGGAACGGCTGCCACAGTGCATGCCGTCATCATCATCCATCACAATGGGGGAATAGCAATTTCCCATATAAAGTAATCAATTACTGGAACAAGCATTTAAGATATTGTAGGAATAAAAAAAATCATGTGAGTCCGATCACACGGGTGATGTGTAAACATCTAGTAATTAAAGATTTTTTATGACACTTTTTAAAATCAAACAGAAAACGTCATCTATGTATCACTTATAGCAAACAACTGCAGGGGCTCTTCTAAAGGGTTTTTAACAGGGACGCTACAAAAGCGCCTATGATGCGGGGGTCGTGGGTTCGGTTCCCACCAGAGGCTTTGGTCTGTCGCTGCAAAAAAAAAAAAAAAAAAAAAAAAAAAACTAACCAAAAATTAGAATCTGCAGACAAGCCACTCGGCTTCGCGGAACTAGGCTTAAATAAAAAAAAAAAAAAAAAAAAAGTAGAAAGACAGGGACAGCAAACGACGCCATATTTCTTGCCGCTCTTTTGACATTTCTCTTCAGTAAGGTTTACCATTTCATGATGGAAAGATATACGAGCCAACAACGAGCCGAAATTATTAAAATTTACTACCGAAATTCGGAGTCAGTGGCCTCAACGTTAAGAGCGCTATGTCCAATTTATGGTCGTCATAATCGTCCTAGCAGATCAACAATTGAGCATCTAGTGGAAAAATTTGAATCCACAGGCACAGTACAAAATGTTCCCGTGCCAGTGGGACAAAGAAGTGCCCGTAGTGTCGAGAATATTGCTGCCGCTGAGGCTTCAGTTGAAGAAAGCCCAAATGTGTCTCTCACACGTCGTTCTCAAGCGTTGGGCGTCTCTGTGACGTCGTTGTGGCGAATTTTGCGAAAAGATCTTGACCTACATCCTTACAAGATCAAATTGACGCAAGAACTGAAGCCGCTTGACCACCAGAAGCGTCGTATGTTCGTGAATTGGGCTGAGCAACAACTTGAAAATGATTCGGATTTTCATCGAAAAATCATCTTCAGCGATGAGGCTCATTTCTGGCTGAATGGCTTCGTCAATAAACAAAATATGCGTTATTGGTCAGACAGCAATCCACACGTACTCCATGCGTCATCATTGCATCCCGAAAAAATTACGGTTTGGTGCGGTTTATGGGCCGGCGGCGTCATTGGGCCGTACTTCTTCCGTGATGATCAAGACCGGCACGTTACTGTGAATGGGAATCGCTACCGTTCAATGATAACCGAATATTTTTGGCCCCAATTGGATGATATGGACTTGGAGGACATGTGGTTCCAACAGAACGGCGCCACAAGCCACACAGCGAATGTCACAATCAATTTATTGGAAACCAAGTTTGGAGAACGTGTTATCTCACGAAATGGTCCAGTAGATTGGCCGCCTCGGTCGCGCGATTTGACGCCGTTGGACTATTTCCTGTGGGTCTACGTCAAGTCTGTGGTCTATGCCAATAAGCCAGCGACGATTGATGAACTTCGTACGAATATTGAACGTGAAATTGCAGCAGTATCGGCCGATTTATGATTGAAAACCGTCGAAAATTGGGTTCAGCGTCTGGACTTCTGCAAGCGTGCCCGTGGTGGCCATGCAAAAGAGATCGATTTCCATACATAATGGCATCGAACGTACTTTCACAGGAATAAAGAATGTCATTGATATCCAAAACCGTTTTTGTTTTATTAAAAAAAATTTTGTAGCGCTCTTATTGAAAAACCCTTTAATATAAAAATATTTATTATTAATGATTATTTCAACTGGTTAAGTTTTAATTTTTCTTTTTTAATTTTTTATTTTTCATGTTCATTTTTCATTTTTCATTTAAATTTTTCGTTTTTTATTTTTTTTTTTAATTTTTTATTTTTCATTTTTCGTTAATTTTTTATTTTTAATTTTTCATTTTTCATTTCTTATTTTTTAGTTTTCATATCTCATTTTTTTTCTCATTGTTATTATTAATTTTTTATTTTTAATTTTTTATTTTTCATTTATTATTTTTCATTTTTCATATTCATTTTTTATTTTTAATTTTTAATTTCTCCTTTTTGACTTTTCATTTTTCATTTTTATTTTTCATTTTTCATTTTATATTTTTTATTTTTCATTTTGCAATTTTTTATTTTTGATTTTAAATTTTTAATTTTTCATTTTTCATTTTTCATATTTCAAAACGTTTTTATAACGCTATTCGTCCCCTCACTTCCTTATGAAATCGTGCCTTATCCCCAAACACATCCCAAGCTTTTCACCAATACAATCGGACCTCACACCGTTTTTGTCTCACTCTGTTTTTGTGATTGTATTGTGAAATAAATTTTTACCCCCATGAGCGTATAGATGTTTACACATCAATAAAATGTAGAATTTTGCTGCACGTCTTCCTTAGCTTACAAAAATGTATACAATGTGCGTACTATAAAACATCGATATTTTATATACAATTAATTATAATGTAATGAAAATATTGAAAATTTAGCCTAGACAATAATTTGTAGATTGTCTTGGGTAAATTTGTGCATACAACCATTTCTAGCAACAATATTTTTGTTAATATAATATTAGCAACAATGTTTTTAATTAATTCATAATTCATATTAAATCGAGCCAAGTTTAAATTTATACATCCTCTTATATGTATGATCCTTGATTAATATCAACAGCTATGTTAGAGAAGAATTTGAAATCAAAATTTATATATAAACCCTCGATTTTAAAAAATTCTTAAAATATGTTAGTTGTTTGGTTTTTTGTTGTTGTTATTTACAATTGACTTACTTAATATAAGGAATGAGGTTACAGGAACCTTTAATTGATCATGGTAATATGTATTGACATAAGTGCCCACAAAGTCCAATTCACCCAGCATCATTGAGAAGGTCCTTAGCAAAGACATGGGTATATTGGAAAAACTTAAGTGATTCGGTTGCGGATCAATGATCTATACAATAAAAATAGTTTAAAATCAATAATTTATTCAGAAATTTCCACAAATATTGAGGGATTACCTTTGAGAGCAATATATAAAATGCTAATCCGAAAGCTATAATCAATATGGAGAATACCAGCAGTACTTTGATTAATGTTTGCAATATTTCCAAAAACATGACCACATAAATGCCGACCTGTTTAAGCATAAGAAGAATAAATGTCATTATTTATAATATTAATAGGCTAGGCGATTTCTGGTGACCGATGTTTTGTTCTACCATTTTATCCCGATTTTGACAAAACGTATATTTTTTGAAAGGTATTTCTTTTTTTGCTGTTCACCAGACTTACAGATTTTAAAATTTTTGCCTTTATTTTGGGTAAATTGCATTTAAAGTTGCTACTAACACATACATAAAATTATACAATGGTATGTGTGTGTTTATTAAATTTGTTAATGTATTTGTAAGATTATTTTCTTCATTCACAATAATAATAAACCAAAAAAATGTTGGTTTGTGAACTGGCTAAGTTGGAAAAAAAGTTGCCTGGAATTTGCACTCGAATTTCGAGCGCTGGAATCTGCTAGTTATAACAGTACGCGCTCATCTGTATCGCTGTATATATAAGTCTGATTAGTTGTCAATATTAGCAGTGAACATGAAATCGAAAACAATGCGTCTCAGCGCAAAAAAGTTGAATTTTTCTTGCCTGTCTTTCCTAAAAAGAGGCGCCTTTGGTTCATTACATTTAATAAGTTACGGGGGCGCATTCAGATCAATCCGACCTGACAAAGAACTCACAACAAATTTGGTAAAAGTGTTCTTAATTTCTAAACATAATAATCTTCTTTCTGCTCCATTCACTTTTCCCAACGATATTCAATAGCTTCGATACCCCTTTTATAGCTTCCTTAAATTGTCATCAATCGAAGACCCAACCTCTTCATTGTATAGTTGTAAACGAAAGAGCAGACTTCCCCAGAGTAGAATCGGCTGGCTTGCCCTTAACATTGGCTGGATTGAGACCTTTCAAGTGAAAGTGTTGAATTACATAACGGTGACGAATTTGTTTCATAATTACAAATTCACTAAGATCATTGAATTTTGATGGCTCAAAAAAAAAAATGCTAAACAACGTGGCATCTTAAAGATATGTTTTATAAGGTTGCCACTTTTCTCCAAAGTAGTTTTTTCAAACTATTGTCGCCATCTATATGTCAGATCGAATTGTTCTGGGACCGCCCTCGTACATATAAAGGTTTAACGATTTTATCAAGTTTTTGTTTGTATGAAATTAATTATTAAGTGTTCTGAACTAATTTGGGAAATTAATCAAAATCAACAACTCAGAACTTTGGATATATATTTACAGTCACTTCAAGCCAAAGCCGGACATCATGGTGAAATATTTTTTTGTTTCCTTATAAATCTAACCTACATAAAATTTTTGTAATATAAAAATAAATTTCTAGATATGCATATTTTGCTAATTTAAAAATAAAAAAGTCTGGAATACATAGAAAAACTCTTAATAGACAAAAAATGTTGTACAATCCAAACTCAGACAGGTGGCAATCACGACTTAAATAATTGCAACGCTGCGTCATTTTTGTAGCCAACTTTCCTGAGTACATTTTAAATATCTAGGGTAAATCCTGAATTGGCATTTTTTTCTTCATTTGTACAGCTAGAAAGCAAATCAAATCAAATCAAATCAAATCAAGATATCTAGAACAAACTAAAGAGTGAGATCGAAAAAATCTTAACAAACTTTTGTCCTTTTAATTAATTTCGTGCACAAAAATGGCGG
The DNA here is from genome assembly GCA_963682025.1 of Cordilura impudica. Taxonomy (NCBI): domain Eukaryota; kingdom Metazoa; phylum Arthropoda; class Insecta; order Diptera; family Scathophagidae; genus Cordilura; species Cordilura impudica. Next base: position 27,874,581 of record OY821519.1, on the reverse strand, counting down.
CTGTTAAAAATAAAAATAAATTTAAACAAGTAAGAAAATTATAGTCGGTCTAGACCAACTATATGATATCCTATACCATGCGTTTAGAGACCCTATCTCATAGGCCCAACTAACTGGACATAGAAAATAAGCATAAACCAAATTTGAGTGGGATTTTTATTAATTTTTATACCCTATACCACTATGTGGTTTGGGTATAATGACTTTCTTTAATTATAGCGATCGAATCAGAATCACTTTCTGAGTTGATTTAACAATGTCCGTCCGTCCGTCCGTCCGTCCGTCCGTCTGTGTGTCCATGTAAAGCTTGTAATCAAACTGCAGGTCGCAAATATGAATATATTTTGACGAAATTTGGTATATAAGCTTTTATTGGCCATGGGATGAACGCTATTGAAATTGGTGAGAATCGGTCTATGTTCAGACCTAGCCCCCATACAAATTACCCATATGAAATCGACATAAATTGCCATAAGATCCAAATTGTCATATAGATCTTACTCAAATTGGGTTTGTATGCGTTCATTACATCCACTAATGAGTAGTCCAAAAATGATCCCTTTGACCCCATATAGAGCTGCTTCCCGATCTTCACTTAAATCTATTAAAAAACAAAAATATTGCACTGATTCTTCTCAAATTTTGTTTGTACATATTTTTGCAAAATACAAGAGACTTTACCAAACATGATCAGGATCGGTCCATTTTTGGACCTAGTCTCTTTATAGATATAGCATCCGATATGAACTTTTTCATATCTGCAGCCAAAAAAATTAATAAAAATCCCACTCAAATTTGGTTTTTGCTTATTTTCAATGTCCAGTTAGTTGGGCCTAAGAGATAGGGTTTCTAAACGCATGGTATAGGGTATCGTATAGTCGGTCTAGACCGACTATAATTTTCTTACTTGTTTTGGCTGCAGATATGAAAAATTTCATATCGGATGTTATATCTATATGGCGACTAGGTCCAGAAATGGACCGATCCTGATCATGTTTGGTAAAGTCTCTTGTATTTTGCAAAAATATATACAAACAAAATTTTAGAAGGAACAGTGCAATATTTTTGTTTTTTGATAGATTTAGGTGAAGATCGGGAAGCAGCTCTATATGAGGCCTATGACTAAGAGTTGTCCCATAGGGATCATTTTTGGACTACTTATTAATGGATGTAATAAACGCATACAAACCAAATTTGAGTAAGATCTATATGACAATTTGGATCTTATGGCAATTTATTCCATTTCATAGGGGTCATTTGTATGGGGGCTAGGTCTGAACATGGACCGATTCTCACCAATTTCAATAGCGTTCATCTTATGGCCGATAAAAGCTTAAATACCAAATTTCATCAAAATATATTCATATTTGCGACCTGCAGTTTGATTACAAAGTTTACATGGACACATAGACGGACGGACGGACGGACATCGTTAAATCGAATCAGATAGTGATTCTGATTCGATCGGTATAATAAAAGATGTGGTTTGGGTATAATGACTTTGTGCTGCTGTTTGTAACTACCAAAAATATTTGACCTAGACCCATCTTTTATTATACCGATCGAATCAAAATCACGTTCTGAGTCGATTTAACGATGTCCGTCCGTCCGTCCGTCCGTCCGTCTGTGTGTCCATGTAAACCTTGTAATCAAACTGCAGGTCGCAAATTTGAATATATATTTGGTACATAAGCTTTCGTCGGCCATGGGATGAACGCTATTGAAATTGGTGAGAATCGGTCCATGTTCAGACCTAGCCCCCATACAAATGAGCCCTATGAAATCAACATAAATTGCCATAAGATCCAAATTATCATATAAATCTTACTCAAATTGGGTTTGTATGTGTTTATTACATTCATTAATCAGTAGTCCAAAAATGGTCCCTATGGGAAAACTCTTAGTCAGAGGCCCCATATAGAGTCCAAAAATGATGCATATTGCACAACTCTTAGTCATAGGCCCCATATAGAGCTGCTTCCCGATCTTCACGTAAATCTATCAAAAAACAAAATTATTGCACTGATCTTCTCAAATTTTGTCTGTATATATTTTTGCAAAATACAAGAGACTTTACCAAACATGGTCAGGATCGGTCCATTTTTGGGCCCAGTCCCCATATAGATATAGCATCCGATATTAACTTTTTCATATCTGCAGCCGAAAAAATTAATAAAAATCCCACTCAAATTTGGTTTATGCTTATTTTCTATATCCAGTTAGTTGGGCCTGAGAGATAGGGTCTCTAAACGCATGGTATAGGGTATCGTATAGTCGGTTCATTTTTCATTTTCCATTTTCCATTTTTAATTTTCCATTTTCCATTTTTCACTTTCAATTTTCCATTTTTCACTTTTCATTTTCCATTTATCATTTTTCATTTTCCATTTTCCAATTTTCATTTTTCATTACTAATTTTCCGTTTTCCATTTTTAATTTTTCGTTTTCCGTTTTCCATTTTCCATTTTTCATTTTCCATTTCTCAATTTCAATTTTTATTTTTTTATTTTTCATTTTTCATTTTCCATATTCCATTTTTCATTTTTAATTTTTCGTTTTCCATTTTTCATTTTTAATTTTCCATTTTGCATATTTCATTTTCCATTTTTCATTTTTCCATTTTCAATTTTCATTTTTCATTGTTCATGTTCCATTTTCCATTTCTTATTTTCCATTTTTAATTTTCCATTTTGCAATTTTCATTTTTCATTTTCCATTTTTCATTTTTCATTTTTCATTTTCCAATTTTTATTTTTCAATTTTCATTTTTCATTGTTCATGTTCCATTTCTCATTTTCCATTTTTAATTTTTAATTTTTCATTTTCCATTTTGCAATTTTCATTTTTCATTTTTCATTTTCCACTTTCCATTTTCCATTTTCGATTTTCAATTTTTCATATTTCATTTTCCATTTTTCATTTTCCATTTTTCATTTTTCATTTTCCATTTTCCATTTTCCATTTTTCATTTTTAATTTTTCAATTTTCAATTTTCAATTTTCATTTTTCATTTTTCATTTTACATTTTTCAGTTTTCAGTTTTCATTTTTCATTTTTCATTTTTCATTTTTCATTTTTCATTTTACATTTTTCAGTTTTCATTTTCCATTTTTCATTTTTAATTTTTCAATTTTCAATTTTCAATTTTCAATTTTCAATTTTCAATTTTCAATTTTCAATTTTCAATTTTCATTTTTCATTTTTCATTTTTCATTTTCCATTTTCCATTTTTCATTTTTAATTTTTCAATTTTCAATTTTAAATTTTCAATTTTAATTTTTCATTTTTTATTTTTCATTTTTCATTTTCCATTTTTCGTTTTTCATTTTTCGTTTTTCATTTTTCATTTCCACTTTTCATTTTTCATTTTTCATTTTTCATTTTCCATTTTTAATTGTTAATTTTTTATTTTCCATTTTGCAATTTTCATTTTTCATTTTCCACTTTTCATTTTTCATTTTTCATTTCCATTTTTCATTTTCCATTTTCCATTTATCATTTTTCATTTTCCATTTTTTATTTTTATTTATTTTTAATTTTTAATATTATATTTAATGATAAAAAAATATGTGGTAAAACTTGCTTAGGCCAATGTGACACGTGCAGTATTAATATATCTTAAGAAAAACAACAAACACACTGAAAAATTTTATTTTTTCAAGAGTTTTTTCAAAGTTTCATTTATAGCTCGTGAACCCTTTGACCGGTTTTGACGATTTTAAATAGCAACTCCTTTGGGATGTTAATAAACGATTTTATACAAAAACGAACGGTCTACTTAGATATTGACGGCGTGATCGTGATTTCCACAGACAGACGGACAGACGGTCATCGGTAAAGCAACTTCCCTTGTTATAAGGATCAAGAAAATATATTTTTTTGGGGTCTCAGGAAGTTATTTCGATGCGTTACAAACGGAATGACAAACCTATATATACCCACTGCCACTGAGGTGTGGAGGGTATAAAAAAGCTTAATAATTACAAAAAAACTAGCTTAGTTCATGTGTTCTTCTTACACTTTATACCACCATGTGGTCAGGGTATAATGAGTTTGTGCTGAGGTTTATAATGATAAAAAAAAATATTTGATCTAGACCCACCTATTGTCATATCGATCGACTCAAAATCACTTTCTGATTCCATTTATCTATATCCGTCGGTCCGTCCGTCTATCTGTATGCCTGTCTGTCTGCCTATCCGTCCGTCCGTCATCCGTGTATCCATGTAAATCTTGTAATCAGGTCGCAAATATGAATATATTTTGAAGAAATTAGCTTTTCTCGGCCATAGGTAGACCGCTATGGAGACTGGTGAAAATGGGTATAGTAGTATGTTCAGACCTAGCCCCCGATACAAATATCCCCTATAAGATCGACAAAAAAGTTCGTATTATCATACATATGTTGATAAAATTTGGATAATGTGTGTTTATTGTACCCACTAATCAGTAGTCCTGTAGTCCCTGTAGGACCATTATTAATCATAGACCCCATATAAAGCTGATTCCCGATCTTCTCTTAAATCTATCAAAAAACTAAAATATTCCATTGATTTGTTTTTGCAAAAATATGTTTTTGGGAAAAATAAGTGACTATCAAATATGATCATGCTCGGACCATTTTTTGACGTAGTCCCCATATGAAAATAATTTTATATATGAATTTTTTCACATCTGCATGCCACAACATAATGATAATACGACTAAAATTTGGTTTATGTTTATTTTCTGTATCCAGTTATTGCCTCAGAAAAGTGCGATCCAAGACCCTCTCTCGAAACGCATGGTATATATCGAATAACTATGTTACTTGGTTTTTTCGTAGTATGACAGTTTTAAGATGTACAAATACTTTTTCTAGCAAGTGTATCTTATAATATCACCCTACTAAAAACGACCTGTCTAAGGTTTTTGAACTAATAAAATTTGAGAAGCTCTTTAAGAACTCTATTTATATCTTTCTTACAAAATAACTTTCGAAACCAATGATCAGCCGACTTACCTGATCAAATCTTTGTAAAAACAACAACAAGCGAAACCATGACAGGAATACCGATATTGATGCAGCTGAATAATGAATATTTGTTATGCCACCATCTGATTTGAAAACGGGTACAACCATTATTAATGTTGATATGTATAATACCCAAGATATGACATTAACAATTTCCAAAATGTAGTGCAAACGCTGCTGATACATTTGAATCAATTCACGCATTGACGTCAGAGTAATGTAAACAATAATTATAATGGAACATGCAACTATAGCACTGGAACGTTGGATGCTCTCGTAACAATCCATACTGGAGGTGTCATTCAATAAACGTATATTGGTGCTAGATGTGCAATCAATGATTTCGGAGCTGAAATGAATTATTTTACTCTTCAGTATAATTATTATGTAATTATAAAGGGTGTCCCAAAACACAGAAAAAACACAAATAACCTCCACGGCTTTGTCGAAATTTTCCAAGACCATTATACATAAATGGCACGTGTGGTTGTGGGCTCGTTGGCATAGACCATTGACTTCAAATAACCCCATAAAAAGAAATCCAATGTTATTAAATCACACGATCTGGTGGCCAATTCTGATCACCGAAACGAGAGAGTACATGACCAGAAAATGTTTCAAAAAATAATTGAATCATTTCGGGGGCTGTATGGCATTGTTAGCAACAATGAAATAACAATAAACTGTCAGCTGTCGAACTGTCTTTTTCTTTTGATTGCCAACACTTTACTGCACAAAATGGCGTCAAATTCAAGTTTTTCGAGCCTTTTGGGACACCCTTTATTACTCACCCATTTCTTAAATAATTCAAGTCCACGTTACCGTTCATCTCTCGATTCCGAACCTTGATGCCATTCATCATCAGCGATGAAAAGATGGTGACAAATAGTAAAAATATTGAATAGATCAGGAGATTTGCCAAATGAAAATATTTGCCATATGAATTCCACTTCATTTGTAAATATTTTTGACTTAAAGGATGGGCCAACAACTCAACACGACCATGCGTGACCATAGTCTGATTTGTGGAGTCATATTACAATAATTTTTAATAGTCATAAATAAAAGAAGATAAACATGGTTAATAAAAATATCAAATTAAATCAAATTAATTAAAACCACAAACAATAAGTTAAATAAATAAATAATAATAATAATGAATTATGAAATCAACAGTTAAATGAAAAAGCAAATAGACACATTTACACTCAAACAGTCAGGAAACAGTAGAAAGAGACAGAGAAAGGAAAAAAAAAAACGAAAAAGCTAAACACGGTCAAGACATCATTGGGAGGAGATGTTGGGCATTGTTAGACAATTTTAACAAGTTTTTTTCGTCTTTACTTTTGATATCAACTCACATTAACCACAGCTAATGGTGGCTCACGCCATGTTGGATCATTGTTTTGTATTCGTCTTGCTTCGAGTTGTTCCGGCGATAGTTGTAGTGGATAAAATGAATATTTTATCTAAGTAAAGTGCAACAAAATACAAGTTGTTAACGATTTTAGTATATCTCTGTTTTTCTGCAATCTAAGTACTTATGTATTTTAAACAAGTATAATGTTAAATACAGTATAACCTCGATAATTCGAATAATAGCTTGCAAATCTTTCAACAAAAATTGTATACGACTTTTAAAAAAATTACATATGAAATATATCATACAAACAAATTATGTGCTTCTGTATACCTCGAAAATCCAGGATAACGATTTGCGGACTAGCGAGGTTATACTGTATTTCAAGTTTATGTGTAAGTTTAGTTTAAAAGTTATCTATGAGTTTGTATATATGTGTATATGTAAGACTATGAGTGTGATTTTTTTTTTGTTTCTTTAGAATTTTGTTTAAGTGCCTCTTCTGTAAGATTGAAATTAGTTTTTAACCTTCCAATACACTAGACCGCCTAAACGTAGCCATTATTTTGTAATTTTTGAGTGAAAATTTTCCATAATATGAACATTAAACTTTAATATTAGAAATGGTTTATATTTTCCTAAATTTTTATGAAATTTTATTTCGCTGTTGGAGCGAGTTTTGTCCCAGATTTCATAAGAATGTTTCTTCAACATATGCAGGGTGCGGCATATTTTATGTCGTAATGAGAATATTGAATATGCGTTTAGAGACGGGTATACAAACCATATATCAGAAAAATATATGCAATAAATTTGTTGTTTGATAGATTTAATTGAAGATCGGGAAGCAGTTTTATAGGGGTGCTATGTTTAAGAATGGGTATGACCTATGGGTTTATTTTTAGACTACTGATTAATGGGTGTAATAAACACAAACAAACCAAATCTATAAGATAATTTGGGTCTTCTGGCAATTTTAGTTGAGCTCATAGAGGTTATTTGCATTGGGGACTAGGTCTGAACATGCATCGATTTTCACCAATTTTAACACCTTTCGTCCTATGGTTGATGAAAGGTTATATACCAAATTTCATCCTAATATTTGCGACCCGTAGTTTGACTACAAAGTTTACATGGACATACAGACGGACGGACGGCCAGACATGCTTGGCCATTAGTTCCTCTCAAATACATTTAATCTTATACATAAAAATCTTTGCATGTATGAAATTTGTTTGACCTTTATAGGAGACTTCACCACTGGAACGATCGTCGTGAAGTTTTTACTGGAGGTGAATTTTTAACATCTAATTTTAACATACATATAATATCTGGAGTGCTATGACAGCAAGAGTTCTGAAACTATACCCATGTACATATTAAACTAATTTGAAGACTTATGAAAATAATGGGCGGGATCGGGCCAATGGGCGTGCTACCCACCATACAAAGTAAATATTTAATGTCATATATCTAGAGTACTGTAATAAAGTCTTGGGACTTAGTGTGAGTTCACAGTTATCAACGTTAGTACTCGGAAGACAAAATGGGCGGGATAAAACCAGTGGGCGTGGCACCTTCCATACATGGTTAATACATATCTTGAAACTTTAGGCACATCAATTGGCTGTTCATGTGAGTAGTCGTACCAAAAATGGGCGGCATTGGGTTAGTGGGCGTGGCACCTCCCATACAAAAGATATTATCTGGAGTAATATAAACCTGACAGTCTTGAAACTATATGTGAGTTCACGAATGATGAGTGTGAGAAGTTATGTGAAAAATGGACGGGATCAAACCAGTGGGCGTGGCACCTCCCATACATGGTTAATACATATCATCATATGTCTAGAGTAATATGATGGCCAGAGTCTTGAAACTTTAGGCACGTCAATTGGCTGGCGCATTATTTTACAATCGATCAAAAAAAAGTTCGTGTCGATTGGTTCAACGAAATGTTCAAAACATTCGATCGCGCTGCTTTAAAAGATGTGTTTCAGGTCGTGGCTGCCGAAAACTCATAGATCCATTGCATATGAGCTAGAAACTATATAAATAGCAGAAACTACATAAATGGGTCTTCCAACATGAGAAAAATCTAATAAAGTTGTTCGAGTTCCAAATACTTCAGAGCAACTGGTCACCTGTTTCTTCAGACATTTTACTACTATGTCCTTATGGAAACGTAAAATGGTCAATTTTGAATGGGACACAAACAATTTTAAAGAAATAAGTATCAGAAACCATCAGACACAGATCATAAGAGCTCTCACTGGTTGGCTCACAAATGTGAATTTTTAAGTTCCAACGTTCGAAGTGGAAAAAGTTCTTTGGAACGCTTAAAAAAGTGTTTTTATCTCTATGGAGAGTAGTGCGATGATCATTAATATTTAGTTTTGCTTGTTTTTTTTTCGGTTTGTCATTCCGTTTGTAACGCACCCCAAAAAAATACTTTTCCCACCGATATTGAATTGCCTTCATACTATGTTTATAGTAAGAACTGTGTAGCTACTTTAAATAGCCATAAACCTCTTCAATCTTTTACCATCGAGCCATTTTTTCAAGTTTAGAAATAGAAAATAATCCGAGGGTGTGTGACGAAGCAATTCAAACTTTAATTTATCGATTTCGGCCTTCGCAATAGTGGAGGAGTGAACTGGTCTATTGTCTTTATGAAACATCATTTTAATTTTCCACAAATACAGTCATTTTTCCTTAATTTAGCATTGATCGCCATTGATTGTTTTTATTTTTTTTTGAAGAGAATCAATAGAAATTTTCCCACGCGTATCTAAAAAACAGACGCCATAAACTTGCCTGCAGATGGAACTGTCTTCGCCTTCTTTGGGCATGATTCTTCCATTTTCGTCCACTGTCTTGACTGTTCCTTTGTCTTAGGTCGAAGGTGGTGTACCCATGTCTCCTCCATGGTTACGAATCGATGCAAAAGCTCGGCGGTGAAACATCGCAAAGCACTACATTGAAACACCTTCACGACGCTGTTTTTGTTCTATTGTGAGCGAACGTGGCACCCTCCTTGCGGACAGCTTTCTCATCTCCCATTTTTTAGTCACTATTCGATTTATATTAATTTATTTATTCGTACCTAGTCACTATACAAATGACCCCTAAAATTGCTATAAGATCCAAATATCATAAAGATCTCGGTCAAATTAGATTTATATGCGTTTATTAAACCCATTAACCAGTTGTCCACAAAGAAACCCTGTCGGACAACTTTTATAAATAGCCTTAATCAAGTGGTCTGCGACGCATTTATTGCCCGGGAAACTTGATATAACTTGGCTGTTTTACAACCGACAATAGATTTTGTTGCTTCATTAGAAAGATAATTTTCTCTAGGTTATGGTTTATTAATTTAATTGAAACGTAATTATTAATATCAAAATTTTTGTGAAAAACGATTTTTTTGATAATTTTTACAAATAAATTCATATAAGAACTTTGAACTAAATGCGCGTCTAGAAAGCATTGTCCGATTTGGCTCAAATTTTGCGCACTAAAGTTTTAGATCCAGTGTCACAATAATCCGACCCGCACGTCTCGAAATTCAAAAAAAGAAAATGGCTGTCACCCTAATATATATCGATAAAATTTGGTGTTTATAATACCCACTAATAATACCCACTAAAACCTATAAATAAATTATTTTTACTCATAGTCCCCTTATTATTTCCGATCTTCACTTAAATATATCAAAAATAAAAACATTCCATAGATTTTTTTAAAATTTGGTTTATATATGTTTTTGAGAAAAGCCTCTTAGGTCACATCACACGCCACAAATTAATAATAAGAGCTCTAAAATTTGGCTTTTGCTTATTTTCTATGTCTAGTTGTTGCCTCATCAAAATTGGATCCACGACCCTCTCTCGAAACCAGAGACTGAAACCGAACCCGAACTCGAACCCAAACGAACCAGGTTCTGGTTCAAAAATATAGAAAAATATTCTTAAATTCACAAAAAACGTATCATTTCTTGCATTCCACAAAATTAAAAAAAAAAAAATAAAACAATACAAAATAACGACTATCTGTAGCGAACAAGTAACCACCACACAAACCAGACTAAAATGGGAAATCCCCTTTTGCAGTTTAAGCTGTAGACAAACATTATATTTGTGTAAACAAATCAGTAGACAAACATTTTCATACAACCAATGCAAATAGAAGCGACGCAAACCGTGTATTAGTATATTTTAACTTTCTTAAAGTAAACGTGTTTTATTTGTTGTTAAAAGTAATTTTTAAATTATATTTAGTAAAGTGAGTACTCACTCACATTCAAATTTAAAAATTTATTTTAAACTTTTTGATTTACAAAATAACATTTAGGAAAAATTTATTTGTTTGTGATGCAGGAAAAAATGTATGTATGTAGGTATATGCTCAGAATGCAAATATGAAATGAAAGGTAAACATACGGTAAACCTTGGGCGGCATATACAACGGAAGCGCCCTGAACTCTACAAGAAGGTTCAGAAAATACACACATGAAACACACAATGTTCTGTTCTAAAGCAGCTAACACATAAGTTTATTTTCATATAAGTTATGTGTGTTTCTAAATTTTGTACGGTGCCCAACACAATCATGGCTGAGTTTCGTTTTAATATTTCGTTATCTACACGAACATTTTTCTATCACGTATTTTTTGTTTCGAACACACATAAACCACACAGATTCGAGTGTAGCTTTATTTTAAGTTCATTTTCTGGCCCGTGTACTGCTAAAAAAAAACAGAACATGTTCTTCAACGCGTACATCTACAAATTAAAACATTACCCACTCGCGATTTAAAACAATAAAATTTGTGATTTTTTTTCCTGAGGTTAACATATTGCGGGTATTACAGTAACGAAGGTATGAAATTTTAGTTAGGTATGTTACATACCTTCGGAAAGGTTAATTTGTCTAGTTTCTCAGTATATGTTTGATTTTTAAGGTTTTGGAAACACTTACACTCTAATAGGAAAAATTTAAATTAGTGCATATGGTAAAAATGGAAAAACCGTTGTCTTGAGTTACAAAATATTTTTTTTTGATAGATATCCCACTCGACCAAAAAGCTCTTAAAGGAAAAAACCTAAGCTTTCTTTTGAGCAAAAAAAAATCCTTTTTGAAAAAAAAGTCAAAAAATTTTTGATTTTGCAAAACAAAAATTAAAAAAATTTTTTATTTTTTTTTAATTTTTTTCCGAAAGACTGAGGAAATAGCTATCTCAACTATTTGGGACAAATTTTGCTGAGAACAATAGGTAAAAAGTTACATGGATGAGAAAAAACCTGTTTGGTCAAAATGTCAAATTTTGACCCCCTCTAACTCAGAGAGTTCTGGACCGATCTTGTTGAAAAATTGTATCTAAACTACTATCCAATAGAACCAACCTTGGTGGAAATTTCGTCCGGATCGGAGGACATCGGTTTCAAAAGTTGGATCACTTGACATGAAAAATATCCCAGACTGGGAAAAGAAAAACCATTTTTCTATTTTGGGAGCAACATAAAACGGAAACGACATTATTGTATCAATCAGCTCAGATTATATTCGCAGTACCTGCAACACAAGTACGCGTCGAGAGGTCCTTTTCAACCTTGAAATTAATTTTGTCGCCACAAAAAACAAATTTAAAAGAAGAAAATTTTATAAATATATTTTATATATATAAAATGGAGTGTGTGTTTGTTTATTTGTTTGTTTGTTCCTTATAGGAGACCAAACCTCTGGACCGATCTTCCTGAAATTTTCACAGCATTTAACTGGGACTCTGGCATGATTAATAGGCTACTTTTTTCGACCACGCCCACTTTTTTAAAATTATGTAATTGCTCCCATATAGTTTTTAACAGATTTACTTCAAATTGTATACACATTATATATATACTCCAGGCGAGGTAGAAATAAACATTTCTTACGCCACGCCCCCTTTCACGCCCCTTTTCACGCCAAATTTTGTTTGAAAGTTTTAAACTTTTTGTTCTCTGTACAAATTTGTTCCTTCCAACGGATTTTTTTTATTTGGCAGTATATTGCTCTTAATACTGTTAACGTCGCCATATAACTATGAACCACGCCCACTTCACCGCCCCCTTTTTTAAATTCAGATACTTATACCACTAACAATGTTTGCTATACAAAATACTTTTTTTGTAATATGTATTATTTTTATCTACAGGTAAGGTAGCCATACATTTTTTTATTACCAAATCCCCCTTTTTCGCCCCATTTTACCTTAAATTATAATTAATCTGCTTTCCATCTATATATATAAAAATTAATGTGTGTTTGTTTGTGCTTTATAGGAGGCCAAACCCCTGAACCGATCTTCCTAAAATTTTTACAGCATGTTATTGTGGCTCTGGAAGGAATAATAGGCTATATATATTTTTGATTGGACAAAGGGGCGATGCCACGCCAATATAACCCAAAATTTGAAATCGTCATATCTCGGGAATTTTTTGACCTACGGCGGTCATTTTGGTACATATGGTATTGGCATGAATATAAATACATACCAGAATAAAAGTGGGCGGGACCACGCCCCTTTTTATAAAAATAAAAAATCGTAAAATCTTCTAAACTACTGGAAAGATCGTCATGAAATTTTCACAGAAGGATATTTTTGCGAAATAATAAATCCTTAACTATATAAAGTTGTTAGTGGGCAAAGGGGTGTGGTCCCGCCCATATAACCCAAAATTTAAAATCGTCATATCTCGGCCATTTTTAACCTACGGCGATGATATTTGGTATATATCGTATTGAAATTAATAGAAATAGTACTACAAGAAAACTGGGCGGGACCACGCCCTTTTTAGAAAAATTAAAATCCATAATAACTTCTATTAAGCCCTTGACTATATAAAGTTGTTAGTGCAATAATTAATTCTAAATTAAATAAATAATATTTTGTTAATGTATAAAATATTTTTTTTTTTATTTTATTTTATTTTATAACGATGAGGGGTAGCGAAGCACACCGGGTTCAGCTAGTTAATTATAAAATTAAACGAATATTTCTTTGTAATTTTTTAGAAATTTTGAACCCGAACCGTGAACCGAACCCAAACCTTAATTATTTATTTTGATTAATCCGAAACCGAACCCGAACCTGAACCCCTTTTTTTCAGGGGTACAGTTCCTGCTCGAAACGCATGGTACTTATTATACCCTATACCACTATATGGTCAGGGTATAATGATTTTGTGCTGATGTTTGTTGCTACCAAAATATTTGACCGAGACCAATATATACCGATCGACTTAGAATTACTTTCTGAGTATATTTAGCAATATCCGTCCGTCCGTCTGTGTGTGCATTTAAACCTTGTAATCAAACTACATGTCGAAAATATGAATATATTTTTAAGAAATTTGTTATATAGGCTTCTAGCGGCCATGGAATGAACGCTATAACCCTTTAATGCCCGATGTTGCCTTAAGGCAATGTTGTATATATTAGCTTGTAATTCCCGTAATTTTTATTTTTTCTCCTACGGCTTTTTTCTCAGAGTAGCTTGATATTGATAGTGATCATTTGAGAGCTAATCTTTTTTTATTGCACATGTAAAATTTTTTTCAGCAAAAAATGAGTTTGGAAATAATCAAAAAATAAGTAATAAGGATATTTAAAATATTAAATTTAAATGTTTAACTACGGCTCAATTAATACGGACATGAAAGGGTTAAGATTGTTGAAAATCGGTGCAATGTCAGACCTATCTCCCATACAAATAAATCCTTTGAAATCGACTTAAATTGCCATAGGATGGATATAAATTATCATATAAATCACGGTCCAAAAATAAATCCTATATGACAATTTTTAGTCATAGCCTCCGTATAAAGATGGATCCCGATCTTCACTTAAATCTATCAATAAACAAAAATATTTCACAAATTTTTCTCAAATTTGTATATGTTTTTGCAAAAAATAAGTGACATTACCAAACATGGTCAGAATCGGTGCATTTTTCGAGCTAGTCCCAATATAAATATAGCATCCGATATGAACTTAGGAATTTTTTCATATCTACAGGCAAAAAATTAATAACAATGCCACTGAAATTTGTCTTATGCTTATTTTCTATATCCAACTATTTGGACCGAAGACACTTTCTCTAAACGCATGGTATAGGTTATCGTATAGTCGGTCTATGTCTACTATGATTTTTTTTCTTGTTTTTATATGATATATATGTATATATATTTTTTAACCTTAACTTTAATATTTTAAAATACATCAGTCTGGCTTATTGGATTACTGAATATTGGATCCATTATTTGTATCATACTCGTAAAACTTAAAAATGGCAAAATCAAAAAGGACATAAATATTTTTCTCATTCAAACTGCTTTAACAAAAAGAAAAACAAAAACAATATAAATCGAATTAACTTAAAGTGGTCATTAAACTGAAAATACTAAAAAGGTTTTGCTTTTTCCAATAACGTTTCATCTTACATTTAAAGCTGGCAATGGTATGGAATTTTGTTGTAATATAGGTTCACCAGTTTTCTCATCCAATTTTGAAAACAGAAAAGGACATTGCAGGAAAGAAAATGAGTACTTGATCTAAAGGAAATGTTAAAATAATAGAAAGATGTGTGTTTTGTTTAAAGGAAGAATAATTTAAATACAATTTGTAATGTGTTTTTATGAAATTTTTTACAGTGTACGAAGGACTTGTTTTTTAATGCAGAATATCATATATTTGAGTTCAACTTTAGAATTGTGTGGTGGTAATTTTATGAAAACTATCTGTATGAATATATGAAATTAATCGTAAATGTCTGTGGTACTTTCTTTTATAAGTAAGTGTAATATTTTTCATGTGAAGTATAAAAGTGTTGTTTTATGCGTTCGTATGCCTGCAGTTATAATTTGTTATCTTTTCTTAAGTTGACTATTGCATCAACTGCTACATAGTTATACATACATAGAAACTTTTAGAATCTTTTTTACAATTCGCCTTCGTTATACATTTGTCTTGTACAGCTTCGAAAACCTTTGGCATGGCTGCTATCAATGCTAATGTCACACAAGGATGTTTGTCGGATTTCAACGCCATCACTTCATTAGCTCTCTCTTCATGGGTAACCATTGCTAAAGCTGCTTCGGGATATTTATAGTAAATGGCATAATCAATAGCACTCAGATCCATGTGATTATACAGCAATTTACAGCCCATAGAAAGTAAAACGGATATGGCATGAGGTTTATTTTCCATGGTAGCCAAATGAAGAGCTGTATTCTGGAAGGGTGTAAAAGGAATATATGAAATTTTTTTTTTTTTGTTAATAATCAACAACTTTTTATTAAAAAATAAAACAATCCAGTACTTTTTTTTCCTAAAAGATCTCAACTTACCCCATCTTTATCCACCTGATCCAATAAATGAGAATGTACTGAATGCAATAATTCTATGGTCTCCGTAAAACCAGAAATAGCAGCGCGCTGCAACGGATTACGACCATTGTGATCACGATGTAATAGAGCTCCACGATTTAATAGCAATTGTACAACTCTGGTGTGACCCTGCTGTGATGCTATATGCAATGGTGTCAAACCCTCGCCATCACTTTCGTTTATTATGAAAGAACCCTTTTCCGAATCCAACAATTGTTTAACCGTATTATAACGACCGTAGCGAGCGGCAAAATGTAGTGGACTTTCATTGTTGTTGTTTTTCAAATTAATACACGCACCCAAGCGTATAAGATTCTCCAACGAACGTATATGACCATCTCGGCTGGCATAGTGCAACGGTGAACAACCGGTATTGTCTTTTTCATTGAGTAATTGTTCCAATTGTTCCTTTGACTGGGTCTTACTGACTTCTTCGGCAAATTCTTGTAAACGACCACCGTTCATTATGACCAAATGCAAGACATTGCGTGAACTACCATCTTTAATGCTTATATTTGCTCCTAAACGTATTAGTAAGTGAACTGTCTTCCAGCCGGATCGAGAGGCCGCCAATAGCAATGGTGATCGATGCTCCTTATCCAAGGCATTGATGTCAGCTCCCTCTTCCACGAGAAATTCCACAATATCCGGATGATCAAACATGGAGGCGCAATGTAGTGGAGTCATTTTTTGAACATCGGTACAACTTAAACATATTTTCTTTTCCTGTGGCTGCATAGCGAACATTAGTTTAACAATTTCAATGGCTCCCTGCAAAGAAAATAATGATATGACGAAAAAGAAAATTTACCACCCTTTTCCCAGCCAGTTTTTAACTTTATCTTTATAATGAACGTCATAAAAAAATTGTATTATTATTAGTTTTCCAAATGTTATTGCGTATAAATTGTTTAAGTGGTACTGAAAATATTTGAAGATCTACTAATAAATTGCATAATAATATTTTGAACATAACTGTACACACTCTACTCTGTCTTTAAATAATATTGAAGTCTACTGAAACGGAAATGAGGAATGCACTGATAAACTCCAACTATTACTGATGCATTCCCATATGAACTATTAACATGCATGAATGTTAGTGATAGTGAATTCCTTTGCTTTTGAAAGCCTGAATAGTTTCTGACATGTAAATGTATTTTTAATTTTAATGCTAAAATATCCGATTAATTCTGGTCGATTAATTGTTAGAATAATTTAAAAAATCCAAACAAAATTACCAAAAATTATGAAAAATTAAAAAAATCAAATTATGTACATTAGGGAGGATTCCATATGAGAAATTGGACATTTTTAATAATGTCTGTCTTTCAATTTATGTAGTTTGCTGCTTTTGTTGTGCGCAATACTATGGTGACAGCGCACAGTGGCGCCCGTAGAGCAAACGAGGTTGCAAAAATCAAACGACGAATTTTTGAATAAACCCATAGGAAATTTTTCAACGATTCCAAATATGCTACTCTTAATAATACCACATTTTTAGTTTAGAAGATATAACCGTTCAAAGTTGACCGACTTTCGGTTTTCAAAAAAAACACATAATTTTTAGTCAATTTGTTGCGATTTCAGGTGTAATATCACGAAAAATAGGTAACGAATCGCCTTATTTTTTGTCTGTATTGATTGATGTATTTATTAAAATATAATGATAAAACAAAAAAATAACTGTTTGCCTTGTGTTTCTCCTGGTAAATCACTATTTAAAAACTATCCGTTTTTTCACTATTTTTCAATTTTGACGGAAAATAAAAAAAATCTATATTTTTCTATATTTGCCATATTTGCAAAACATGTTCTTTGATTATTTCTTTACATAATTCAAAAGGTTTTATCTGCCCGTACGTGCCCGTTTGGCTTCTAGAGGTAAAAAAGGTTAAAAACACATGGTTGCAGAAATTGTATGGCGTGCATCCCTTACATGTTTTGACTAACAGTAGTGTGATCTAATAGTTTGAAAATTGCATTTTAAGTCGGTTGTCTACCTGTGAGCCTCTGCCAAAGTCTACTCCCAATATTCTGTTACAGACACATGATGCACAAAAAACTACTCATTGAAATTCGCAGGTACGCACCTCACTTAAAAATTACTTTGGAGTACAAATGGTCAAGAACAATATTGACTTATTCCCTCCAGGTAGGCTCAAATCTTATTTAGACACGAGCATATTATCAAAATTGCATAATTCAGCCTAAATCCATATGTATGCAGAGAACGGGTAAATTTTTAGGAATGGTAGCATAAGCCTATATATTGCAAAATAAGCATAATTGAGAGAAGCGAAATTATAAAAAATAATTTTTATCTGATATATGCAAATATTAAGGCAAAATGGGTGAAATCTAATCGAACCATTCAGAACTTCAACTCCAAATACGAGGACTGGCTTATTGAAGGCACCATCCTGGATATATTGGCAGTAGATAAACCCACCACATCAACCAGAGGAGCAAAAGGAAGGCCAAAAAAAAGTATTGAGGAGTTCACAAGAAAGAGGAAACTTGCCGATGCCACCAATGACTTGACCACGAAGCATTTATCGGACGCGCTGTCTATTAAATATACAAAGGATAGTGAAAGAGTTAGGTCGCAGATTACAAAATCTGTTGCTGATGCAAGTCTACTGCGACTAAAAAGGATTAAGGAAAGCATTCCCACGCCCACAAACGCACACATTAAAAAGTATGGTTTCGAAGAAGCCTTGGCCTTGTTTATGGACTTACAACTTTCCAAAGAAAAATATGAGATACTACGGGCATCCTTGATGCGACACAGGGCTGACGTTTTACAAGGATACAAGCATATTACGCAAGCCAAAATAAATTCACGACCACTGCATACGGAGTTTACGGAAGTCTCTGTGAAAGCCAATCTGCAGGATCTCATGGGCCATACAGCAAAACGGTTGTTGGAGAGTCTTCCTGAAAATGAGGTGAAAATTCTTTCTGAGAAACTGACATTGATCAGCAAATGGGGCTGCGATGGATCATCCGGACAAAGCGCTTATAAGCAAAGGATATCTTCCGATGACGCTATAATATCGGACGGAAATATGTTTATGGCATCTGTTGTTCCTTTGCGGCTAAAATCTGATATTTCCCTACACTGGAAAAATCCACGTCTGTCATCAGTGCATTATTGCCGACCAATAATGTTTCAGTTTGCAAGGGAATCGGCAAAACTCATAAGGACCACGGTGAAGGACATTGAAGAACAAATAAGCAAGATTAAGCCTACAAAGCTGCAAATTGGAGAAGGAAAATATATTGAATGCAATTACGAGTTCCACCTGACCATGGTTGACGGAAAAGTCGTAAACGAACTGACAGGAACAACCTCAACATTGTCATGCCCGATTTGCAAAAAGAGTCAGAAGAACTTTGGTAATTTAAACGATTCTACAAACGAGGAGAATTACGAATATGGAATGTCACCATTGCACGCAAGGATAAGGTGTATGGAGTTCTTGCTAAAACTGGCGTATACCCTACCACAAGAGGAGGAAAACTTCGATGAAAATACGTCAATAAAGGATAAGGAAACGATGAGAAAGAAGCAAATACAGGATGCTATTTTTAATCAAGTTGGACTAAAAGTAGACTGTCCCAAGCACGGATACGGTAACTCAAACGATGGAAACACTTCTAGGAGATTTTTTGAAAATGATGAGGCAGTAACTAGAATCACTGGAATTGACAATCAAATCGTGAAAAGATTGGGAACGATCTTGAATGTTTTAAACTGCAAAGAAAATGTCAATTCTACAAAATATGGAGAATATGCATCGAATACTGCATCTCTTTTAGCAGAAATGTATCCACAGAAGAAGTTGACCCCGACCGTCCATAAAATATTGGCGCATGGCAAAGATATAATTGAGTACCAGTCTTTGCCAATTGGAGGGCTTCTGAAGAAGTCTCTTAACAAATTTTATAAAAAATATAGATTGCAGAACACATTCAAAGCATCAAGGGTAAGGCAAAATGAGGACCTCTTCAACATGTTGGCAGCATCTTCCGATCCACTTATTTCTTCCCTGCGGCATTTAGAAATGATTAGTCTTTTAGATATACCTTCTCTTACGAATTGTAATGAATATTTTACAGAAAATTGAAAAAATAAATTTAAAAAAGAAGTAATTTTTTTTTAATTTGTTGGGTAATAATTTAAAACATAAAACCCTAAAGAAAAAAAATAAAAACAATCTAAAAATGTAAAAATAATTTTTTTTAGTTACCATAAAATTGATTTTTCTACAAATTTTAACTTTGATAACCCATAAGTAGGCCCCTACAAAGCGTAGCACCCTTATATCATATGCTGTTTAAACTGTTCAATTATGTTATTCGGTTCAAAAGATATGATTTTTGAAACGAAAAAACTCAAATGGCGCCACTGTGCGGCGGTTTGTATGAAAAAAAATTTTTGGTCGAATTTTGAGATGTGCGGGTCGGATTATTGTGATACTAGATCTAAAACTTTAGTGCGCAAAATTTGCCCCAAATCGGACAATGCTTTCTGGACGCGCATTGAGTTCAAAGTTCCAATATGAATTTATATGTAAAAATTATCACAAAAAAATCATTTTTCACAAAAACTTTTATATGAATAATTGCGCTTCAATTAAATTAATTAATTAGCCATAATCTAGAGTAATCTATCTTTCTAATAAAACAACATAATCTATTATCGGTTGAAAAACAGCCAAGTTATATCAAGTTCCCCAGGCATTCAATGCGCCGCAGACCACTTTATTAAGGAAATCGAGCTCACATTTTTAAAGACATTGAAATAATTTACAACAAAAATATTTTTGAATTCTCTTGATCCCAAAATGATCTTATATAAAATATTTTGCATCTCGTCTATTGTTATGCCGTTCTAAATTAATGTCAAAACGGTACGTATTTTTTTTAGCACTATTTAAAAATCTCCAATTTTACTTTTTCAGAAATTTTATTCAAGAAATTTTCCGAAATCAACGATTGGACTTTAAGGTCTTATTAACAAAATATATCTGATTAAAAATGCTAAATATTGTAGATATCCTGTTTTTAATTTGGTGAGGGCAGCGTTTTTATTTCAGCGGATTTGAAGAAAAATGTGATTTTTCATACTTTTTCAACTGTTAGGCTACATCTTTTTGGTGTTTTCATATTTCAAATATATTTTGTCAAAATATTATACTACTTGATATAAGTTATCAATCTTTTAAATCAAGGTTAAATTGAAACACTATAAACTGTCCCTCTTCAAGGTCAATGGTGAAATTTAAGGATATTTAAATTTTTTTAAAACAAAATATCGAAATAATATATATTTGTGGAAGGATTTCGATAAAACTTGTTAATAATATTTTAATTATTCTAAAAAATAATATTCTGGACTTATTTTCTGAAATTAACCCGTGGGGTACTCTTGATGTCAAATTGACTCTATATGAAAATCTATAAATATTTTCTTCATCAGGATTTTTTTTAAAATAAAACAAATGTAATGTATTCATAAAATTCCTTAAATTTATTCATTATTTTATGAAAATATTTAGATTATTTAGTTTTTATATTTAATATAGCATAACCAAATTTGTATATCGAGGGCTTTTATTCAAAAAGTGCTATCTGCATCAATAATTATTTTAAAGAGAGCATGTAAAACTAATTTATTAATAAGATCTGAAAGTAATTGTAGATTGATTTGCTACAATATCTATTAAGAAATAGTCGTACTAATCATGTATGATATCAAAATTAATATTATATTTGACATTTATATCAGAGAACAGTTTCAAATCAAAAATTAATATTGCTGTATTAATTTTGAATATAAGCCCTCGATATATCTTTATATTTATAAATATAATAATTCTGAAAAAAAAATTAAAACTAGGATACATTTTGAGTACCCCACGGGTTAATTTCAGAAAATAAGTCCAGAATATTATTTTTTGCAATTATTAAAAAATTACCAACAAGTTTTATCGAAATCCTTCCACAAATATATATTATTTCGATATTTTGTTTTCAAAAAATTTTAATATCCTTAAATTTGACTTTTGACCTTAAAGAGGGACAGTTTATAGTGTTTCAATTTAACCTTGATTTAAAAGATTGATAACTTATATCAAGTAGTATAATATTTTGACAAAATATATTTCAAATATGAAAATACCAAAAAGATGTAGCCTAACAGTTGAAAAAGTATAAAAAAATCACATTTTTCTTCAAATCCGATGAAATAAAAACGCTGCCCTCGCGAAATTAAGAACAGGATACCTACAATATTTGGCATTCTGAATCAGATATATTTTGTTAATAAGACCTTAAAGTCTAATTGTTGATTTCGGAAAATTTCTTGAACAAAATTTTTGAAAAAGTAAAATTGCAGATTTTGAAATAGTGCTAAAAAATTCGTACCGTTTTGATATTAATTTAGAACGGCATAACAATAGACGAGATGCAAAATACTTTACATTGCATTTACATTTTGGGATCAAGAGAATGCAAATATATTGTTGTTGTACATTATTTTAATGTCTTTAAAATTGTGAGCTCGATTTTCTTAATCAAGTGGTCTGCGACGCATTTATTGCCTGGGGAACTTGATATAACTTGGCTGTTTTTCAAATGATAATAGATTTTGTTGCTTTATTAGAAAGATAGATTACTCTAGATTATGGCTAATTAATTAATTTAATTGAAGCGCAATTATTCATATAAAAGTTTTTGTGAAAAATGATTTTTTTTGATAATGTTTACATATAAATGTATATTTGAACTTTAAACTCAATGCGCGTCCAGAAAGCATTGTCTGATTTAGCTCAAATTTTGCGCACTAAAGCTTTAGAACAAGTGTCACAAAAATCCGAGCCGCACGTCTTGAAATTCAAAAAAAAAAAAAAAATAAAATAAAATGGCAGTCACCCTAATGTACATATATTTCTATCAGAGATCTGCAATGAGCACTGCAAAAGTGATACTCATACTTAACAACATTTATTATGTTGGTTTAGACTCTCCTTCACTCAATGTGTATAGACGATGCAAAATAAGTATGAACGAATATGAACATTAAAATAGTCATTGTGAGATTCAGCATTTGCTCTGCTGCGTTACCATGGTAAATATACATGTGTAAATATACATGTATGGATGAGTTGAATGAGTTGAATCAGTTGTTAATATTAAAAGTATTTTTCTAAAATTATAAATCAAACTGATGAGATTTATAAATCGAACAGATTTGCAATGGTATGAGTATGATATCGACATCGAATATATATTTATTGCAACTCATACTTATAAATCAACATTATTGTGAATATTAGTACATCAGAGTTGTTGATTTCCAATGATCTACTTAAAATTTCATGAGTGACTATGAGTAGCGCAAAAACGATTCATTGCTGATCTGTGATGCTCATGAATATTTTTTGTTAATATTTAGAACACAAAATATTATTTTACATTATATCAAGAATCAATTTTACCTCCAATTATAACTTAAATTTATCTTAAGACTACAACATGGACTTTAAGCAAAGATACTTTTTTAAGCAAAGGTACTTTTTTAAGCAAAGGTAATTTTTTAGGAAAAAAACTTTTTTTTTAAAGGTGCTTCGTTCAGAAAAGGTACTTTATCAGGAAAAGTTAATTTTTAAGAAAATTTATTTTTTTTAAAAGGGTACTTTTTTAAGAAAAAAAATTTTTAAGAAAAGGTACTTTTTAAGAAAACTTATTTTTTTAAGAAAAGGTAAGGTGAAGAAAAAGAATTTTTTTAAAAAAAGGTATTTTGTTAAGAAAGGGTACTTTATTAGTAAATGGCACTTTTCAGGAAAGAGTTCTTTTTTAAGAAGAGGTACTTTTTTAAGAATAGTACTTTTTTAAAAATGGCACTTATTTAACAAAAAGTACTTCTTTAACAAAAGGTATTTTTTTAAATAAAAGGTCCTTTTATATAACAAAAAGCACTTCTTTAATAAAAGGTAATTTTCTGTGGAAAAGTACTTTCATAAGAAAATGAACTTTTTATAAAATGTAACTTTTTAAGAAAATTGTCTTGTTTAAGAAGAGGAATTTTTTTTAAGTACTTTTTTATGAAAAGGTACTTTTTTAAGAAAAGATACTTTTTAAGAAAAGTTTTTTATTTTAAGAAAAGATATTTGAAAAAAGATATTTTAAAAAAAATCACTTTTTCATGAAAATGTACTTTTTAAGAAAATATACTTTTTAGGAAAAAATTGTTTAAAAAAAACTTATTTTTTAAAAACAAATATTTTATATACATATATGTATAGATATATAAGAAAAAGTGCTTTCTTATATTTTTTTTTTAAAAAAGGGTACTTTATAAGAAAAGACACTGTTTAAGAAAAGGTACTTTTTTAAGAGAAAGTAGTTTTCAGGAAAAGGCAATTTTTTGAGCAAAGGTTTTTTTTAAGAAACGGTATTTCTCTTAACCTCTTAAGTGGAAATGACGATTGTCGCCCGCATTTCTGTGTCAAATTCGACATTGACGGGCTATGCCCGTCACAGATTGAAATGCTTCGAAAGTAGTAGTAGCAAATTTATTACTTAACAAACAACCGTTATTTTTATAAATATATTAAGACTGATAATGCCCGCACAGAGTTGCTTTAAAATTAAATAGTTTCCACACTCATGTTCCTTTTAAAATAAATCATAAGGCAAGGTGTTAAGAAAATGTTAAATAGAAAATATTTTTTATAGCCGTATAATCGAGACATCTTAAACTTTACGGTTTTTAGAACTTTTACCGTATGCGTAGTTTTTAATGGGGTTGAATTGTAAACCCTAAGTAGTGTTGTATTCTTCAATCATCAAATAGTCTTAATATATTTTCAGATAAAAAATACTAAAAATATTAAATATTAAATTAAATTAAATAATTTCTGCTTTATCCGCACTAGTGTTCTAGCTATTTAACAAAATGTCATCCATTTCCTTTGTCGACTTTATGCTTTCTGCAGTTATATACAAAAATCATTTCAATGTAAATCAGAGCACAGATAAATGTCTAAATTGTTTAGCGTACACGTCTTTAGGAATTTAAAATAGAGTCCGAAACAAACTAATTCATAAAAAATATTGAAATGAGCAACTGTAAGCAAGAAAAATATTTCCTAGAAAAGAAATTGTATTAATTTCAAAGATACACGTGGTAGAGAAATCATGACAACACGTTCACTTTCAAAGCTATATGTAGTAGAGAAATGATGACAAAAAACACTTCCTATTATGCCATAAGTTTATATAAATCTTAACAACCCATCAATGAGCGGAAACATTAAATGTCGCATGGACGATTTAAAATTGGAAAAGTCAGTCTGATTTGGTCCCAGTGTTCCGCTTTCCCTGGTCAAAACAAGTATAATAAAGTACATTCCAGTATTAAAGAGCAGTCAAAAAAGTGAATATATACAGTAGTGACAATACAATGGAAACTTTTAACAAAATATTTCTCTGACGACTATGTTTTTCTTAAAAACATAAATATTTTTAAAAGGTACTCTTACTGAAAAAGTATATTTTCTTAAAAAAATTTATTTTCTTAAAAAAAAAAATTTTCTCAAAAAATATCGTTTTTTAAATAAAGTATATTTATATGTTTTCTTAAAAAAGTACTTCATCTTAAAAATTTTCCTTTTCTTAAAAAGTACCTTTTCTCAAAAAGTATCTCTTCTTAAAAAGTACCTTTTGCTGAAAAAGTATATTCTTAAAATAGATAATTTTCATAACAAATTAATTTTTCTTTCAAAATTAACTTCTCTTAATAAAAATACGATTTCTTAAAAAGTGGTTTTCTTTAAAAAATACCTTTCTTTAAAAAGTCAATTTTCTTAAAAAAGTAACTTTCCTTAAAAAACTAAATTTTAGTAAAAAAGCCTCAAAACTAAATTTTCTTGAAAAAGTAAACTTTCTTAAAAAATACTTAACAAAGTACCTTTCGTAAAAATGTACCTTTTTATTAAAAAAATATTTTTTTAATAAAAAAGTATCGTTTCTTAAGAGAGTGGCTTTTCTTCAAAGGAACTTTTTCTTGAAAAAGTACATTTTCTAAAGAAATTACCTATTCCCAAAAAAGTATCTTTTTTTAAAAAACTACTTTTTCTTAAAAAAATAACTTTTCTTAATAAAAATACATTTTCTAAAAAAAGTATCACTCCTTAAAAAGCACATTTTCTTAAAAAATTTCCTTTTCTTAAAAAATACCTTTTCTTAAATAAGTACATTTTCTTAAAAAGGTACGTTTTCTTAAAAAGTACCTTTTCTTAAAAAAGTAAATTTTCTTTCAAAAATTTCTATTCTTCAAAAAGTATCCAATTTTAAATAAAATATATTTTCTTAAAAAAGTGCCATGATCTTAAAATAGTATCTTTTGTTAAAAAATATCTTTTCTTAAAAAAGTAACTTTCTTAAAAAAATTACTTTTTTTTAAAAAGTACCTTTTCTTAAAAAAATACTTTTTCTAAAAAAAGTTCCTTTTCTTAAAAAAGTACCCTTTTTTAAAAAAGTAAATTTTCTTAAAAAAGTAAATTTTTTTAAAAAGTAACTTTTCTTAAAAAATTACCTTTTCTTAAAAAAGTACCTTTTCTTAAAATAGTACCTTTTCTTAAAAAAGTACAGTTTCTTAAAAAGTACCTTTTCTTAAAAAGCACCTTTTCTTAAAAAAGTAAATTTTCTTTCAAAAATTTCTATTCTTCAAAAAGTATCCAATTTTAAATAAAATATATTTTCTTAAAAAAGTAACAGATCTTAAAATGGTATCTTTTGTTAAAAAATATCTTTTCTTAAAAAAGTAACTTTCTTAAAAAAATTACTTTTTCTTAGAAAAGTACCTTTTCTTAAAAAGAACCTTTTCTTAAAAAAGTACCTTTTATTAAAAAAGTACCTTTTCTTAAAAAAGTACATTTTCTTAAAAAAGGACATTTTCTCAAGAAAGTACATCTTCTTAAAAAGTACCTTTTCTTAAAAATTACCTTTTCTTAAAAAAGTACGTTTTCTTAAAAAGTATCTTTTCTTAAAAAGTACAGTTTCTGAAAAAGTACCTTTTCTTAAAAAAGTACCTATTCCTAAAAAAGTACCTTTTCTTAGCAAAGTACCTTTTCTTAAAAAAGTACGTTTTCTTAAAAAAGTACCTTTTCTTAAAATGTACCTATACTTAAACAAGTACCTTTTCTTAAAAAGTACCTTTTCTTAAAAAAGTACCTATTCTTAAAAAAGTACCTTTTATTAAATAAGTACCTGTTCTTAAAAAAGTAACTTTTCTTAAAAAAGTACCTTTTCTTAAAAAGTACCTTTTCTTAAACAAGTACATTTTCTTAAAAATTACATTTTCTTACAAAAGTACCTATTCTTGAAAAGTACCTTTTCTTAAATAAGTACCTTTTCTTAAAAAAAGTACGTTTTCTTAAAAAATTACCTTTTCTTAAAAAGTACATTTTCTTTAAAAAATTTCAGTTTCTTAAAAGTAGTACATTTTCTTTTAAAAGTACTCTTTTCTTAAAAAAGCATCTTTTCTTAAAAACGTATATTTTCTTTAAAAAATTTCTATTCTTAAAAAAGTACCCTTTCTTAATTTTAAATAAAGTATATTTTTTTGGAGTATCATTATCTTAAAATGGTATCTTTTCTCAAAAAGTAGCTCTTCTTAAAAAGTACCTTGTCTTAAATAAGTACATTACCTTAAAAAAAGTACCTTTTCTTAAAAAATTAAATTTTTTAATAAAGTGCCTTTGGCTCAAAAGTAAATTTTTTTGAAAAAGTAAATTTTTTTAAAAAATACTTAAAAAAGTACCTTTCTAAACATTTACCTTTTTATTGAAAAAGTAAATTTTTTAATAAAGTATATTTTCTTAAAAAAATTACTTTTCTTCAAAAGAAGTTTTTCTTGAAAATGTACATACATATAAAGTTAAAAAAGCAACTTTTCTTAAAAAACTAAAAAAAAATACTTTTTCTTAAAAAAATAATTTTTCTTAATAAAAATACATATTCTAAAAAAAGCATCACTTCTTAAAACCTAAATTTTGTTAAAAAAGTATCTTCTCTTAAAAAAGAACGTTTTGTTAAAAAAAGTACCTTTTTTTAGATAAATGCCTTTTCTTAAAATAGTACTTTTTCTTAAAAGAAGCACGTTTTCTTTCAAAAATTTATATTCTTAAAAAAGTACCATTTCTTAAAAATGTAGCCTTCCTTAAATAAAGTGTATATTCTTAAAAAAGTACCATTATCTTTGAATGTGGTCTTTTCTTAAAAAATACCATTTCTTAAAAAGTAACTTTTCTTAAAAAAGTAACTTTTCTTAAAAAAATAACTTTTCCTAAAAAAAGTACCTTATCTTAAAAAATTTACTTTTTCTTAAAAATTACCTTTTCTTAAAAAATTTCTTATCTTAAAAATTTTACCTTTTCTTAAAAAGTACCTTTCCTTGAAAAAGTACATATTCTTAAAATAGTACATTTACTTAAAAAATTACTTTTTCTTTAAAAAATAAATTTTCTTAAAAAAATTACATTTTATAAAAAAAAATACTATTTCTTAAAAAAGTGTTTTTCTTAAAAACTACTTTTTCTTTTAAAAGTACATTTTCTTAAATAAGTACAATTTCTTAAAAGAGAACCTTTTTCTAGAAATTCATTTTAAAATTTATAATTTTTAATATTGCTCTATTTTAATATATGTATATGAAAAGCAACGGAATTTGAAGAAAATTTTAAAAATCTTCGTTTATGAGTAATAAAAACAAACCTAATTTTTTCAAAAGAAAAATTCTAAATATGAAAAAAATGAATATTAAACTTTCAATATAAATTTCTTTCTGTTTCCCTTATTACTATTATATTAATTAATTGTATATTATATTCATATCTGATGAGTTACAAGAAACGACTGAGAAGTAATCACAAAAAGAGCTGTTCAACTATCTTTAAAAACCAGGGAGAGTATTTGTTTTTAAAGAGAAATTAATTACAAATCAAATCTCGCTACTTGATCGCAAATTTTAGGTATACGATTAAATACATTTAATTAAAAAACATATTTACTAACATTTTTCTTTGAGTGTGCCATGTAAACAGTAACTTAATATAACCATGAAGTTTATTTGTTATTGTAATAAAATTTCATTTATTTGCAAATAAATCTCAATTATACAAAATTAATGATGATTATGCAACAAATTAGATACAATTCCAATATTCTGTAAGTAATACATACAGTTGACTAAAAAATGAGTGCTCACCATTAGTTTTAAAACTTCAAATGGATTATGTTATAACAAAGAAAAAAAAAATATATATATATTAAAAGAAATCTTAATTACTTTCATTGTACTATTTGCTTATTACTTTAATTATGGGGGTTAACAGAAAAAAAAATAATAATAATAAATAAAAGATTATAGCAATCTCTTTTAGAAACGAAAAACAAAAATTACATAATACTTTTTTTTTATGTATTTTTGCCATGCTTACAAAAATAACGGGTTTTAACTACAAATTATTTTCAAGAAGATCAAATAATCTTATTATTTATTTAGAAATAATATAGTGTCAGACGATATTATCGATATGACTTCAAAATCTAAATGAACTACAGAAGTCAAACACAAAATCTATAATATTAATAGGCTAGGCGATTTCTTGTGACCGATGTTTTGTTTTACCGTTTTATCCCAATTTTGACCAAACATATATTATTTGAAAGGTATTTCTTTATAGCTGTTCACCGGATTTATAGATTTTTTAATTTTTTCCTTTATTTTGAGTAAATTGCATTTAAAGTTGCTACTAATACATAAATAAAATTATACATATGCTATGTGTGTGTTTATTAAATTTGTTAATGTGTGTGTTAATGAGTTTTTTATCTTCATTCACAATAATAATAAACCAAAAAAGTGTTGGTTTGTAAATTGGCTAAGTTGAAAAATAAATTTGCTTAGAAATTGCATTTCGAGCGCTGGAATCTGCTAGTTATTATAATTGAACGTAAGGATATTAAAATTCATTACATAAAATTGGAAAATAGGCAAAAGACTTATATAATAAAGCGAAAAAGATTTGTAATTATCCAAAATCGCGAAAAGCGATTTATAAGTTGAAATAAAGAAGCATGAAAACAAAATTAATAGAAAATTTAAACAGAACCTTTAACAAACGTGTTTATTTAAAACTTAATCAATGGAGTTCTTTCTTTTACTGCCGAAACAAAATTTTATATTTACGGTAACAATGGATGATGCAGCGTACGGACAAATTTAGCTGAAGAGCTTAAATTCGGATTTGGATTGGTTCTGGTGTGGGGATGTATGTTTGCTTCTGGTCCCGGAAACTTACATATTATTGGTAGAAATTAGACCGAAAAAATATAGAAATATTGTTAATTAATCTTCAGCCCAGCATGACAAAAATGTGATTACCAAACAATTACATCTTCACCCAAGACAACGATCTGAAGTAACACGGCACCAACTACGAGTAGTTGTGGCTTCTTTACAATACCCCCAATTCTTGGAAACTCTTCCACATTCCCCGGACATTAACAATATATAATCTCTGGGATCATTTGGAAAGAAGAGTTAGAGCAAGAAAAATAAGA
Organism: Cordilura impudica; assembly: GCA_963682025.1. Lineage (NCBI taxonomy): Eukaryota > Metazoa > Arthropoda > Insecta > Diptera > Scathophagidae > Cordilura > Cordilura impudica. Next base: position 27,844,139 of record OY821519.1, on the reverse strand, counting down.
ACCAAAAACGATTTAAGTAAAGCACTCCAGGAAAAATGGTATCAACTTCCATCACAGTCGAACCAAAATTTATATTCTATTCTTAGAACGCCAGAAGCAATAAATAAGACTAAGCTAAAAAAATTACGTGTTCGAATTAATTTTTTTAAGCAAAATTAATAATGAGAACTTACTTTTTGAAGCGTAAATAAATGCTATTTTCTGTTTTTTTATATATAATTTTTTAAATTATGTTCTTATATAATATTAAACTACTCTGTGAATAAAAAAAACATGTGAGCCCGATCACAGCAGAGAAGTGTAAACATCTAGAAATTAAAGATTTTTTATGGCACTTTTTTAAAAGCAAACAGAAAGCGCCATCTATGTTTCACTTATAGCAATCAACTGCAGGAGCTCTGCTAATATAAAAATATTTATTATTATTTATTATTTCAACTGGTTAATTTTTAATTTTCCGTTTTTTATTTTTAATTTTTTATTTTTTCATTTTTCGTTTTTCATTTCTTATTTTCCATTTTTATTTTTCTTTTTTAGTTTTTTATTTTTCATTTTTTATTTCTCATTTTTAATTTTTCATTTTTAATTTTTTATTTTTAATTTTTTATTTTTCATTTTTCATTTTTAATTTTTCATTTTTCATTTTTTATTTTTCAATTTTCGTTTTTCATTTTTAATATTTCGTTTTTCATTTTTTATTTTTAATTTTTATTTTTCTTTTTTAATTTTTTATTTTTAATTTTTTATTTCTCATGTTTAATTTTTAGGTTTTTATTTTTCATTTTTTATTTTTCATTTATTATTTTTCAAGTTTCTTTTTTCATTTTTCATTTTTCATTTTTAATTTTTTATTTTTTATTTTTAATTTTTAATTTTTTATTATTCATTTTTTTATTTTTCATTTTTCATTTTTCATTTTTTATTTTTAATTTTTTATTTTACAAGTTTCGTTTTTCATTTTTAATATTTCGTTTTTCATTTTTAATTTTTTATTTTTAATTTTTTATTATTTATTTTTTATTTTTCATTTTTCACTTTTCATTTTTAATTTTTTATTTTTCATTTTTCATTTTTCATTTTTCATTTTTAATTTTTAATTTTTTATTTTTTAGTTTTCATTTATCATTTTTTATTTTTAATTTTTTATATTTCATTTTTAATTTTTATTTTTTTATTTTTAATTTTTTATTTTTCATTTTTCATTTTTATTTTTCATTTTTTATTTTTAATTTTTTATTTTTTTATTTTACATATCATAATTTTTTCACCAATACAATCATAAGTCACACCGATTTTTCTTACAGCTCACATGTTACGCTGTTTTGTGATTGTATTGTGAAATAGAAATTTACCCCCCTGCGCGTATACATAGATGTTTACACATCAATACCAAATTAAAAAAAATTAATAATATAATGTGTTAAAACTTATCTGAAATAAGAGTAAGTACATTTGTTATGGGATAGCGCACGACTTTTCTCCCAAAATAATGGGAAGGAAGGGGGTAGGACAAGGGCAAACGGCTTCTCATCGAGCCCAAAGTGGGGGCAAAAAGGAAAAATTTAAAAAAGAACTTCATAACTGCCACCCAGACACTCCTAGAGATGAAACATATAGAACCGACCCCTCTTAATTTTTCCTCCAAGACATTTTTTTCCCCAATATACCTACCCCCTATCTTCATTCCTAAAAGGGGCTCCCATACAAAGATTAAATTTTTTATGAAATTGTAAAAAAATGGTTCTCGCAGCTCCTAATATGTCAAATGTATAACCGACTCTAATTAGATTTTCACCCCAACATTTTTTGGAACATAAATGAGCTCTCTCTCCTATCATCAAGTGGGCTCCCATACAAAATCTTCATTACATGTTAGAAATATTTAGAAGCAAAAGTTCCATAACTACCTAGCAGTCCGCCATAGGGGGTTAAAATGTAGTATCGACCCCCATTAGATTTTTATCCCCAATATTTTCTCAAAACATACCTGCTCCTTATCTAAATCCCTTAAAGGGCCTCCCATATAATTTTGGTGGTTTTATGAAATTTGGCCTTACAGCTCCTAGGATGCCCCTAGACGGGGCAAATGTATGACCGAATAATTTGGCTGTCGTATCCAGGAGGAAAAATATTTTTGTTTCAGGTCGTAGCGAAAAAATTTTTCATCCCACGATAAAAACAAATTAATTTGATATATAAAATCATGTATTTTTGCGCTTAATTAAAGTTATAAGCAGACTTATCAATTTCGTAGAAAATGTACATTTTGTATGAAAGCCCCTTAAGGAATGGAATAGTGGGTAGGTATGTTAGAAAAAAATGTTAAGGAGGAATGTAATTGTGAAACAAAAAAAAAAAAAAAAAAAATATATAAAACTTACCTGGGCACAAGCCAAATGTACTGGCGTTGAGAAATCATGTTGTTGTTTTGATATTTTTGCTCCTGATTTAAGGCATAATTCGACAGCTTTAATATCACCACCATGTACGGCCGAATGCAAAGGTACATTGCCCTCTGAATCATAAAATGAAATCATTTCTTCACGTGTACAATTGCGTTGTTCACCCCACTATTTAAAAAAAATAGTTGAAAAGAAAAGTTATTTAGTTAGTAACAATTTAAATTGAATATTTAATAAAATAAATAAATACAAAAGAAAATTTCAATTTAACATCAACATTTGTTTCAACATTTTTTTCTAGGGACATTTACAAAAAAATACAACAAAAATGCAATAATTTAATAAATAACATACCAATTTTTGAACAAATATACAAATATTAATATACCAGTGTTGCCATAACACAAGTGTACTGGTGACCTTACTATCACTTAAGGTCACTTGCACATTTTTTTTATAGTTCAGTTCTTCTAAGCATCCATTAATATTCTTCGTTTCGTATAAAAAGGTGATTTCTATGTCTTAATATTGAATTATTTTCTGATTAATATATATGTGTGTTTGAAAGACCATTTTTTTATTTGTTATTAAATTACACTGCGTTTCATATCAAACTGGCTTTCACTCAAATTATTATATAATTTATTAAGCACAAATAAAAACGAATTATGAAAGCCAGAAGCACTTGACATCGGACACCCACAATTCAAAGCTAAACCATATGAAAACTAAATACGAGACATCGTAGACATTCCAGAACAAAGAATTATCGATTTTAGAGTAAATTTAAGATTCAAGATTCTTTAACACTAGGTGTACAGGCATTTTTAAAAGTGCTAAACCAGTAAAATGATGATGGTAATTAAAAAAATCTGACAAAAATAAATTCATTGTACGATGTAAGTGTTTTTTTTTTATAAAGGCAGCATTAAAGTAATCAGAAATAGTTATACTGACTTTTCGATATTGGCTACAGAATAATTTTTGATGTGTAAACATCTATTTCACAAAACAATAAAAAAAAAGCGTAACATGTAACACGTAACACAAACTCGGTGTGACATGATTGGTGAAAAATTATGATATTATGATATGAAAAATAAAAAATGAAAAATAATAAATTAAAAATAAAATCTGAAAAATTAAAAATTAAAAACGAAAAATGAAAAATTAAAAATAAAAAAATTAATAATAAAGAATGAAAAATTAAAAATTAAACATAAAAAATTAAAAAATGAAAAACGAAAAATAAAAAATAAAAAAAAAATTTTAAACTAAAAAAAAAAAAAATAAAAATAAAAAATAAAAAATTAAAATGAAAATTAAAAAATGAAAAATGAACAATGACCAATGAAAAATAAAAAAATTAAAATGAAAAATAAAAATGAAAAAAGGAAAAATGAAGAAATAAAAAATTAAAAATGAAAATTAAGATTATAAAAAAAAATGAAAAACGAAAAATAAAAAATAAAAATTAAAAATGAATAACGAAAAATTAAAAACGAAAAACGAAAAATGAAAAATAAAAAAAGAAAAACGAAAAATAAAAAATTAAAAATGAAAAAGAAAAATAAAAAGTGAAAAATTAAAACTAAAAAATATAAAATAAAAAATAAAAATTAAAAATAAAAAATTAAAAATATAAAATGAAAAATATAAATGAAAAATAAAAAATGAATAATAAAAATTGTAAAATGAAAAAAGAAATAAAAAATGAAAAATTAAAAATAAAAAATTAAAAATGAAAAATATAAATGAAAATTAGAAATGAAAAAATAAAATGAAAATTGGAAAATAAAACCTGAAAAATGAAAAACGAAAACCGAAAATGATAAATGAAAAATAAAAAATGAAAAATGAAAATTAAAAAATGAACAATGGCCAATGAAAAATAAAAAATTTAAAATGAAAAATAAAGGAAAAATTAAGAAATAAAAAATTAAAAATGAAATTTAAAAAATTATAAAAAAAAGAAAAACGATAAATAACAAATCAAAATTAAAAAATTAAAAATTAATAACCATGCGTTTAGAGACCCTATCTCTCATGCCCAACTAACTGGACATAGAAAATAAGCATAAACCAAATTTGAGTGGGATTTTTATTAATTTTTTCGGCTGCAGATATGAAAAAGTTCATATCGGATGCTATATCTATATGGGGACTAGGCCCAAAAATGGACCGATCCTGACCATGTTTGGTAAAGTCTCTTGTATTTTGCAAAAATATATACAAACAAAATTTGAGAAGAATCAGTGCAATATTTTTGTTTTTTGATAGATTTAAGTGAAGATCGGGAAGCAGCTCTATATGGGGCCTATGACTAAGAGTTGTCCCATAGGGATCATTTTTGGACTACTGATTAATGCATGTAATAAACACATACAAACCCAATTTGACTAAGATTTATATGATAATTTGGATCTTATGGCAATTTAAGTCGATTTCATAGGGGTCATTTGTATGGGGGCTACGTCTGAACATGGACCGATTCTCACCAATTTCAACAGCGTTCATCCCATGGCCAATAAAAGATCAAATGCCAAATTTCGTCAAAATATTTTCATATTTGCGACCTGCAGTTTGATTACAAGCTTTACATGGACACACATACGGACGGACGGACGGACATCGTTAAATCGAATCAGATAGTGATTCTGATTCGATCGGTATAATTAAAGATGGGTGTAGGTCAAATATTTTTGGTTGTTACAAACAGCAGCACAAAGTCATTATACCCAAACCACATAGTGGTATAGGGTATAAAAATGAAAAATAGAAATTGTAAAATGAAAAATGAAAATTAAAAAATAAAACCTGAAAAATGAAAAACAAATAATTAAAATTTAAAAATTAAAAATAAAAAATGAAAAATATGAATGAAAAATAAAAAATGTTAAATGAAAAAGATAAAATGAAAATTGAAAAATGAGTAACGAAAACCGAAAAATGAAAAACAAAACAGAAAAATATAAAATGAAAATGAAACATAAAAAATTAAAAATAAAAAACGAAAAATAAAAAATGAATAATAAAAAATAAAAAATAAAAAATAAAAAATAAAAAATAAAAAATAAAATATGATAAATGATAAATGAAAAATGAAAAATAAAAAATTAAAAACGAAAAACAAAAAATCAAAAACAAAAAATGAAAAATGAAAAATAGAAAATAAAAATTGAAGAAAGAAACATAAAAAAACGAAAATGAAAAATAAAAACTTAAAAACGAAAAACGAAAAATGAAATATTAAAAATGAAAAATTAAAAATAAAAAATGAAAAATGAAAAATGAAAAATAAAAATAAAAAATAAAAAATTACATATAAAAAATGAAAAATTAAAAATGAAATAATGGAAAATGGAAAATTAAAAATAAAAAATTAAAAATGAAATAATGGAAAATGAAAAATTAAAAATGAAAAATTAAAAATGAAATAATGGAAAAATAAAAAATTAAAAATTAAAAATGCAATAATGAAACATGAAAAAGAAAAAATTAAAAATAAAAAATTAAAAATGAAAAATGAAAAATGAAAAATGAAAAATTAAAAATGAAATAATGGAAAATTAAAAATTAAAAATAAAAAATTAAAAATGAAAAATGAAATAATGAAAAATGAAAGAGAAAAAATTAAAAATAAAAAATTAAAAATGAAAAATAAAAAATTAAAAATGAAAAACGAAAAGTTAAAAACGAAAAATGAAAGATAGGAAATGAAAAATAAAAACAATCATGTGAGTCCGATCACAGGGAAGATGTGTTAACATCTAGTAATTAAAAATTTTTTATGTCATATTTTAAAGTCAAACAGAAAGCGTCATCTATGTATCACTTATAGCAAAAACTGTTTCAGGTAATGCAACAACCCTTTGCTGTAAAACGTTAAAAATATCCCAATATAAACGTATATAAGTGATACATAGATGACGCTTTTAAAAAGGTGGCATAAAAAAAAAACAATGTTATATCATAATTTTTTCACCAATATAATCATAAGTCACACAACGTTATGTGTCAGCTCTCACCTATTACGTGTACACTGTTTTTGTGATTGTATTGTGAAATAGAAATTTACGCCCCTGCGCGTATAGATGTTTATACATAAAAAATTAAGAAAGAAACATAAAAAATGAAAAATGAGAAATAAAAAATTAAAAACGAAAAATGAAAATTGAAAAAATGAAAAAAAAAAATGAAAAATAAAAAATGAGAAACGAAAAATGAAAATTGAAAAACGAAAAATTAAAAATTAACCAGCTGAAATAATAAATTATAAAAAATATTTTTATAAGTATTAGCAGAGACCCTGCAGTTCTTTGCTATAAGTGATACATAGATGACGCTTTCTGTTTGATTTTAAAGAAGAGCCATAAAAAATCTTTAATTACTAGATGTTAACACATCTCCCCTGTGATCGTACGCACATGATTTTTTTGTTGTGAAAGTTATGACGTCTCCTTAATTACTCATATGTACATGACTAATATAATTCTTATTTGAAAATAATGCTCGCAACTTTTTTTGAATAGAAGTTATTGACATACTTTTGTCATGTTATAATTAAATAAAATATTGCATGAAACTGCCAAGATACTCTTTTTTAATCTGAGACCGATAGCGCTATTTTCGAACGAGTATAAAAATTTTATATATGTATATATGTATATATTTAAAAATGTAATCCTTTGAAACTTTGAAGTCCGGTTCATGTAAAATGAAGTTTTTGTTTTGTTGGACGTGATATAATTAATTACTGATGCTGCTGTTGAAGAGTTTAATATACTTATTTTATTTGGCTGATTTTATTTTGATGCCTCAGTGGCCAAAGTGCTTAATTGACGGCTAACTGTTTACCTTCGTAACAAATTTCGCTGATAACACTGTACAAAAGCCATTCTTGTTGGGGGGGGGGGGGGGGGTTAAGAAATTCCAAGTCAGGGTGAAAATACTAGGCCAGTGTACTAGAACCTTCAAAGGGTTTGACGTTCTCAGGCCAAACTTTTATTTTTTCAGCTATAACTGAACTCATTTCATTCTTCAGCAAATCAAGTTGGACTAATTTTATCGAATGAATTCTTCAAAAATTTTAATTTGTTGCCCGTTTTTATATCAATTTTTTGAATAACATAACATATTAAAGGTAGAAGAGATGTATACGTATGAGTGATATTTTTAATATTAAATCAAACATACATCTTTGTTTATATTAATGAGAAATCATCAAGCTAAGGAAAAAATATAAAAAAAATTTTAGACTGAAAACGTTACACTCATTTAGAGTTTTACTATAATGGCCTAGTACTTTCGCTCTGAGTTGAAATTTCTCACCCCCCAGATAACGACCCGAGAATTTTCCACAGTTTAATAAGGAACAACACAATTAACACCTTACAGAAATTTATTGTTTATTTGTCTAGAATATAAATAATCTTTAATCTGAAAGAGGAGTTGATCGATTTGGCAACTGAGGCATCTCTTTAACTCGATTTGTTTGTTTGTTTGTTTCAAATTATATCTTTAACAACTTCCCGATTATTTCGTTTATTATTTCTAGCAGTTATTCCGAAAGCATATACAAGTATGTCTTCAAAACTTGTTTAGCTTTAAAATTGTAAAATAAAAATATATGTTACAGGTAATTTTAATGGAACTAGTAGCAAAAATGTTAATAACGAAAAATTAAAAAAAAAAAATAGTCATACACAGCATGCATTAGAGAAACTGAAACGATTCCATGTCATTTGCAAAGAAAATTGTCAAACCAGTCAAAATGACTGGTCTGGTAGCTCTTATTGTTAAGTTCAGGTGTACAAGTACGAAACAAAAATATATTTTAAAAATTTCTTAAGCACTAATTGTAAGTGTAGATGTTTAGTGATTAACTGTTTCTATTGAGAGCTTCATTAAATTACACTTAGACAACAATTTTAACAAAATAAATTTTATCATATAAAAATAAAGATTTGCATATATAAAGATTGATGTTCAAAAATATCAAGAAAAAATTTAAAAAACATTTAAACACAATATAAAAAATTCCTACTTAGTTTTTAAGAACATAAAAGTAATAAAACTTAACATTGACAAGGATCTTGTGATTCCATTAAAATCTATTAACTCTTTGTTTTTGTATATCAAATTCAGACAAGACCTAAGAGCCAGAGCTAAAACGTCAATGATGCAGCACAAAAAATTTGCCTTATAAGAATGTTAAGAATTTTTTGTTCATAAGTTTTTTCACATCAAACATTTATGGACACACATATACATATACATATTTTCTGTCAACTACTTATAAATTGAGCTTGAAAGACTTAATTCTTTTGGACATGTTATTAAATTGACTGAATTCTTTAAAAGATGAAGCAAATAATTATATTGGGAATATATTTAATGAACTTTAATACATACTATAAACATTATCAGTGATATTAAAATGTTTTTAATGAATGATTTCCTTAAAAGCTCTGATTTAGATTTATTTGCATTTCAAACTCAATATACTTGCCTGAAAAAAGACTTCCATGGTTTTTGAGCTGGCATTTTTCGCTGCCTCATGTATAGGATAATAACCATTGTTGCAGGGCTTACGAGGGCATGCACCAAATTCAGTTATCTATAAGATATATTTCAACAGCAAAATAATAGAAAAAATATATATTTCAACTATTTTTTTTTTAAATATTTATAAGGACATAACATATTCAGATTTTTACCATTCCAAATATTTTTTGAGCTAAGGGTATCATAACATGTAAGTGAAATCAATACAAACGTAATAAAAAACAAGCAAAATCAAATAGAAATTATTAAGTTCTATAATATAAGAAAGAAAGAAATTATTTAAATTATAAATATTAGGTTTTTTTTGGCAAATTTATTTTGTTGATTAGTCAAAATGACTTTAAAAAAAAAAAATCAAAAGATCTAACATATCTTCAGGTTACACCACTAACATTTCCTTCCAGTATTCCTTATCATTATCCTGCTCAATGATCTTCATTGCTTTTAGAATCATAGCATTGGCAATATATGTACCAATTTTTACGATTAAGATATGACTATTTTAAATAGACTTCTTCTTAATAAGTACCTTTTCTTAAAAAAGTACCTTATCTTACAAAAGTACCTTTTCTTATGAAAGAATATTTTCTTAAAAAAAAAATAAATTTTCTTAAAAACGTACTTTTTCTTAAAAAAGTATCTTAACGTAAAATAATACCTTTTATTAAAATAGTAACTTTTATTAAAAAATATCTTTTTTAAAGAAATAAATATTCTTGAAAGATACTTTTTTTAAAAACACCTTTTCTTCAACAAGTACATTTACTTATAAAGGTACGTTTATTAAAAAAAACTGACTTCATTTAAAAAATTACCTTCTACAAAAAGTCAATTTTTTATAGTACTTATTTTAAAAAAGTATTTTTTTTAAATCTTTTCTCTAAAAGGTACCATTTATTTAAAAATTACTTTTTCTTAAGAAAGTACCTTAATAAAGTACCTTTTTTTAATAAGTAACTTTTCTTAATAAAGTACATTTAAAAGAATATCTTCTTAAAAACTACCTTTATTAAAAATTACATTTTCTAAACAAAAAATATAAAAAAAGTAAGTTTTTTAGAAAACTACCTTTTCTTAAAAAACCTTTTATTAAAAAATTATCGTTTCTTAAAAATAGTAGCGTTTCTTGTAAAAGTACCTTTTTGAAAAAAGTACTTTTATTTAAAAATTACATTTTTCATGTATCTACAATAAAATATTTTTTACTATTATTATTAATTTTAATTTGCCAGATAACATGAATCATGCCTTTTCATAAATTCAGTGCAAACTTATTCATAACATGCGTTATTTTTATTAAAAAAAATTAAACAACTGTACATTTCCAACGCCTTCGGCCATTCATTCTTTTGGATGTTTCCATTAAAAGTACATTTTCTTAAATTGTAACGCTGAAATGCAAGAGGACGTAAATAAAAAATATTTAAGTTATTTAAAAAATTTTTTTTTCTGATAATTTTGAGTAAGTTCTACATATTTCACTTCAATATACAACTTAGAGTGTTACGCCCATATTTGTATTTCAATCTCTTATTCTTATTCTTTAATAAACACAAAACATAAAATAATATTAAATATATTAAGTTTTTAATTAGACAAATAATATGTTGCAAATTAATATTTAATATAAAAAAAACTAATTATAATACCGACTTGCATACCAAAATTCTGGCGCATTCCTCGTGATCATAGATGGCGGCCAAATGTAGGGCTGTACGACCATGTTCTCCACCCTGCTGTATATCGATATTGTTCCGATATTTACCCATGACACGCAACGACTTCACTTTATTTAATTCCGTGGCCAAGTGTACGGGAGCTTGTTTCTTTTCATTGAGTATGCTGGTGTCAACGGGTCTAGAATAAAAAATAAGTTGATATAAAAGAAAAAATTCATGTGAGTCCGATCACAGGGGAGATATGTAAACACCTCGAAATTAAAGATTTGTTATGGCACTTTTTTTGAAATCAAACAGAAAGCGTCATCTATGTATCACTTATAGCAATGAACTGCAGGGTCTCTGCTTATACAAACATATTTATTATTTCAACTGCTTTTTTTATTTTTCGTTTTTCATTTTTCATTCTTCATTTTTAATTTTTTATTTTTTATTTTTAATTTTTCATTTGTTAATTTTTCATTTTTGATTTTGCATTTTTCGTTTTACGTTTTTAATTTTATATTCTTCATTAATCATTTTTTATTTTTCTTTCTTAATTTTTTACTTTAAATTTTTGCTTTTTATTCTTAATTTTTCATGTTTAATTTTTCATTTTTTATTTTTCATTTTTATTTTTAATTTTTTATTTTTCATTTTTATTTTTCATTTTTTATTTTTCATTTTTCATTTTTCGTTTTTCATTTTTCATATCTGATTTTTGATCATTTCTCATTTTTAATTTTTTATTCTCCATTTTTTATTTTTAATTTTTAGTTTTTTATATTTTATTTTTTACTTTAAATTTCTCATTTCTCATTTTTTATTTAGCATTTTTTATTTTTCATTTTAAATTTTTTTCATTTTTTATTTTTCATTTTTCGTTTTTCATTTTTCACTTTTCATTTTTTATTTGTAATTTTTAATTTTTCATTTTAATTTTTTATTTTAAATTTTTAATTTAAAATTTTTCATTTTTCATTTTTATTTTTCCCTTTTTAATTTTCTTGTTATATTTTTAATTTTTAATTTTTTATTTTTATTTTCTATTTTTCATTTATTATTTTTAATTTTTTATGTTTCATTTCTCATTTTTCATTTTTAATTTTTAATTTTTTATTTTTCATTTTTCATTTTTCATTTTTCATTTTTCATTTTTTGTTTTAATTTTTCGTTTTTCATTTTTCATTTTGATTTTTTTTTTATTTTTCACTTTATATTTTTCATTTTTCATATTTTATTTTTAGTTTTTCATTTTTTATTTTTCATTTTTCTTTTTTTATTTTTCATTTTTCATTTTCCATTTTTAATTTTTTATTTTTCATTTTTCAGGTTTTATTAATCATTTTTCATTTTTCATTTTTAATTTTTTATTTTTAATTTTCCATTTTTCATTTTTCATTTTTTATTTTTCATTTTTCATTTTTCATTTTTCATTTTCATTTTTCATTTTTCATTTTTCATTTTTCATTTTTCATTTTTTATTTTTCATTTTCCGTTTTTTATTTTTCATTTTTTATTGTTAATTTTAAAGTTTTCATTTTTTATTTTTTATTTTTAATTTTTTTTTTCAATTTTCATTATTTATTTTTCAGTTTTCATTTTTCAATTTTCATTTTTCATTTCCAAACAGTTCTTAATGAAATCGTGCCTTCATTTTATCTCCAAACAGTTTCCAATCTTTTCACCAATACAATCGTAACTCACACCGTTTTTGTCTTTGTTTTTTTTTGATTGTATTCTGAAATAGAAACTTATCCCCCTGAGCGTATAGATCTTTACACATCAAAAAAACAATTAACAAAATACTAAGCGACTATGCGATAACCTATTCCATACGTTTGGAGAATTGGTCTTTGTTATAAAAAATAAACATATACCAAATCTGAGAGGAATTTTAATTAATTTTTTGCCTGCAGATTTGAAAAAGGTCACATTGGATGCTATATTTATATGGACCGATAATGACCACATTTGCTAAAGTCAGTTCTTTTTTGCAAAAACATATACAAAGCAAATTTGAGAAAAAACTGTGCAATATTTTTGTTTTTTGATAGACTTAATTGAAGATCAGGATCAGGAATGGCTAATAATTGTCCAATAGGGACTACTGCTTAATGGATGTAACAAACACACGCAAACCCAATTTGAAGGAGACCAATATGATAATTTGGATCTTATGGGGTCATTTTCATCAATTTCATATAAAGTTACATGGGCACAGACGGATAGACGGACGGACGGACATCGTTAAATCGACTCAGAAAGTGATTCTCAGTCGATCGGTATAATTGAAGATTGGTCTAGATCAAATATTTTTGGTAGTTACAAACATCAGCACAAAGTCATTATACCCTAACCACATAGTGGTATCTTATATATTAAAATGGAGTTTTGTATGTTTGTACGTTTGTGGTTTTTTAGGAACCACACCACTGGACCGATCGTCTTGAAATTTTTACAATAGGTTACTGCCTATCCGGGAAACAAAAATCGCAAAAAACAAAATCGCCAATGCAAAAATTGCCTGAACCGAAAATCGTGAATAACAATAAATGCAAGAAACAAAATCGCCAAAATCAAAAATTGCCAAAACCGAAAATCGCGAATATGAAAAATCGCCAAAATCAAAAATTTCAAAAAACAAAAAATCGCTAAAGCCAAAAATCGGCAAAATCAAAAATCGCAAAAACAAAAATCGCCAAACACAAAAATTGCCTGAACCAAAAATCGTGAATAACAAAAGTCGCAAAAAAACAAAATCGCCAAAGTCAAAAACCGTGAATAAGAAAAATCGCTAAATTAAAAAATGGCAAAAAAAAAACAAAAAATCACTAAAGGCAAAAATTGGCAATATCAAAAATCGCTAAAATCAAAAATCGCCAAAATCAAAAATCGCCAAAATCAAATATTGCAAAAAAAAAATCGACAAGTCAAAAATCGCAAAAAACAAAAATTGCCGAACACCAAAATTGCCTGAACCGAAAGTCGTGAATAACAAAAATAGCAAAAAACAAAATCGCCAAAGTCAAAAATCGCCAAACCCGAAAATCACGAATAGGAAAAAATCGCCACAATCAATAATTGCAAAAAACAAAAATCGCTAAGGGCAAAAATCGAAAAAATCAAAAAATCGTTAAAATCAAAAATCGCCAATATCAAATATTGCAAAAAGAAATCGCCAAGTCAAAAATCAACAAAATAAAAACTCGTCAAAATCAAAAATCGCAATTAACAAGAATCGCCAAAATTAAAAATCGCAATAAACAAAAATCGCCTACACCGAAAATCGCGAATAATATAAATCGCCAATACCGAAAATCGCGAATAAGAAAATGGCAAAAAACAAAACACGCCAAAATCAAAAATCTACCAAACCAAAAACTGTGAATAAAAAATCGCCGAAAACAAAAAACGCCAAAATCAAAAATCGGAAAAATAAAAAATCGCCAAAATCAAAAATCACCAAATCAAAAATCGCAATTAACAAGAATCGCCAAAATTAAAAATCGCAATAAACAAAAATCGCCTACACCGAAAATCGCGAATAATAAAAATCGCCAAAACCGAAAATCGCGAAAATCAAAAATCTACCAAACCAAAAACCGTGAATAAAAAAAATCGCCGAAATCAAAAAATGCCAAAATCAAAAATCGCAAAAACAAAAATCGCCAAAATCAAAAATCACCAAATCAAAAATCTCCAAAATCAAAAATCGCCACAATAAAAAATCGCTAATAATAAAAATCGCCAAAACCGAAAATCGCGAATAACAAAAACCTCAAAAAACAAAATGCGCCAACATCAAAAATCGACAAAACCGAATATCGCGAATAACAAAAAATCACGAAAATCGACAAAACAAAAATCGCCAAATGTAAATCAAATAGTTTTCTACAAAATGTATTCCCAGTCAGCAAAATATTTCTATAATTTTCGACTGAAAATTGAACGCAGTAGGCGATATCCAGTAAAGTTAATATTGCTAGTCTGATGAGTCGTGGTTAATTTAATTCAATTTATAAAAGTTTATACTTTAAAAATTTTATCAAAATTTTTTTCATTCGATATACTGGAATTTTAATGGCTACAGCGCTGAAAATTAGCTTAACAAGAAGGTAGACATTGGTTTTCCAGCTAATTGTATATTAATTACCTCTTATTAATTCCAGTGTTTGCTACAACTTTATTAAGCTCTCATTAAAAAAATAAATAAATTATGCATTTACAATTGAGTACTGTCAATAGCATTGAAGTGTTAATGAGCATTATATAATTCTATTTTTTTTGTTTAGTATTTATTCTATTCAGAATAAAAGAAAGTATACATATCTTCTTATCGAAATACTAAACAATAATGTTGAAACCAAAAATTTATGTATGGCACCGAAAGCAAATTAACAATTTGCTTGGATACATTAACATACAAACAATAATTTTTCTTAAAGAAACACATACAGCCATTTATATATTTTAAGGTGATAGGAGACTTACATAGACAGTAAAAAATCCAAAGCTTCATATGAGTCAAATTCAACGGCCATATGAAGAGGTGTATTGCCAGCATTATCCCTGATATTGAAATCTAAAAAAAATTTGAAAAAAGTGTAATAAATTATGTTGTGAATTATTATGTGTTTAAATTAATTAAAATTATGTGGTTATTCTATAACTTTTCTTATCTTCTGTTAAGAAGTGTTAAGTTAACATTTGATGTTAAGCAGCATAAAAATTAAAAATATTTTTGGGGTTAAATAAATAAATTAAATTTCATAAGAAAAATATAGTTTTACATATTTTGTTGAACCCTAAAAGTATATTTAATTTTTATACTGCTTAACATTAAATGTTAACTTAACAGACCTTAACAGGAAGGCACAAAAATTATGGAATAACCATATTAGTTTAGAAAAATTAAAGAGTTTTCAAGCAATATTTCGAGAACGATGCAACAAGATAGAAATTGCATCATTTAAAATTTAATGTTGAACATTCGTTCGTTTTATAAAACCGGATAATTGATTTTGATTGTTTTTTGCTTCTTCAGAAAAATTTTTTACCTGCATTTTGATCTCGTATGTAACGTAAAATATTCACTCTATTCCGTGCTGCAGCCTGATGAGCTGCTGTACGTCCTTTTCCATCTTGTAATAATAAACGTGTTGTATCGCTTTGATACAGACGTTTAAAATCATCTAGATTACCGGATTCAGCAGCCTTTAAATAAAAAAATAAATATTTAAATTTCAAACAATATCACGTTTCAAGTAAATCTACGATTAGTGTTTTTAATTGCGTGACCTTGTTTCCTTTTTAAAGGACTTCAAAGTTTTAAAGGAGCATGTCGATAGCCTAATTTGCCAGTGCTTTAGAATTGAGCTTATTGTAATTTTGCATTATAAAAAATAAAGTTTTAAAGTATGACATTTAAAAAAAAAAATAGTTTTAAATACTTGCACTCTTCCTATGATATATCTATGAATATCAGTCGTGAGCAAACAGTATGTATGTCATTCTAAATGTCTAAATGTGTAGCAAGTAACTTATCCATTCATTGTTGATTTGTATATTCATTGTCGCTTTGTATCTCTACGTATTGTTTTTACTTATATAACCATTTCCAAAATAATTATAGATTTTATAATTTATTTTTTCATTGATATTCCTTCATACAAATTCTGGCCAAAATTTTAAAATGGCGTAGAATAATGAAATATTTTTAAATTCTTTTAAGGCAGTTCTGAAAATAATTATTTTATACTGCCTACCTGTTATCTTATTTGTGATTTCCTCAAAATTATTACATTCAATTAGAGCTTTAATTTTTGTCCCATCGTTCAATTTAGATTCCTATAAAGTTTGTGTTTTACCAAAAAGGTGGTTTTCAGGAAATTTCTTTTAAGAATTTGTAAATATTATTGTGTTAAAATTTTTCAAATAAGTTGTTATGGCTGCATTAGAAAATTGGTACACACGCTAAAAATACTTCTTCGACACACTCTTCGTACTTTGGTTGACAAAGTTTCTGCATTTAATCCATCATCTCCGTTAAGGAGACTTAAGGGTTTTTTTTTGTATGAACTTGCAAAAGTTTTGAAAATGTTTTTTTTTTGTATCATTGATGAAATCATATAAAGAATTTCCTTTTTTATGTAAACAAACAGAAAATTAATGCAGAAAAAGAATTTTTAAAATAAATATTTATTTGTTTGTAGTATACAAAAGAAGACTAATTTACGAAGTTAATTTGGAACTTCAGCCATTGACCAATGAAATCCTTTTGTATTAATAGTGTTGATCTTTGTTGGGGGTTATTTGAGGGCTTGATGTTTTTTTTTGTCTAAATTCAATTTTGGGCCATTATAATGTGAATACGCAAAATAGGGACAGAAAGTTATCTTATGTCATTGTTTCTATAAATTTTTAAAGAGTTGGTATAGATTTTTATTATAAATTTGAGCAGTGGTAGCTCCTCCACTAACCAACTGCAATAAAATCTTTCGGGGGAATTTCGCTTAGAAATATATTTCGACATGGAAGACTGACAATAATGTTTTGATGTCTTCAACGGTGAAGTAAGATTTCTCAACCAGCACACAAGTAAATGTCGAGGAAGCGTAGCAGTTATTTTGGGTAAAGTTGAAGCAGTCTCCACTTATCACTGTTTTCTGTCTTTCATTGGTAGTTCGCGCAATTTTTAAATTACATGGATTGTAGAAATTTATACCCTACTAGTATAGCCCACCACTCAAAATTCGAGTGCAAATTCTAGGAAATATTATTTTGTCATTCATTTTTTGTCTTCCGATGTTTTTTAAATCTATATATCGCACCTGTACCTCTAAAGTGAGTCAACTCAAAAATTTTCAATTTTCATTTTTTGCAAGAAAACGATACGCAGTGGTCATATCTATCCACTGTAAAAATCTTACATCGATTTTTCTAGTTTTTCAAAAAAAAAAAAAAAAAAAAAAAAAATACAGCTGTAACCCTCTTTGTATTATAAGAGTAGCTCCTTTAGAATCCACTAAAAAGACATATTTTGAGATGTACCCAAAAAAATTGTTATTTTTGATGATCAATAAAAAAATCGTAAAAACAACTACTGTTGTATATTTATTATTCGCAATTCTTTACAATGAAACAACTGTTTTTAAATTTTATAGTAAATATAAAAATTAAAAAGGTTTTTTGCCTCTACTGAAAATTTGTAAATTTTGAGTTGACTCACTTTAGAGGTACAGGTGCGATATATATGAAAAATTTTTGAATATTTAAATTAGCCTAAAAGTATGTTAATCAATTTTAGCAATTCACAATTCAACACAGAGCGTCTGATATATAATTTAAATCATTCGTATTAACAGGGTGTAACGAACTATTATAAATATTTTATTTTATTTAATTTAATATATTTTTGAGACAGATTAAAAATAAATTTTATCATTCTCAGCTTCTCCTCCATATGAGCTTTAACTATGCCAATTTTCACACTCCTCCATGCCCGCATATTGCTTAAAAAGGGAACTAACAATTTACCTTCACGTATTAATATATAGATACCATTGTGTAATGAGGGTATAATGAGTTTGAGTTTGTGCTGATGTTTCGAAACTACCAAAAATATTTGACCTAACGCCACCTTCTATTATACCGATCGGCTCAGAATCACTTTCGATTTAGCAATGTCCGTCTGTCCGTCTATCTGTGCGTCCATGCAAACCTTTTAATCAAACTGCAGATCATCGCAAATATAAATTTATTTTGATGAAATTTAGTATATAAGTCTTCATCAACCATAGAGACAAACACCATTCGAATTGCTGAAAATCGGAGTAACTTCAGACCAAGCTCCCATACAAATAATCCCTATCAGACCGACTTAAATAGGCATCAAATCCAGATCATATATATGTCGATAACATCTGGATTTTTTTTTATACTGGCCTAGTAATTTAACCATGATTTTGAATTTCACCCCCTTCCCCCCAATAGCCGTTGCACTGTATTAATTATGTTAATTTATTTAAATTTGCGCATTTCGCGTGTAAAGTTTGCGCATCTGTTTGACCAAGTTTTTTAATAAGAAGATCGCTGATAGTCAATCAACGATTTTTCAGTCCTTTTCTTCAACGATTTCTCGGTCTTCCTGTAAACACTTTTTTTTGACATACATACAACAAACAAAATTATATGAAACTTCTTTGTTGAACAAAATCAGACTTTGTTAAAATCGCCAAATTCATTTTATTTGATCACAAAAATTAATGAAAATATTAACAGATGTCAAAAAGAGTCAAAAGATGTCAGTCGAATCATAAAATCCAAGAAGTTTAAATTGAAAATCACCTTAGTTATTGTTCTTTATTCAAATTCAAATTAGTAATTAAATTTTTTGTTTTAAGAAAAATATAATTTAAAATAATAAGGAACATACGACTATGATATTGTGTCGTCAGTCGGATAGAGAGTTACTTAACTACGTTACAATTATGTTTTTTTTTATGTGTAAACATCTATACGCGCAGGGGGGTAAATTTCCAAAACAGCGTAACATGTAAGCGTAATATATGAGTCGTAAGACAAAATGTGATTGTATTGGTGAAAAAATTATGATATTATGATAACCTGTTTAACTGTTAAAAATAAAAAATTAAAAATGAAAAAAAAAAAAATGAAAATTCAAAAATGAAAGATGAAAAATTAAAAAAAAAAATTAAAAATTAAAAATGAAAAAAGAAAAATGAAAATTGAAAAATAAAAAATAAAAATTGGAAAATTAAAAATGAAAAATTAAAAATAAAAAAAGAAAAATGAAAAATAAAAAATTAAAAATGAAAAATGAAAATTAAAAAGTGAAAAATTAAAAACGAAAAAGGAAAAATGAAAAACGAAAAATGATAAATGTAATATAAAAAATGAAAAATTAAAAATGAAAAACGAAAAATGAAAAATGAAAAACAAATATAAATAAAACATAAAAAAAAAAATAAAAGTGAAAAATAAAAAATTAAAAATAAAAATAGAAATGAAAAATAAAAAATTAATAATAAAAAATTAAAGCTAAAAAATAAAAAATGAAACATGAGAAATATGAAATGAAAAATGAAAGACTAAAATGAAAAACGAAAAATGAAAAAAAAAAATAAAAATGAAAAATAAAAAATTAAGAATAAAAATGAAAAATAAAAAATGAAAAATAAAACTTAAAAAAAAAATTAAAAAGGAAAAATAAAAATTGGAAAATGAAAAATGAAGAAAAAAATGAAAAATGAAAAAAAAAATGAAAAATAAAAAAATGAAAAATTAAAATTCAAAAATTAAAAAAAAAAATTAACAATAAAAAAAAAAATGAAAAATGAAAAATGAAAAACGAAAAATGAAAAACGAAAAATTAAAAGTAAAAAATAACAAATGAAAAATTAAAAATTAACCGGTTAATATAGTAAATAATAAATATTTTTATATTAACAGAGCCCCTGCAGTTGATTGCTATAAGTGATACGCTTTCTGTTTGATTTTAAGGAAGTGCTATAAAAAAAATCTTTAATTACTAGATGTTTACACATCTCCCCTGCGATCGGACTCACATGATTTTTTTTTTGCAAAGTGAATTAGTAATTAAATTCAGAGATAAGTTCTTTTCTATAACCCATCGCATCTGTAATAAAATAATATATTTCTTTAAAATATGTTTTTGCATTATTTAGCAAGCAAATCAAATCATTTTCCGTTAAGAAAGCCTTTTTAAAATATTTTTATCTGAACTCGATGAGAATTGGGAATTTGGCTTTAAAATGAAGTGTTTCTGCTGTATCATTAAGATTGCATAGAGAACATATACGTTGTCTTTGCTGTTGAAATCTTGTTCCATTGAGCTCAATTAGATCACATCTAGCTTTAAAGATATAGCTTATTGCATTTATACATATTGTCTGTGAATTCAAAATAAGTTTGGTGTTCTTTAAAGTTAAGCTTTGAATAGAGACGAGTTGTTCGAGTTACCTTTTCTTCATTTAATTCCATTTCTCTTAATTTAATGTCATTAGTTATATTGTACCTTAATAGTTTCCTGTCTTTCTTTGTTGCACATTCCGAATGTGCACATTCAAGTATGTGCGCTCTCTTATAGGTAACATTAACTGCATAAGTATTTTTCTTTACAAAAGCAAGAAAAGTCGCCTGTTCTTGATACTTCCTTTTTCCAACTTTTCAAGAGCAGCTTGACAAGTTTCTCCTTCTAAACTGAAATATTTATGATCCTGATGAGTCAAATAGTGTGTTGTCGCATTTGATTATGGTCATAGTTGTAAAGAATAATGGAAAAAAGTACGAAATAAAAGACCAGCCCTGTGTATACTCTTAACATTGTTGTGTTTGCTATCTAAATGAAAATGTTGACATTCATATTAAAATTGAAATAACGATTGCAAAGCTAATTACAACAAAAATTGCGGCGCCATCTACTGTGGGATAGCAACACTGAGCAAAATGAAATGACTCTCTGTTTGTTAATACAAAAGAAATGTATTTTCCCTGAAACAAAATACATATTGGAGAGTTTTATATAAATAAAATAATATACCGATTTATTTGTAACATGCGGTTATTATGAATATACATGTATAGAATATATGTATGTATATTATTTTGCTATTTAATATATGTATGTATGTATATATGTATATGTAAATATTACACACAAAAAATACAACATCAAAAGTTATTTTTGTGTTTTTATTTAAACTAGCAGATACCAGCACTCGAAATTCGAGCGCAAATTCTAGGAAACTTTATTTTTTCATTTAATAAAGACCCTAAAGGTATGCTTCAAAATTCAACGCATTTTAAATGAAGAAAACAAACTCAACACATTAACACATTAACAAATTTAATAAACACACACATAGCATTGTATAATTTTATGTATGTGTTAGTAGCAACTTTAAACGGTCATAAATCCAAAAAAATATTCCAGACGATGAAAATCTGTAAATCTAGGTAACAGCTAAAAAGAAATATCTTTCAAATGATAAATTTTTTGTCAAAATCGGGGTAAAACTGGGAAACTTACATCGGTAACAAAAAATCGCCTAGCCAATTAATATTATAGATAAATTAATACATAAAATTTTGTTTGGTAAATTTACATTGCTATTTTTATTCCGACCACTCCAGTGTGCAGAGGGTATATATAAGTTTGTCATTCCGTTTGTAATAATTAGAAAAAAAAATTTGGACCTCATAAAATATATATATTTGTGATCCTTATAACAACCGGAGTTGATATAGGGATGTCCGTCTGTCTGTCTGTCCGTCTGTGGAAATCACGATGACGGCATCAATCGGGCAGCTAGGGTGCTCGTTAACATAAAAAATGATTCACTAACATCCTGAAAAATTTGCTATTTAAAACCGTCCAAATCGGTCATTAGGGCCCGAGATTTGAATGAAGAACTAAAAAAGTCTTGAAAAAATATAATTTTCTATGTTGTTCTTGTCACAATCACGCCCTCAATAGCGCAGCTACAGTGATCATTTGTAGTGCGAATGATTCACCAAATTGATGGGAAGATTTCTGTTTCAAAAATCATTAAAATCGGTGGAACAGGTCCAGGGAAATCTCTGAAAAAGTAAAAAAAAAATGAAAAATATGATGTTTCTATATTGTTCTTGTTATTCTAAATGTTGTATTGTTGTCATAGCTGGAGTTGTTGTTTTTGTGGTCGTTGTGGTAATAATATAATAAAAACTAACCCTTTGTACATTTTTTTATTAACTCTGATAGAAAATTTTAAAAGTTTCCATTGTTTTGGCATCACTAAAAAATTTTTTAGATCATTTCTATTATTACCACGAGCCTAACTGCAAAATTTCAGATCGAATGGGTCACGGGAAAGGGGTTAAAATCGATCCAAAATTTTTTCGACAAGCAGACACTACGAGTTAAATAAAGGGAGTAAAAATTCACCAGCATCTAAAGCAAATAATGCTAAAATACCTAGTTGTTAATGAAAAACAATGTAAATTTAGCAAAAAAAAAATTTTATGTATAAATTTATTTAAAGAGAAAAACACAAAAATAACGTTTAATGTTGTATTTTTTGTGTGTAATATTTTCATATACATACATGAACACTTCATTTTGCTCAGCGGGACTATGCCACAGTAGATGGCGCCACAATTTTTGTTTGTTCTAATTAGCTTTGCAATAGTTATTTCTGTTTTAACATGAATGTTAATATTTTCAACTAGATATCATACAGAACAATGTTAAAAGTATACACGGGCTGGTCTTTTATTTCATAAGTTTTTTCATTATTCTTTTACAAATATGAACATAAGTTTGGCATATTAACTTTTTGTTGTCTTTACAAAATAGAGTTACCGAGTTCATCAATGAGTTTTTTGCTTTCAAAACAGTTCTACATAGTTATATAGAATTATTATTCTGCTTTTCCTACAAAATATCTGATTGCGATTACATATAATTTTTAAAAATTGTTTATAATTACTAAAGCATTATTATTCACATAATTACAAAATTGCACTTTTTAAATTCTCCATTCAAATTTAAGAAAATATCAATTCTAAAAACTAGAATTAAAAATTTCCAATTATAAATTACAATTAATTGAACTTCAGGAAATCATATCAAAACGTCGGAAATTATAATTTTAAATTTAGAAGACATCAATTGTATTTTTAATATATAAATTTTATTCGTTAAACACAAATTGAAATTCCAAAAAAAAAACTACAAATATGTTTACATTTAAAAATGTTTACATTTAAAAAAAAATATTGACATTCAGGAGAAATTAATAGCTTTTCAGTACCGCGATTCAGTAACTTCTTTTAACGATAGCCGAATCGTTAAAAAAAAGAAAATAGCAAAATTATCAGTAAAATTTTTAAACGATATTCGCTATTGGTAAAGTCAGCTGTTGTTGTTATTTAAACGACAACCATTTTTGTGTTGTTTATTCAATCGATAAAAACTTAAATTTTTTAGGTTGAAATGTCGTCATACATAAATAAAAATCATAAAATAGTGAAAATATTTTGCTTCTATTAAAAAACTTTTTTATATAAATAAAAAAATTAAATAGCGTATTCAATTCATTATTTCATTTTCAAATAAATACACGGAAATATTAGTAAAAAAAATAAAGATATTAAACATCAACATAAAATCATCCTGTCAAACACGAAGTAATTTGTTTTTTTCTAATCTTCTTTGTGTTTTTCGCTTATTTTGACAGAGATGCCTCTCGTTTACAATTGAAATAAATAGAAAAATAGATTTGTCGACTGTCGTTAAGATGTATGTATTTAGTGAATCACTTAATCTTTAGTGCAAACAACAATAACTGTCGATATATTTTGCGATTGAGGGATCGTTGAAATTTACAGAATCACACTACAGAAAACATTAATTTAAATCCAATGAATTTTAGAAAACGTTAAATGATATTTAAGAATTGCGAACATAAAAACTGACACATAAATAAACGCAATTTGATGAGAATGTTATTTATATAGAAATTTTCGGCTATGACAACAATACAATCATATTTTTTCAAGACTTTTTTAGTTCTTCATTCATATTTCGAGCCCTATTCAACCGATTTGGACGATTTTAAATAGCAAACTTCTCAGAAAGTCAATGAATCATTTTTTATGCAAAAGAGCACCCTAGCTGCCTGATTGAAGTTGTCATAGTGATTTCCACAGACGGACAGACGGACATTGCTATATCAACTCCGCTTGTTATAAGGATCAGAAATATATATAATTTATGGGGTCCAACATTTTTTTTCTTATTATTGCAAACGGAATGACAAAATTATATATACCCTCTGCACACTGGGGTGGACGGTATAAAGTTGACAAAGTGTTTTTTTTTTACATGTTACTATATTAGAAATTTATGAATAATCGTCGAGGCCATATAAGAAATTCAAAAAGCCGACATGTGGCCTTAAGACCACGGGTTCCCCACCTCTGGTATAGAGTAACCTATAGTCAACTAATAGTTTATATCTAAATCGACTCTATTTTTCCGACCTGTTTATTCTGGCTTGTTAAAAAATTAGCATAAATTCTTACAAAGTATGTGTTCAAAAAATTTGATCAAATGAAAACTGTTATTTCAAATATTTCATTAAAATGTGTTAAACACTTTTTACCTTCATCCAATCGTCTATGATAATTTTTGGTACTGGTGTCATGCGTAAAATACGTGTCCACTGCGAGGGAATTTTAAATGGAGCTGTTACAGTCAATTCAGCACCACGAGCACAACCATTTATCAAACAACGTATCGGTTTCACAATTACTTCATGTTTTGATGTCGCTTTCATATTCACACTAAAGTTGTTTGTTTCTCCTTTAAGTTTTTGTTGTGGTATTTTGTATTTGTTTATGTAATTAAGTTTCTGTACCAACAATCAACTACAAAACTTTTATTTTGAGTCAAGCTAATTTTTTCAATTTAATTTTTCTGCGTTTATTTATTTTATTTTATATGAATTTAGAGTTTTGTTTTATAAAAAATTGTTTTATATTATAAAGCAACGTTTAAAGATTTTTTATAATTTAATTTTCTTAAAAAGCACTTGTGACATTTAAGTTTGGTTCACCAATGATGGTTATATCAATAATAATATTTCATATAAATATATATATGGTTGTGATAAACAGTTTTTAATAATACATAATTAAGATTTTATAGCTGCGGCCATGTGATTTATATCATTATTTATGTAGTTCGTAGCCATAAAGGTTTATTGTTGTTATTAATCTAGCCCCTAAAGCTTTTAAGTTTAAAAATTTTTGAATTTATTTTTTAAATTGCCTGGCCAACTGATAACGAAATAATTTATTATTTTGTTTTGTTTTACGGTATTTCTGGTTTTCAAAACAATTCCTTATAATTTGAAATATATGTATGTGATGCCGTATACTCAATTTAAATTAGTGAAATTAATTAATAATACGTCGGGGAGGACGTAAACTGTTAAACAAATTTGAAAATTAGAATGAAAGTAATTACACTATGCAACAAAGTGAATATTTTTTTATGACACTTGACATCGACTATTTTTTTGATGGTTATGGTCCTCTATCAACAAAAACAGTCGAAATTTAAAATTCAATGGACAAGTTTTTTTTTATTTTTTTCCCAAAATTTGGGATTTTTTAAGAGGATGCTCCACCGATTTTATCATAACTTGAGAATAACTTCACCAATTTTTTTATAAAAAACATCAACAAATTTTAGTTTAAATTTTCACTAAGTTATGTTATTATTATTTTTTTTTGATGTTTATATCTATACGCGCAGGGGGGGTAAATTTCTATTTCACAATACAATCACAAACACAGCGTAACATGTGTGACTTATGATTGTATTGGTGAAACAATTACATATACGTAAAAACTTGTTTGAAAATGAAAATGGTAAATGAAAAATTTAAAATAAAAAATTAAAAATAAAAAATAAAAGATGCAAAATTAAAAATAAGATATGAAAAATTAAAAATGAAAAATTAAAAATGAAAAATATAACATTAAAAAAAAAAAAAAAAAAAAAAGAAAATGAAAAATGAAAAATGAAAAATTAAAAATTAAAAACTAAAAACTAAAAATTAAAAATTAAAAATTAAAAATAAACAATTAAAAATTAAAAATTAAAAATTAAAAATTAAAAATTAAAAATTAAAAATTAAAAATTAAAAATTAAAAATTAAAAATTAAAAATTAAAAATTAAAAATTAAAAATTAAAAATTAAAAATTAAAAAATAAAAATTAAAAATTAAAAATTAAAAATTAAAAATTAAAAATTAAAAATTAAAAATTAAAAATTAAAAATTAAAAATTAAAAATTAAAAATTAAAAATTAAAAATTAAAAATTAAAAATTAAAAATTAAAAATTAAAAATTAAAAATTAAAAATTAAAAATTAAAAATTAAAAATTAAAAATTAAAAATTAAAAATTAAAAATTAAAAATTAAAAATTAAAAATTAAAAATTAAAAATTAAAAATTAAAAATTAAAAATTAAAAATTAAAAATTAAAAATTAAAAATTAAAAATTAAAAATTAAAAATTAAAAATTAAAAATTAAAAATTAAAAATTAAAAATTAAAAATTAAAAATTAAAAATTAAAAATTAAAAATTAAAAATTAAAAATTAAAAATTAAAAATTAAAAATTAAAAATTAAAAATTAAAAATTAAAAATTAAAAATTAAAAATTAAAAATTAAAAATTAAAAATTAAAAATTAAAAATTAAAAATTAAAAATTAAAAATTAAAAATTAAAAATTAAAAATTAAAAATTAAAAACTAAAAATTAAAAATTAAAAATTAAAAATTAAAAATTAAAAATTAAAATTTAAAATTTAAAAATTAAAAATTAAAAATTAAAAATTAATATTTAAAAATTAAAAATTAAAAATTAAAAATTAAAAATTAAAAATTAAAAATTAAAAATTAAAAGTTAAAAATTAGAAATTAAAAATTAAAAATTAAAAATTAAAAATTAAAAATTAAAAATTAAAAATTAAAAATTAAAAATTAAAAATTAAAAATTAAAAATTAAAAATTAAAAATTAAAAATTAAAAATTAAAAATTAAAAATTAAAAATTAAAAATTAAAAATTAAAAATTAAAAATTAAAAATTAAAAATTAAAAATTAAAAATTAAAAATTAAAAATTAAAAATTAAAAATTAAAAATTAAAAATTAAAAATTAAAAATTAAAAATTAAAAATTAAAAATTAAAAATTAAAAATTAAAAATTAAAAATTAAAAATTAAAAATTAAAAATTATAAATTAAAAATTAAAAATTAAAAATTAAAAATTAAAAATTAAAAATTAAAAATTAAAAATTAAAAATTAAAAATTAAAAATTAAAAATTAAAAATTAAAAATTAAAAATTAAAAATTAAAAATTAAAAATTAAAAATTAAAAATTAAAAATTAAAAATTAAAAATTAAAAATTAAAAATTAAAAAGTAAAAATTAAAAATTAAAAATTAAAAATTAAAAATTAAAAATTAAAAATTAAAAATTAAAAATTAAAAATTAAAAATTAAAAATTAAAAATTAAAAATTAAAAATTAAAAATTAAAAATTAAAAATTAAAAATTAAAAATTAAAAATTAAAAATTAAAAATTAAAAATTAAAAATTAAAAATTAAAAATTAAAAATTAAAAATTAAAAATTAAAAATTAAAAATTAAAAATTAAAAATTAAAAATTAAAAATTAAAAATTAAAAATTAAAAATTAAAAATTAAAAATTAAAAATTAAAAATTAAAAATTAAAAATTAAAAATTAAAAATTAAAAATTAAAAATTAAAAATCAAAAATGGAAAATGAAAAATAAAAAATGAAAAATAAAAAATTAAAAAAAAAAAATAAAAATTAAAAATGAAAAATAAAAAATGAAAAATATCAAAAATAAATGGTTACTACTCGCAAGTTATTGTCGATAATGACCTGCGGTATTTCTTACAAGGTTGGTAGGATTGCAGTCTTTAGTTTTAGGTGGTCACAACTCTACCGTTTGATATTACTATATTTGTTTATTAAATTACTATATTTGTGTCAAATATCAACTTTAGTGGAATAGAACTTCTAGGGAACAAAAGGGAACAAGAAACGTATACCACCCAGAGAAAGTTGAAAGTGTCCTATTTAACCCTATGTATACTTTTGCACCCGTGACGATCCGCGGGTGGAACACTTTTTTCATTTTAATGAAATTACTCAAAAAAATTTCAAATTACGGTAATTTAAACAGCCCTATAAGTATGCAATACAAGTATACCGATCGACTCAGAATCACTTTTTGAAGCGATTTAGCAATGTCCGTCCGTCCGTCTGTGTGTCCATGGAAACCTTGTAATCAAACTACAGGTCGCAAATATGAATATATTTTGATGAAATTTGGTACAAAAGCCTTTATCGGCCATAGGATAACCCAATTGAAATGGCTGAGAATTGATCCATGTTCGGACCTATTCCCCATGCAAATAACCCCTATGAAATCGACATAAATTGCCATAATATCCAATGTATCATAGAGACCTCAGTGAAATTGTGTATATATATTTTTATTACATCCATTTAATTCTAGTTCAAAAATACGCCCCACAGGACAATTCTTAGTCATAGGCCCCATATAGAGCTGCTTCCCGATCTTCATTTAAATCTATCAAAAAACAAAAAAATTGCACAGATTTTTCTCAAATTTGGTTTGGATATATTTTTTCAAAATATAAGTGACTTTACCAAATATGGTCAGGATCAGTCCATTTTTAGGCCAAGTCGCCATATAAATATCGCGATATTAACTTTTTCATATCTGCAGCCAAAAAAAATAAAAAAAAATGCCACTCAAATTTGGTTGGGCCTAAGAGATAGCGTCTTTAAACGCATGGTATCGTATAGTCGGTCTAGACCTTGATTATTTTGCAAAAATTAACAAATTTGACAGCAAAAAATTATAAATTTTTCTGTAGTAATAACAAGACTATTAGATATTACTAGCAGAAATTCGAGTGCAAATTCCAGAAATTCGAGTGCAAATTCTAGAAAACTTTATTTTTTTATTAAATAAAGACCCTAAAGATATGCTAATAAATTATAGCCAATTCACAAATCAACACAAAAAAAAAAAAACAAACTCATTAACAAATTTAATAAACACACACATATCATTGTATAATTTTATGTATGTGTTAGTAGCAACTTTAAATGCAATTTACTCAAAATAAAGGAAAACATTTAAAAATCTGTAATTCTGCAAAACGGCTTAAATGAAATACATTTCAAATAATATACGTTTGGTCAAAATCGGGATAAAACGGTAGATCAAAACATCGGTCACAAGAAATCGCCTAGCCTATTATAGATTACTAACGTTTTTTTTAAGAGGAAATATTCTTTGAGTGTAAACAAATTTGCAAATTTGACAGCAAAAAAATTTTTAATTTTTCAATATTAATAGCGAAATTTGATTTTACTTTTTTTTAGAGTAAAAATTTTTTTTAATGTAAACATTAAAAAAATCCCATTATTACAAAAAAATGCTTGCAATTATTATTAGAACCCAAATATGACATTTTTTAATAAATAAAAAATACAAAAAAAAAAACAACATATTTCAAGCTAAAAGTTAAAAAAATGAAAAGTTCAACTTTGACCTGGGATTTCTTAAAAAGTATTTAATCAATTTTAATTAAATTAAAATACGCTCAACTAAATATCTATCGACTACAAAAAGAATTACGGAAATATTTGGATCGGTTCAAAAGTTACAGAATTTTGGACAGCGAAAAACAATTTTCAGCCACTGTGCGGCGTTGTGAAGCAGTACTAAAAATAATTCAAAAATAGATGAAATGTTTTTAATTATTGTATAGTAAAGGTTTCCAATTTTTTTTCAGCAGCATAAAAATTAATCATTTTAAGTTTTGTTATTTTTTTTCTGAAGTAAAGCTATTTTATGTTAACTAGCAGATTCCAGCCCTCGAAATTCGAGTGAAAATTCTAGAAAACTTTATATTTTTATTAAATAAAGACCCTAAAGATATGCTAATAAATTATAGCCAATTCACAAATCAACACAAAAAAAAAACTCATTTTTATTACAAACATATTAACAAATTTAATAAACACATACATAGGCATTGTATAATTTTATGTATGTGTTAGTAGCAACTTTAAATGCAATTTACCCAAAATAAAGGAAAAATTTAAAAATCTGTAAATCTGCAAAACGGCTAAAAAGAAATACATTTCAAATAATATACGTTTGATCAAAATCGGGATAAAACGGTAGAACAAAACATCGGTCACAAGAAATCGCCTAGCCTATTAATATTATAGATTTTATGATCCATTTTTTTTGTGTTGACCATTTAAGTCATCAGAAATATGTTAAAAATTTCCATTGTATTGCCACTCGCTGTATATATAAATTAAAAAATTTTAAAATTTTAAAAAAATATTTTTTTTTATATCACCAGGAAGAATGAATCTTGAAAGTTTCGGGCTGAATATTGAAATTTTTTGGTTGTTTTAATTTGGAATGAACCAAATTTTATGATAAATAAAATGGATATTCTGTTAAATTCAAGACTTTTTTTAATTAAATCAATGGCTTTAGCTTTGTTTTTCTGTTGTCTAGAAAACTTATTTTAAATAAAATAATTTCATAATCGCGCTACGGAAACGTTATATTACAACAATTTTTTTTTTAAATTTTTAATAGATTTTTAAGATATTTTATTGTTTATTAACCAATTCTTTTTTTTTATATGAAATACTATTATTTTTTTAAAATTATTTTAAAATATTTTTAAAATAATTTGGATTTATTTTAACACTTAAATTTTTTTTTATGTTTTGCTTAATTTAATTGTTTTTTAAATTTTTATTTATACTTTTTCAATAATTTTTTAATCGTTTTTATTTTGTTTTTATTTTTTTTAAGTATAAACCGCTGTAAGTAATTGACCAATGCAATATCCTGCGTAAGACTAAAGCCAAACATAGGATGTTCACTGTTTTTATAGTCACAAGCTTGGCAAGACAGATGATAGCTAAAAGGTAAATACTTGTATATTCCAATTCTTATTAAATAATGTGATGTCGTTTAAAATTTGTCGGTGATTTTCTTGATCTCCCCATAAATATTAAAGTGGTGAGTTTTTTGTTTTTAAAGCAAAAACACGAGCCATATAATTTTCTTAGACCTAATCCCCATACAAAAGACCCTTATGAAATCGACATAAATTGCCATAAGATCCATATTATCATATGTATCTCAGTGAAATTAATTATATATATTTTTATTACATCCATTTATTTCTAGTCCAAAAATAAACCCTACAGGACAATTCTTAGTCATAGAACCCATATAGAGCGGCATCCCGTTCTTCATTTAAATCTATCAAAAACAAAAATATTGCACACATTTTTCTCAAATTTGGTTTGTATATATTTTTTCAAAATATAAGTGACTTTACCAATTATGGTCAGGGTCGGTCCATTTTTAGGCCAAGTCGCCATATAAATATAGCGTACGATATTAACTTTTTCATATCTGCAGCCAAAAAAATTAAAAAATTTCCACTCAAATTTGGTTGGACCTAAGAGATAGCATCTTTAAACGCATGGCATTGTATAGTCGGTCTGGACCTTGTTTTAAAAAGGTTTTTTACCCAAATATGCATTAAATGTTTTAATAAATAAGAAAGATGCAAAAAATGTAAACCCTTGTTTTCATGTCAAAATCAGAATCATTGCGCTAATGTTCAGCAGATTTATTTTGCAAAAATTAACAAATTTGACAGCAAAAAATTATAAATTTTTCTGTAGTAATAACAAGACTATTAGATATTACTAGCAGATTCCAGCCCTCGAAATTTGAGTGCAAATTCTAGAAAACTTTATTTTTTTATTAATTAAAGACATTAAAGATATGCTAATAAATTACCAATTCACAAATCAACACAAAAAAATCAAACTCATTTTTATTACAAACACATTAACAATTTTAATAAATTTTATGTATGTGTTAGTAGCAACTTTAAATGCAATTTACTCAAAATAAAGGAAAACATTTAAAAATCTGTAAATCTGATGATCAGCTAAAAAGAAATAGCTTTTAAATAATATACGTTTGGTCAAAATCGGGATATAACGGTAGAAAAAACATCGGTCACAAGAAATCGCCTAGCCTATTAATATTACATATATATTTCTAACGTTTTTTTTTAAGCGGAAATATTCTTTGAGTGTAAACAAATTTGCAAATTTGACAGCAAAAAATTTTTTATTTTTCAATATTAATAGCGAAATTTGATTTTACTTTTTTTTAGAGTAAAAATTTTTTTTAATGTAAACATTAAAAAAATCCCATTATTACAAAAAATGCTTGTAATTATTATTAGAAACCAAATATGACATTTTTTAATAAATAAAAAATACAAAAAAAAAACACATATTTCAAGCTAAAAGTTAAAAAAATGAAAAGTTCAACTTTGACCTGGGATTTCTTAAAAAGTATTTAATCAATTTTAATTAAATTAAAATACGCTCAACTAAATATCTATCGACTACAAAAAGAATTACGGAAATATTTGGATCGGTTCAAAAGTTACAGAATTTTGGACAGCGAAAAACAATTTTCAGCCACTGTGCGGCGTTGTGAAGCAGTACTAAAAATAATTCAAAAATAGATGGAATGTTTTTAATTATTGTATAGTAAAGGTTTCCAATTTTTTTTCAGCAGCATAAAAATTAATCATTTTAAGTTTTATTTTTTTTCTGAAGTAAAGCTATTTTATGTTAACTAGCAGATTCCAGCCCTCGAAATTCGAGTGCAAATTCTAGAAAACTTTATATTTTTATTAAATAAAGACCCTAAAGATATGCTAATAAATTATAGCCAATTCACAAATCAACACAAAAAAAAACTCATTTTTATTACAAACATATTAACAAATTTAATAAACACATACATAGGCATTGTATAATTTTATGTATGTGTTAGTAGCAACTTTAAATGCAATTTACCCAAAATAAAGGAAAAAATTTTAAAATCTGTAAATCTGCAAAACGGCTTAAAAGAAATACATTTCAAATAATATACGTTTGATCAAAATCGGGATAAAACGGTAGAACAAAACATCGGTCACAAGAAATCGCCTAGCCTATTAATATTATAGATTTTATGATCCATTTATTTTGTGTTGACCATTTAAGTCATCAGAAATATGTTAAAAATTTCCATTGTATTGCCACTCGCTGTATACATAAATTAAAAAATTTTAAAATTTTAAAAAAATATTTTTTTTTATATCACCAGGAAGAATGAATCTTGAAAGTTTCGGGCTGAATATTGAAATTTTTTGGTTGTTTTAATTTGGAATGAACCAAATTTTATGATAAATAAAATGGATAACTGTTAAATTCAAGACTTTTTTTAATTAAATCAATGGCTTTAGCTTTGTTGTTCTGTTGTCTAGAAAACTTTTTTTAAATAAAATAATTTCATAATCGCGATACGGAAACGTTATATTACAACAATTTTTTTTTTTTAAATTTTTAATAGATTTTTAAGATATTTTATTGTTTATTAACCAATTCTTTTTTTTTATATGAAATACTATTATTTTTTTAAAATTATTTTAAAATATTTTTAAAATAATTTGGATTTATTTTAACACTTAAATTTTTTTTATGTTTTGCTTAATTTAATTGTTTTTTAAATTTTTATTTATACTTTTTCAATAATTTTTTAATCGTTTTTATTTTGTTTTTATTTTTTTTAAGTATAAACCGCTGTAAGTAATTGACCAATGCAATATCCTGCGTAAGACTAAAGCCAAACACAGGATGTTCACAGTTTTTATAGTCACAAGCTTGGCAAGACAGATGATAGCTAAAAGGTAAATACTCGTATATTCCAATTCTTGTTAAATAATGTGATGTCGTCTAAAATTTGTCGGTGATTTTCTTGACCTCCCCATAAATATTAAAGTGGTGAGTTTTTTGTTTTTAAAGCAAAAACACGAGCCATATAATTTTCTTAGACCTAATCCCCATACAAATGGCCCTTATGAAATCGACATAAATTGCCATAAGATCCATATTATCATATGTATCTCAGTGAAATTAGGTATATATATTTTTATTACATCCATTTATTTCTAGTCCAAAAATAAACCCTACAGGAAAATTCTTAGTCATAGGCCCCATATAGAGCGGCATTCCGATCTTCACTTAAATCTATCAAAAACAAAAATATTGCACAGATTTTTCTCAAATTTGGTTTGTATATATTTTTTCAAAATATAAGTGACTTTACCAAATATGGTCAGGGTCGGTCCATTTTTAGGCCAAGTCGCCATATAAATATAGCGTACGATATTAACTTTTTCATATCTGCAGCCAAAAAAATTAAAAAAATGCCACTCAAATTTGGTTGGACCTAAGAGGTAGCGTCTTTAAACGCATGGTATCGTATATAGTTGGTCTAGACCTTGTTTTAAAAAGGTTTTTTAACCAAATATGCATGAAATGTTTTAATAAATAAGAAAGATGCAAAAAATGTAAACCCTTGTTTTCATGTCAAAATCAGAATCATTGCGCTAATGTTCAGCAGATTTATTTTGCAAAAATTAACAAATTTGACAGCAAAAAATTAAAAATTTTTCTGTAGTAATAACAAGACTATTAGACATTACTAGCAGATTCCAGCCCTCGAAATTTGAGTGCAAATTCTAGAAAACTTTATTTTTCATTAAATAAAGACCCTAAAGATATGCTAATAAATTATAGCCAATTCACAAATCAACACAAAACAAAAACAAACTCATTTTTATTACAAACACATTAACAAATTTAATAAACACACATAGCATTGTATAATTTTATGTATGTGTTAGTAGCAACTTTAAATGCAATTTACTCAAAATAAAGGAAAAGATTTAAAAATCTGTAAATCTGCAAAACGGCTAAAAAGAAATACATTTCAAATAATATACGTTTGGTCAAAATCGGGATAAAACGGTAGAACAAAACATCGGTCACAAGAAATCGCCTAGCCTATTAATATTATAGATTTTATGATCCATTTTTTTTTTGTGTTGACCATTTAAGTGATCAAAAATATGTTAAAAACTTCCATTGTATTGCCACTCGCTGTATATATAAAATAAAAATTTTAAAATTTTAAAAAAATATATTTTTTTTATATCACCAGGAAGAATGAATCTTGAATGTTTCGGGTTGAATATTGAAATTTTTTGGTTGATTTAATTTGGTATGAACCAAATTTTATGATAAATAAAATGGATATTCTGTTAAATTCAAGACTTTTTTTAAATTAAATCAATGGCTTTAGCTTTGTTTTTCTGTTGTCTAGAAAACTTTTTTTAAACAAAATAATTTCATAATCGCGATACGGAAACATTATATTACAACAATTTTTTTTTTTAATATTTAATAAATTTTTTAAATATTTTATTGTTCATTAACCAATTCTATTTTTTTTATATGAAATATTATTATTTTTTTAAATTATTTTCAAATATTTTTAAAATAATTTGGATATATTATTTAGAACAATGAAGTTTATTAATTTGGATATATTTTAACACTTAAAAAAATTATTTTTTATGTTTTGCTTTATTTAATTTTTTTTTAAATTTTTATTTATACTTTTTCAATAATTTTTTAATCGTTTTTATTTTGTTTTTTTTTTTAAGTATTAACCGCTGTAAGTAATTGACCAATGCAATATCTTGCGTAAGACTAAAGCCAAACACAGGATGTTCACTGTTTTTATAGTCACAAGCTTGGCAAGACAGATGATAGCTAAAAGGTAAATACTCGTATATTCCAATTCTTGTTAAATAATGTGATGTCGTTTAAAATTTGTCAGTGATTTTCTTGACCTCCCCATAAATATTAAAGTGGTGAGTTTTTTGTTTTTAAAGCAAAAACACGAGCTATATAATTTTCTTAGACGAAACATAAATCATCTTGTTCCGTGTTGTGGTAAATTTTCTCTCTTAAAGAGTGTGAGAGAGTAGATTAATTTAATGGAGTGTTAATGTTAATGTTTTTGTTTTGTTTTGATTTTATCATTCTTGAGAACATGTATTTAAATTTTGTAATATAACTTTAAAAATATGGCGGTATTGTTTGTTGTACTTGTTTTTTTTTTTTTTATTTTAACAGCTGATTATGTTAGACGACACATGACATTGAAATGACAAACTCAACCAGCAACTATGCTAACTCAAACACTCATATTCATAAGTACATATGTATATGTATATGATGTTTTTAATAAATGCACGTAATAGGTTTTCTTATCATAATTTAAAAGAATATTATTTCTATAGTTGTGTGCAGGTTTATATTTTCTACA
Organism: Cordilura impudica; assembly: GCA_963682025.1. Lineage (NCBI taxonomy): Eukaryota > Metazoa > Arthropoda > Insecta > Diptera > Scathophagidae > Cordilura > Cordilura impudica. The sequence continues at coordinate 27,807,548 of OY821519.1, read as the reverse complement.
AAAGGGTAAACATGAATTTGTCATTTCATTCATGGAATTATGAATTTATTATTTCATATATGTTGAGATTTCTCGAGAAAAAGTCTACGTGTTAAATATATATAACACGTGTTTCTGGGAAAAAGTTAAATTTTTAAAGTTATTTGCATTTGAAAATTTTCGACCGATATGCAATCTTTAAAATTAATATGTATATTAAAAAAAAAGTACTAAAAGGAGTAAGTAATTGTTTATTTTAAAGACTTTTGGCACTACTTAGTTAATTTATTTTTATAATCTTTTTGGCTTCTATGAGCTTCGAACTTGTGCTTTTCTTAATAAATGGCAAAATTATCTTTAAACCCATATTTTTCCGCGCTTGGTTTTACGTTGTTTTTTAAATTATTTAGGTAAATATATCTATCCATTTTTTCATTACTAAAATGTTAGTATCCCCCTCCACTACTGGACATATAGCCCCAAGCAATAACAGAACCTCCGCCATTTGTCTAATTGTAGTTCTAGTATTTTTTCGTTTAAATTTAGTGTTTGGTTTTCGTCACACAATCGTGGAAACCTGATCCATATACATAGATTGAATTTGCTTTCATCTGCATAAATAACCTAAGTATAAAAAGTATCAGAATGTATTTTTTGACCAAAATTTTGCAATTTAAACAGATTTTGTAGTATTTAAATGCAATGCTTTATTTTTAGAGCTTATATACAGTTTCGTTCTCAAACCATGACCTTGAAAATCATGGTTCTCATTGTTTCAGAATTTTTCAGGATTCTGTTTCAGGATTTTTCATTACTTACAATAAAATACGTATTTCATCATGATCACTTAAAATTTTTCGCAAGCCTTCTTTGCTTTTTTTCCACTCTATATTCGCTTCTATGTCTTTTAAGAACATCATGTATGGTTGGACGACTTCTACTCATAATTTCAGCAGTGTTTTTCTTTTCCATACATGCGTATAATAAGGTGTTTCATTTCTACTGAAGTCTACTTGCCTCTTGGAGTCATTTTAATTTTTTTTTGTCACTTAGCATCCACTTTATTACACACATACAATGCAATTGAGTAGTTTTTGTACATTTTTGTTTGAAAAATTCTATAAATATCAAAATTAGAATTTGCAGACTAGCCACTCGGCTTCGTGGAACTAGGCTTTAAAAAAGAAACTAATAATAATAATGTGTAGTAGATTCCACTTTTCTGTGTTAACCCCAATACTATGTTAGAACAAAAATACGCATGTTATGTTCGGATCATATTATGACCCCATATTTATACCCTTTACCACTATGTGGTTTGGGTATAATGACTTCGTGCTGCTGTTTGTAACAACCAAAAATATTTGACCTAGACCCATCTTTAATTAAACCGATCGAATCAGAATCACTTTCTGAGTTGATTTAACAATGTCCGTCCGTCCGTCCGTCCGTCTGTGTGTCCATGTAAATCTTGTAATCAAACTGCAGGTCGCAAAAATGAATATATTTTGATGAAATTTGGTATATAAGCTTTTATCGGCCATGGGATGAACGCTATTGAAATTGGTGAGAATCGGTCCATGTTCATACCTAGCGCCCATGCACATTACCCCAATGAAATCGACATAAATTGTCATAAGATCCAAATTGTCATATAGATCTTACTCAAATTGGGTTTATATGCGTTCATTACATCCATTAATGAGTAGTCCAAAAATGATTCCTTTGGCCCCATATAGAGCTGCTTCCCGATTTTCACTTAAATCTATTAAAAAACAAAAATATTGCACTGATTCTTCTCAAATTTTGTTTGTATATATTTTTGCAAAATACAAGAGACTTTACCAAACATGATCAGGATCGGCCCATTTTTGGACCTAGTCCCCATATAAATATAGCATCCGATATGAACTTTTTCATATCTGCAGCAAAAAAAATTAATAAAAATCCCACTCAAATTTGGTTTTTGCTTATTTTCTATGTCCAGTTAGTTGGGCCTAAGAGATAGGGTTTCTAAACGCATGGTATAGGGTATCGTATAGTCGGTCTAGACCGACTATAATTTTCTTACTTGTTATATTTTGAAAAATTTAAATTTGTATAGTTCAAACATTTCTAAGGCTTGTGATCATTGCAATATGTTGTCGTTAGAGTTATTGTGTATCGGTGTGATGGACAAACAGGTTTTACGTACACAGTAAAGGTCTTTTTTTCCTTCTTCGACGGTCTTTTTTCCTTCTTCTTTTTTTCCTTCTTTCCTTCTTTTCTGTTCACTAGCGCATTGACGTTTTGCAGAAGGCGAATGCGTAGATGGTTTTTGTGAAGTGTATGGCCTTTTGTGGAGTTTATTTTTCTGCCATTCAGGATACATTTCGGTCCATATTATAAGCGTTGAGAGCAGAAATATCTAGTAAATTAGAAAACAGGGCAACTGGCCACCGATTGGTTTTTCTTTAGCAGGAATATGTACGGACCATTTGGTCCATTGTGTCGACTCCGCCTTTTGTCGAGTTGTAGTATTTAATTATTTCTGGAATATTTTTTTGATAATATTCCAAAATATTGCTGTTATGATGAAAAGTGCTAAGCAAATAAACCATTCTGTATTTTTTCGGCAAATACATAACTACAATTTCTTTGTCATGAAAAAAAAAATTTTGCTTGAGTAAATTAGAAGCTTACGCATGAACCGGCAAAAATCGTTTGTTTTTTTCGCACTGTACCAACAATAGTAATTTTTTGCTTTAGCAGTTCTAATGCAAGATTATGACTCGTAAAAAATTATCGGTAGTCACATTTCTTCCACGATATGAAGACATTAATACCCTGTTTCCATAAAACAATTCGTCACAGACGAACGAAAAATTGTGTGTATTTTGTTTTTGTTCTTCATACAAATTTTCGTTCGTCTGTGACGAATTGTGTTATGGAAACAGGGTATAAGTCTAGAACAACCCGTTCGCCTTGGTTCCGTTCAGCATTGTCTCCCACTTTGCCCAAGTAAATTTGGAACTGTAAACAAAACGCGGTGTCAGAATCCGCTGCTATCCACGCTTTCATGCCATATATCCCAGGTTTAATTGGCATGTATACTTTAAAAGGGCATCTACCTGGGAAGCTGTTCGTCCATCGTTATATTAGCATTTGGAACGTAAAGGAGTTGCAAGTTTTGAGTCCATTGCTCATAAAATTTGCAAATAGAAGCAAGTTTATCTCCTCTTTGTTCTGATCTTCTTCTTTGCCTATCGTCAAATGCTAGTACATGAGAAATATTGCTAAATCGCTCCAAAGACATAATTGCTCACAAAAAAGGACGTCAATGAAGCTGTAAACTGCTAAAATAATAACATGTCCATTATATAAATATAATAGAAAAGGTATAGTGTAAACAAATAACAATAAAAAAAAGAGTTCGCAGGTAAGCATCGACCTCAATATCATCTATAGCCTGAAAACTTTTGAAAATAGCGTTTCCTTGCAAATTGCTGATGCGAATTATATCCCTTTTCATAGATTCTGTAAGGCACAAAGCAAAAGTATCACGAATCACAGAACTAAAAAAATTTGGCGTAGTTGTTACTGAACACAACCGTTATAACTGTAAACGCATGCATTGTCAGCAAAATCAAAATTATGACGTATGCTTTGATTACTTTTCAATAATAACGGCATAATAATTACGAATGGTGTGTTGCAAAAATACCGATATTTGATTCTCAGTTGCAATTTATAACATCTTACTTCAAGCGCTGGTCATAATATGACCCGAACATGATATGTGTAAACACTTGCAATAAAAAATTGTTAAAGCCTAAAATGTTGTTCAAATTTATTGAATTCAATACATTTCAATAATCAATGCACTGAGTAGTAAGGAATTTCAAATATATTATACGAGTTCGAAACAAGATAATATTAAATACGTAACGTAGTAGCAAGGTTAAGTGGAAAAGTTTTTAAAAATGCATTCGCTTGGTTAGAATCCTTTTGAGAACAGAACAGAGAACAGAGATGTTTACGTTTCATTAAAAATGTTTGTACAAATATTTCTAACTTAAAATTGTAACCAGAAAATGCCCAAGCGCATGATTATTGTTAATTTCATATCAGAAATATCACTTATACGTTTTCATATATATATATTTTTTTTTTAAAGTTATTTTAAAAATGAAAATGAAATCAAAAATTTCATGTTCCCCTAAAAAAATATTGAATAAATCTATTTTATAGGAAATTATCCAACAATTTCAAATATGCCACTCTTATTACAATCAGATTGGTTTAGAAGATATAGCCCTTCAAAGTTGACTGATTTTCAGTGTTAAAAAAACCAGACCATTTTTAGGTAATTTGCTCCGCTTTCAGATACATTCATTTTGATTTTATTGATAGATCTATTTATTAAGAAAATAATAAAAAAAATTATACTGTTTGCTTAGTGTTCGTCTAGGTAAATCGATATTTACCAACTATCCATTTTCTTAATATTTCTCAACTTTAATGGAAAATGAAGAAAAAACTATAAATTTTTATATTTGCTTAACCTAATGCAAAAATTTCAGCTGCCCGTCTTTGCCTCATTTTTTGCTATAGGTAAAATTTTGAGAAAAAAAAAACATGGTTCCAGAAATGAGTTGCATGCATTATTGCGAAATAATCCCAGGATTAGTCTACGACTGAAAGTTGGCGAGACAAGTAATTTTAGGACACTTCAAACATCTAGTTGAACAACTTTAAATTATTTGACCTGTTTAAGAAATCAACCACGGCAATATACAGAGAAGTGAAACTATAAAAAATAAACTTTTCATGATGTAAGTTAAGATATGGCATACCATCCCTTAATATAAAAAAATTCCTAAGTCACACGCGCAACCCATTTTACACGCGCTGAATAAAATAGCAACCTTCATATAATTCGTGGAATACAAGAAATGTTATTTCAAATGTTCCCACAGATTTCACAACACCAATTTCCGCTATCGTACAAAAATTGTACTTTTATCATTCCCACGAATTTTGCAATATCAGCTATCGTACAAAATTTCAATGTTTTCATTCCCACAAATCCACTACTGCAAAGTGTGACACCTGCAACAGACGATTTCCATGGAACTCAGGAAATCGTTGCACACGATAAATAGTTAATGCTGACATCAACACTTTTACTAAAGTAAATAAAATTCTCAATAAAATTGATTCCCACAATAATTATTACTCTTTATTTTTATACAATTATTTCTCTTAATATTTAAGCTTACTCTTTATTTTCAAATCTGTTCTAGCTTTAATTATTCTCACAAAATACTTTAAGCTCGTTAATACTTTAAGCTTACTTTACTCTTTATTTTTAGTACTCTCACAAATTATTTTAAGTTAACACTTTTGTAAAATATATAAAAGTTAGAACATTAAATAAAGAACAGTTAGTTCAAGTTTGGATTTAAAAATAGAAACATTTAGTGTTTTATTAAAGTGAAAAAATTTAATTTTTTAAATACATTTTTAGTGATATAATTAATTTGTATGCCAATCTGAATTCAAAATGGATAAAAGCAAACTGAACGACTGAGAATTCAACTCCAAACAATAGGACTGGCTTAATAATGATATCATCCTGGATACAATGACAGAAGATGAACCCAGCACATCAATCGGACGTGCAAGAGGAAGGCCAAGAAAAACCATTGAGGAGTGTTCAAATTTTACAAGAAAGAGGAAACTGACTTATTCCAGCAAGCATTGCAACGATTTGACTATGGAACATTCATCGGAAGCGCTGTCTGTTAGATATACATAGTCACGAAAAGAGTTAGGAAATAATTATAGTTCAGAAATTATTAGTCTTTTATATACACATTCTTTTACAGATTTTGAGCAATATTTTACAAAAAATTTAACAATAAAGAAAAAAAAAATTTTTTTTAGATATTTTGTGGAATAGTTTTAAATCATAAAAACCTTTACAATCATAAAAAATTAAACATTTTAAAAAATATTTTAGTTTTTACTTCCCATAAAATTGATTTTTTCACAAATTTCAAGTTTGTTAACTCATATAGGCACCTAAAAGGTGCAGAACCCTTTTCAAACACTAATTTCATAGGCCGATCAATTATCTATTATATGCATTTTAAGCTTTTTGATTATCTTATTTGGTTCAAAAGTTATGATTTTTGCAACGAAAAAACTCAAATGGCGCCACTGTGCGTCCGTTTAAAAATGAAAAACACGAAATACTCGAAATATTTATTAAAAATTAATTTCTTTAAATAATTCCCTTAATATTGTGATTAATATTGTAAATTGGGATTATCTAAAATATTAATAGGCTAGGCGATTTCTTGTGATCGATGTTTTGTTCTACCGTTTTATCCCGATTTTGACCAAACATATATTATTTGAAAGGCATTTCTATTTAGCCGTTTTGCAGATTTACAGATTTTTAAATTTTTTTCTTTATTTTGAGTAAATTGCAAATAAAGTTGCTACTAACACATACATAAAAATATGCGTATGCTATGTGTGTTTTATTAAATTTAGTTATTGTGTTTGTTAATGAGTTTGTTATCTTTATTCACAATAATAATGAACCATAAAAGTGTTGGTTTGTGAATTGGCTAAGTTAGAAAATAAAGCTGTCTAGAAATTGCACTCGAATTTCGAGCGCTGGAATCTGTTAGTAAAAATAAATCTATTACAACTTATTTTTTCGAAAACAAGTAGGAGTGTTAAATTTGGCTCTAGCGAATTTTTGACAACCTTCATCGGTGTCTTAAACTCAATATTATAGCCAATATTATTATTAACATTTAACATCTTACACCATTTAAATTTTAAGTTTAATGCTTTTCTCTATGGAACAGTAATTATTATAATTTCTTATTTATTGTTTTTTCTTTTATAAAAACAGTGAAGTTTTTTTTTTATAGAAATAATTAACATCTATCTAAAAATTGAATTATTTTTATATTGTTAGATTAGAAGAACTATTAAGATCATAAGGGACCAATAGCCATAGTTAGAATAACTAAAGTCAATGTAAGGGATCATTTGAGAGCTTAAAAATTATGCGATATTTAAAAAAAAATTTTTTAAATTAGTCTTGACTAAAAATCTTGATGATTTAAGTTTTGCCTTATGTCAGTAAAATGTTATATTTCTCTATCTGAATTAGATTATAGTAAAAATCATCTTTAAATGCTCAGACACCGAAACATTTCTAAGCATTTAAATTAATCTTATATATAAAAATGGATGTATGTTGGTTCCGTATGGACTACAAAATGGATGAACCGATCTTGATTAAATTTCAGGGAATCTGAAGACTGATTTTTGGTCTGTGGGTGGAGGGGTGTGGCAAAATAAAATTTGAATATGGCATAAAAACGGATGGACCGATTTCAATGAAATTCTCAAGGAATCTTCTAATAGCTTGGCGGGTGTGACTGTGAAGTCTGATTTTTGAGTTTTGAATGGTCCCATTTAAATGGAATTCTCAGATAATCTTCTGAATAGCCTGGCGGATAACACTGTGAAGTCCGATATCCGATTTTTGGTCCGTTTGCAGAGGGGCGTGGCGAAATCGAATTTTAGTATTTTACCTATATATCTGCTAAAACTTTCGGATCGGGCTCAGCTAGCATTTTATTTTATAAAATAAAATAAAACAAGTAAGAAAATTATAGTCGGTCTAGACCGACTATACGATACCCTATACCATGCTTTATACCCTATGTTTTTATACCCTATACCACAATGTGGTTTGGGTATAATGACTTTGTGCTGATGTTTGTAACAACCAAAAATATTTGACCTAGACCCATCTTTTATTATACCGATCGACTCGGAATCACTTTCTGAGTTGATTTAGCGATGTCCGTCCGTCCGTCTGTGTGTCCATGTAAACCTTGTAATCAAACTACAGGTCGCAAATATCAATATATTTCGATGGAATTTGGCATATAGGCTTTTGTCGGCTATGCGATGAACGCTATTGAAATTGGTGAAATTCGGTCCATATTCAGACCTAGTCCCCATACAAATGACCCCTATGAAATCGACATAATTTGCCATAAGATCCAAATTATCATATAGATCTCAGTCAAATTGGGTTTCAGCAGTCCAAAAATATCCCCTATAGGAAAATTCTTAGTCATAGGCCCCATATAGAGCTGCTTCCCGATCTTGATTTAAATCTATCAAAAAACAAAAATATTGCACAGATTTTTCTCAAATTTGGTTTGTATATATTTTTCAAAATATAAGTGACTTTACCATAAATGGTCAGGATCGGTCCATTTTTCGACCTAGTCCCCATATAAATATAGCACCCGATATGAACTTTTTCTTATCTGCAGCCAAAACAATTTATAACAATGCCACTCAAATTTGGTTTATGCTTATTTTCTTTATCCAACTAATTGGAGCGAAGAGATAGGGTTTCTAAACCATGATATAGGTCTAGACCGACTATAATTTTCTTACTTGTTTTAGCAGTACACGTGCAAGAAAATGAACTTAAAATAAAGCTTCACTCGAATTTGTATGGTTTATGTGTGTTCGAAACAAGAAATACGTGATAGTAAAATGTTCGTGTAGATAACGAAATATTAAAACGAAACACAGTCATGATTGTTTGGGCACCGTACAAATTTTAGAAACACACATAATTTATGTGAAAATAAATTACAGAACATTGTGTTTCATGTGTGTATTTTCTGAACCTTGGTTATAAGTCAAGAACCATTGATGATTTTTCATATTACTCGTAGTCGTATTATCAAATGAATGCTCCAAAAGATTTTGATTTTTCCCGCTCTTTTTTTTTATAAATTTTCACAAAACATCTGGTCAATAACTCCAAATTTCTGTCCATAAAATAAACAAAGACAATTCAAATTATTTTCCAGCACTTAATTTTCGTTTCAAAAAACAATTTCTCCTTCAAAATAACGCCTTTACTTGAGTTCTAGAAATCGTTGCTGTATAAATGTATACGCCACATACAGTGTCGGTCACACCATTAAAAAAAAAAAAAACTTCCTATTCTTTTGATAGAGAAAATTGATTAAAGCAAATTTGCAACAAAAAATCTAAATTATGGAAAGTGTAATTGTAATAAAGACATAAAGCTATAAAAATTATTCTCTCTTTAGAATTATTAAAATATTCTTAATAACAAAAGAAACATTAATTGCAAGTGACAAAACATTTAAGACAAAACAGGTTATGTTTAAAAGAAAAGGAAAAAAATTCCGTTACATTTACTTTAGAAAAAAATTCAATTGAACATAATTTTTAGTTTAATGTTAAACACATTTGATGAACAACTGCGTTGAATATCTCTTTAAACCAAAACATAATACTTAGGTAAATTATAATTTATTTTTTCAAATTGCTTAAAAATAATTATCACAATTCATAACAGAATGTATATCTAATAGAGTAATCATTCCTGAACTATATTTATTGGATTCTAACTCTTTTTGTGACTTCAAACTCCGCAGAGATTAAATAAATAAATCGGAAGATGCTGCCAACATGTGGAAGGTGTCCTCATTTTGCCTCACCCTTGATGCATCTATATTTTTTATAAAATTTGTTAAGGGACTTCTTGAATGATTTGAATTGTAATTTCAGTAATGCGAATTACTGCCTCATCATTTTCAAAAAATCTCCGCGAGGTGTTTCCATCGTTTGAGTTCCCATAGCCGCACCTGGGGTACTCTACTTTTAGTCCAACTTCTGTATGGTCCAACTCCTGTATATCCTTATCTAATGTATTTCTATCAAAGTGTTCCTCCGTTTGTGGAAGAGTATACACCATTTTTTGCAAAAAATTTCATACACCTTATCTTTGTGTGCAATGGTAAGATTCCATATTCATAATTACTCTCCTTTTTTGCAGAATATTTTAAATTTCCGAATTTCTTTTGCGTCTTTTTTCAAATCGGGCATGACAATGTTAAGGTTGTCGCTTGCGACTTTTCCATCAACAATGGAGATATTTTCCTTCTCTAATTTTTAGCACTGCCGTCTTAATCTTGTCAATTTGGTCTTGAATGTCCTTCACAGTTGTCCTTATGAGTTCCGGTGATTCCCTTGCAAACTGAAACATTTTTGGTCTGCAATAATGCACTGATGACGGTCGTAGATTTTTTCAGTGTACGCAAACATCAGATTTAAGCCGCAAAGGAACAACGGATGTCATAAACATATTTCCGTCTGATATTGTAGCGTCAGTGGAAGATATCCTTTGCTTATAAACGTTTTGTCTGGATGATCCATCGCAGCCCTTTTACTGATTAATGTCAGCTTCGCGGGGAGATTTTCCAACTCGTTTTCAGAAAGACTCTCCAACAGCCATTGACTTTCACAGAAACTTCCGTAACCTTTGTCTGCAGTAGTCCTGTGTTTTTTTGACTGTCGAAATGTGCTTGTGTCCTGGTAAAATATCTGCTCCGTGTCGCATTAAAGATGCCCGCAGTATCTCATATTTGTTCTTGGAAATTTCTAAGTCCATAAACAAGGCCAAAGCTTTGTAACGTTACTAAATACAACTATGTAACCAATATAATTAGAAACACTAATAATAATACAAACACCGAGTTTACCTACATCAACCATAGTACATTAAATAACTTTACTATGAATGATTACTGATTCTCAAGGTTGGTAGAGGTAAAATGAGTCAAGTTGGGTTAATGAGTCGAGTTACTGACGAGGCTCCGTGTAAGGGCAATTTACTATCAATTAAAATAGATCCGAACGCATTAGTTTAAGGGCGATCGACCTCGGTCATCCCCATAGTATTTAGTTACACAGCGACTTCTGTTGACTGTTCGTATTTACACAGCGGCTTTTGCTGACTGTTCGTATTTAGTTACACAGCGACTTCTGTCGACTGTTGTATTTACACAGCGGCCTCTGCTGACTGTTCGTATTAAAGTACACAGCGACTTCTGTTGACTGTTCGTATTTACACAGCGGCCTCTGCTGACTGTTCGTATTAAGTTACACAGCGACTTCGGTTGTCTGTTCTCTTTCGACCTTATTCTCTTGCATATCATACATCCGACTGCCACCGATATCAGCAGCCGATCACCGATACTATCGACTGCCACCGATACAAGCAGCCGATCACCGATACTACCGACTGACACCGATATAAGCAGCCGACTACCGATACTACCGACTACCACCGATATAAGCCGCCGAACACCGATACAGCCGACTACCAACGATATAAGCCGCCGAACACCGATACAGCCGACTGCCACCGATGTAAGCAGCCGACCACCGATACTATCGACTGCTACCGATATAAGTAGCCGACCACCGACACATCCGACTACTACCGATAAGCAGCCGAATCACCGATACCCGGCGATTACCGATACCAGCAGCGGCAACTGCCACCGATACAAGCAGCCGATCACCGACACTGCCGACTGCCACCGATACAAGCAGCCGATCACCGATACTACCGACTGCCACCGATACAAGCAGCCGATCACCGATACTACCGACTGCCACCGATATAAGCAGCCGGCTACCGATACTACCGACTACCACCGATATAAGCCGCCGAACACCGATACAGCCGACTGCCACCGATGCAAGCAGCCGACTACCGACACATCCGACTACTACCGATAAGCAGCCGAATTACCGATACCCGACGATTACCGATACAAGTAGCGCTGACTGCCACCGATACAAGCAGCCATTCACCGATACTACCGACTGCCACCGATATAAGCAGCCGACTACCGACTACCACCGATATAAGCCGCCGAACACCGATACAGGCGACTACTACCGATAAGCAGCCGAATCACCTATAAACCCAACGATTACCGATACCAGATACCGAACACCGATACAGCCGACTGCCACCGATGCAAGCAGCCGACCACCGATACTATCGACTGCTACCGATAAGCAGCCGAAGCACCGATACCCGACGATTACCGATACAAGTAGCGCCGACTGCCACCGATACACCCGACGACTACTAATATTGCCGAGTTACATCAAGGAGAAATCAAGAAGGTCCGAGTAAGACGAAGAAGTATTGCCATGTATTTATTTATGTAATTATAAAGAGAATAATAAAATTCAGATTAGTATACAACTCCGCCAAAAGGAAAAATAACTGTATTATTATTACTTAAGGTTTTGAGGGTCCTTGAGTAGACCCAGGACACGACAAGCTACCCCAGCCTACGACAAAACCTCGTTACAGCTTTTTAGGAACCATACTTTTGAAGGTGTGCGTTTGAAACTCACCACAACACACCTGCTTGAAATCTTCTCAACAACCGTGGCCACCTACGCCTTAGAAGGTTGGACACAGCCAATATTATATATATATATTTATTAGGGCGGGTCGATTTGTAGGGAGGCAAAAAAATCGCTCAAGTGACAAGGAAAATCATATTCTAGGGATCAAAATTCGAAACTTTGCCCAAGGAACCATACCTCTAAAACGAATTCTGATTCTAAACAAAAATGGTGATTTTTTTAAATGTTTGTATGGGGAACCCCCAGGGGGATTTCCTACGGTTTGCCACTGGCATAGGTGGATCTGCCCTCCAAAGTTAGTGGGGTTCGATCATACATTTGGACTCGATTGGGGCACTCTAAATGGCTCAAAGTGAGACAAACAGACAGACAGATCAAAAGTCGGGAGATCAGAATTCGTTTTGGAGGTATGGTTCCTCGGATAAAGTTTCTTATTTTGATCCTTGGATTTTCCTTCTCACTTGGGCGATTTTTAAATCGACCCGTCCTAATATATATATAAGGGTGGGTCAATTATTTTTACGCCATGCGTTCATCGCGATTGTAGTACTATGGGCCATAAAGGAACCATACCTCTAAAATCATTTTCGAGCCTCCCAAAATTTCGATGAAGATATTTTCATGATATTTTCCATAATACTCATTCAAATGTAAAAAAAAAATTATTGAAAATGTGTATACCGGGCGTTTTTTGGGTCGGTAAATCCATCTTTCACATTTATTTGTATTTTTAACAGCCGCCAGGGGGCGTTTTCATGCATTTTTGTGGATTGTTTAACCTTTTTGTGGAAAAATTGACGAAATTATTGCACAAATCGACGAATCTCTGACTTTCCCATATTTAAAATAGCCCAAAATATTTAGAGCTGAAAATTATGTGGGGTACCCATATACGATCTATATCTCTTTCATTCAATTAAAGGAAAAAAATCGTTTTTTATATTTGTTCATTCAAAGAGTAAATAAAAAAATACGAACTTTTCAAACAGAATTAGTTTTAATATTTGAATAATTATTGTTAGTCCACATAAAAATAAGTGAAGATTCAATAAATAGAACAACGTGAAAAACAATATTTATACTTTTTGCGGTATTGATTATTTTAGATGATGTGTAACTAATTCAATTGAATTTCCTTTCTTTTAAAAATTATATGCTAAAGTTAGAAATGTTGTAATATAAATAGTTCGAAGTTTTTTCATATGAATACGTTCTGTAGATCAGTAAGTCTAAGTGATGAGCGTAACTATAATAATGAATTTTATGTACGCGTAAATATTTATTTATAAAGTGAATAAAGCATTATAAACAGTATTTGTTAATTAAAACAAAAAAATAACTAAATACTCTGGAAATGTTGGTATCTCTAGTGTTAAATATGCAAAATTCACCAAACGAAAAAAACGCACAATGAATATTTTGTGTGTCTGTTACATTTGAAGTAATACGAATTGATTTTTTTTTTGCTTTAAACATAAATCCTATATGAAACATGTCGAACAATATTATTTTCAATTCGCTGGCTAAATATTTACCACAAAAATATTACCTAAAATCTATAAAACAATTTTCATCTGTATTTCAAATTCAACGATTTAATTTTTTTTCTTTTTTTTTTTGAATTTATTACAAGTTTAATTTTAATTAAAATTTTGTTTCTTTTATTTATTGCACTACCAATCATTAAAAACCAACTCCAGCAGAAGAAAAACAACATGCAAACGTTCCATGGAAAGAACAATAAACTTTAATCAAATTGATTTTCCTGTTATAAAAACAAACTATTGGCTATTAAACAAATTAAATAAATGGACGAGATAACGTACGAGCATAAAGTGCGTTGCCCTTTATTGTTTAGTGCAATTGACATAAGAAGATTTCCTTTAAATTAATTTGGAATTTAATAAAAATTTGTTCATGGCGGATCTTGGACTGGTGACGTCTGTTTAAATCCTCTTTGCTATTAAAAATTAATAAAATCGTTTATACAATATTTTGTTATGATTAATTTCTAATTCAATCATTTTTGTAAGATTTCGTTTTTAGAAAGCTTGATGAATAACTATTAATATAAACTAGTAGATTCCAGCCCTCGAAATTCGAGTGCAAGTTCTAGGAAATTTTATTTTTTCGTTAAATAAAGACCCTAAAGGTATGCTAATCAATTATAGACAATTCGCAAATCAAACACATTAACAAATTTAATAAACACACACATAGCATTGTATAATTTTATGTAGGTGTTAGTAGCAACTTTAAATGCAATTTACTCAAAATAAAGGAACAAATTTAAGAATCTGTAAATCTGATGAACAGCTAAAAAGAAATACCTTTCAAATAATATACGTTTGGCCAAAATCGGGATAAAACGGTAGAACAGAACATCGGTCACAAGAAATCTCCTAGCTTATTAATATTATAGATATTTCATATTTAATAAGATCACACTATTAGTGTCCCCCGTTTAAAGTTGAATATTCGCTTTTATATTGCCTTCAAGGATTCTATGTGATCAAAAGAAAGTGTACACTTAAAATTTTAAAATTCAAACTTTTAATCGGGTGGCTTTATTTCTTTTCAATTCCATATTTTATTATTTTTTAATCTACCAAAAAAAAAAAATTCTTATAATAAAAAAATTGCATAAGAAAAACTAAGAATACTGCATTTATTAGAAGTCAAAAGAGAGTGCGCAAACTATCGCTCAATAGTTTGAGTACATATTTACCGTTTTCTGCTCTAGTTTTTTTTTTGCATTTTATTGTTGTTATTATTAACTGAGTTGTAAGCGTAAAATAAAATGATTCTTTATTTTATTTTGTGGGATGAAATAAAACAGTATTCGAACGTTTATTTATTTTTCAAAAATGGTTAAGCAAATGTCTATTAAAACTCGAGAGCTTTTGCTTAAATTTCATAATGAAGGAATAACACTGCGAGAAATTGCCTTATTGATTAACAGAAGCCACAATTCGGTGAAAAAAATATAATAGATGAACATAAAAAGTTCAGAAATGTAGACACTCAGCCAAAGTCTAGCAGGCCTAAGAAGTTGAATGAAATCTTAATGCGGTCAATTGTAACGGGTGATTTTTTTGAGGTTAGGATTTTCATGCATTAGTATTTGACAGATCACGTGGGATTTCAGACATGGTGTCAAAGAGAAAGATGCTCAGTATGCTTTGACATTTCATCATGAATAGACTTACTAACGAGCAACGCTTGCAAATCATTGAATTTTATTACCAAAATCAGTGTTCGGTTCGAAATGTGTTTCGCGCTTTACGTCCGATTTATGGTCTACATAATCGACCAAGTGAGCAAACAATTAATGCGATTGTGACCAAGTTTCGCACTCAGTTTACTTTATTGGACATTAAACCAACCACACGAATGCGTACAGTGCGTACAGAAGAGAATATTGCGTCTGTTTCTGAGAGTGTTACTGAAGACCGTGAAATGTCGATTCGTCGCCGTTCGCAGCAATTGGGTTTGTGTTATTCGACCACATGGAAGATTTTACGCAAAGATCTTGGTGTAAAACCGTATAAAATACAGCTCGTGCAAGAACTGAAGCCGAACGATCTGCCACAACGTCTAATTTTCAGTGAATGGGCCCTAGAAAAGTTGGCAGAAAATCCGCTTTTTTATCGACAAATTTTGTTCAGCGATGAGGCTCATTTCTGGTTGAATGGCTTCGTAAATAAGCAAAATTGCCGTATTTGGAGTGAAGAGCAACCAGAAGCCGTTCAAGAACTGCCCATGCATCCCGAAAAATGCACTGTTTGGTGTGGTTTGTACGCTGGTGGAATCATTGGACCGTATTTTTTCAAAGATGCTGTTGGACGCAACGTTACGGTGAATGGCGATCGCTATCGTTCGATGCTAACAAACTTTTTGTTGCCAAAAATGGAAGAACTGAACTTGGTTGACATGTGGTTTCAACAAGATGGCGCTACATGCCACACAGCTCGCGATTCTATGGCCATTTTGAGGGAAAACTTCGGAGAACAATTCATCTCAAGAAATGGACCGGTAAGTTGGCCACCAAGATCATGCGATTTGACGCCTTTAGACTATTTTTTGTGGGGCTACGTCAAGTCTAAAGTCTACAGAAATAAGCCAGCAACTATTCCAGCTTTGGAAGACAACATTTCCGAAGAAATTCGGGCTATTCCGGCCGAAATGCTCGAAAAAGTTGCCCAAAATTGGACTTTCCGAATGGACCACCTAAGACGCAGCCGCGGTCAACATTTAAATGAAATTATCTTCAAAAAGTAAATGTCATGGACCAATCTAACGTTTCAAATAAAGAACCGATGAGATTTTGCAAATTTTATGCGTTTTTTTTTAAAAAAAAGTTATCAAGCTCTTAAAAAATCACCCGTTATGAATGGTGACAGGATGTATCTGATTAATCGGGTAAGCGCCAGTACAATGCGTAGAACACTGAACGATAACGGGTTACATGGACGAGTCAATAAACAAGTAAGAAAATTATAGTCGGTCTAGATCGACGTATCTGTTAGGTCCAACTAAGCGGATATAGAAAATAAGCATAAACCAAATATGGTTGGAAGAAGCGTATATACTAAATTTCATCAAAACGTACTCATATTTGGGACCTAGTTTGCAATTAACTGCAATAGTGAACAAACGTGTTGATTTTTAACGCAGCGTAAATTTTAAAACAAAATTGTAATATTTTAAATAAAAACAAACGGATTAGTAAAAGGAGATTAAAAACTCCACAAACAAATCTATTACTGTGCACAATAACAATTCTTCTGTGAGCTAATTGTTGTTACATCAAAACAATACTATGGAAGCTGATATTGATGATGCTGAACTAGGTAGTGAATTAGACTGGCAGCAAATTACAACATCAAGAAAACGTCATGTATTAGGGTCCCCTAAGCTATATGCAAACAAACGCAAAACAATAACAACGATCAACGATAATGAACCATCAACAAGCAACAAATTTGCTATTCTGCAAAATAATGATGATGAAGAAGAATCTAATGACAATGATGATGATGATACGGCTATTACAACTCCAAAACCACCTCCAATATACATCCCAGATGTCTCTGATGTAAATAAAATGATAAATAATATAGGTAATATTATTCCAAAGAATCAGTTTAGTTATAAATCGTTAAATAATAATCAAATAAGGCTTATGATTAAGACAGTTGACTGTTATAGAACTTTGGTAAAATATTTAGAAAGTCGTACAATATCCTTTCACACCTTTCAACTTAAGCAGGAACGTTGCTATAGGGTAGTTATAAAGGGTCTTCATCACTCTACTCCGGTTGAGGATATTAAAGCCGAGTTAAATATTCTGGGTCATCAAGTACGAAATATAACTAATGTCAGAAGTAGGGTAACCAAGGAGCCTTTATCTATGTTTTATGTAGATTTGGAGCCTAGTCCAAACAACAAAGATATATTTAAGGCTAGACATATTACCTATGCTATTATTAATGTTGAGACACCAAAAAAACCACGGAATTAGTACAATGTCATAGATTTCAGCTTTTTGGGCATACAAAAGCATATTACAAGAGGCCATTTAATTGTGTAAAATGTGGACTAAGGTACCCTACAGCAGAATGCGATAAAAATGTTAATCAACCAGCACGATGTGTTAATTGTTTAAAAGATCATACTGCGAATTATAGGGGATGTCCAATTTACAAGAAGCTGGTTCAAAGAAGATTGCAAAATGGATTTAATACACATGGTCATTCTGCTAATTATTCAGAAAAATATAATGATTTCCCTGAACTAAATAATAAAAGTGGTAATAACTTTTCAAACGCTCACCAATGTGCAAACACCAACAAACAATCCTATTCTGAAATACTTAGAAATTCAAACGAAAATAATAACAACTTTGACTCTATGGACAGAATTGAAGCTATGTTAGCTAATCTTCTCAATATGATAACTATGCTTATTTCAAAATTATGCAAATAAATTTACGTTTAGGAATATGGAATGCCAACGGGCTTCCGAACCATACAAGAGAAATCGAAATATTTATGCACACTCATCATGTCAATGTATTTCTAATATCAGAGACTCATTTCACTAATGTAGCAATATATTATGGTTAGTATATGTGCCAATGTATTTCTTCAGTGTAGGCATAGTTTTATCAGTGTACAATGTTATTTCGTTGTCATATACACTATTTTATATGCCGTTATTATTATAGATGTACATATATCATTATATATTGTCATTCTATGTTTGTGCAAGTTGTTGTCTTATTTCTGCCCGTTATTAAGTAGCCTTAAGTTTACATAATTATATCTGTCCTTTTCTGACACTACCTTATTTTAAGTTATTGTCTTATTGTTACATAGCTTTAAGAGTGAGCATTAATAAAGTAGACGTGTAAACGAACGGTTGTGTTTTTTCCTTACTACACTAATAAAACATATTTCAAAATAAATGGCTACGATGTCATTTCATGTAACCATCCGGATAACAAAGCACATGCAGGCTCAGCTATTTTAGTTAAATCCTCTCTAAAATACGTTTTACTTGATAATTTTGAAAAACCCCATATTCAAGCGGCTGGAATACAAATCAAATGTGACAACAGTAACGTTTCTATATATTCCATCTACATTCCACCAAAACATAAAATTACATGCGAAGATTATGAATCTTTTTTTTTTTAAATGGGACCTAAATTTATTGTTGGTGGAGACTACAACGCCAAACATCAGTGGTGGGGTTCTAGACTTGCTAATCCCAAAGGCAAAGAACTTACAAATGCGTAATGAAAAATAATTACTCTGTTCTATCTACAGGCAGACCCACATATTGGCCAAGCGACCCCAGACAAATACCAGACCTATTGGATTTTGTTGTTTACGGAGGCATTGCTAATAATTGTTTAGATATCTTAGAAACTGATGAACTAAGTTCCGACCATTCAGCTTTATTAGTATTTTATAATGCGAGTTATTTACAAGTTAATGAAATGTATAAAGTTATTACAAACAAAACTGATTTAAATTCTTTTAAATACTGGATAGAAAGAAACATTAACCTTAATATACGACGAATTAAAGATGGGGATGGAATCGATAATGCAGTTGAAAACTTCACAAACTTAATACATGAAGCAGCGTGTTTGTCAACACCAGCAACAGTACCGGCTAGTGGTCGAAATAAAGTAAATGTATCGGCTGAAATTAGAGATTTAGTAAGAATTAAAAGAAATTTAAGAAGGAAATGGAAACAAACAAGAAATCCAACAGATAAAACTATGTTTAATCGGGCCACAAAAGAATTAAAACAACGCTTAACCGAGGCAAAAAATGAACAATTTAGCTGTTATTTACAAAATCTTAGTCCATTAAATAACAATGAACACAAATTATGGAATGCCACAAAGTTTTTAAAAAGACCAACGAAAAGAAATGTAGCTGTGAAAGATTCAAATGGCATCTGGTGTAAATCTGATTTAAGCAAAGCTGATAGTTTTTCTCAATACCTGAAATCTACATTTGAACCATTTGCTTTCAACAATTCATCTAGTGAAGTAACCGCGTTTCTTGAAAGCCCTTGCCAAATGGACTTACCAATTAAACATATATCACCCTATGAAGTAGCTCAAGAAATTCCCAAATTAAATAACAAAAAATGTCCGGGATACGTTAAGTTATGTGCCAAAGACCTTAAGGCATTACCAAAAAAATCTATTATTTTTTTAACACTGCTCAATGGAAATGTGTAGAGATAATGATGGTACCAAAACCTAATAAGCCAGAAAATGACTTAAGGTCTTATAGGCCGATAAGTCTATTAGTTACATTTTCAAAAGTGTTTGAAAAAAACTATTTCTGCATAGACTTCAGCCAATTTTGGATGCAAACAATATTATACCTGAACATCAATTTCGATTTCGCCATAACCACGGTACACCAGAACAATGCCATCATATAGTAAATGAAGTTAGAAATGCATTGGAAAATAAGGAATACTGGTCTGCTTTGTTTCTGGATGTAAAACAAGCTTTCGATAGAGTCTGGCATCCTGGCCTTCTCTTTAAATTAAAGCAACTTCTTCCTGCACCTTTTTATTTAGTTCTAAAGTCGTATCTAAAAGATCGCAAATTTTATGTAAAAGTAAACGATGAAATATCCAACATTTGTGATAATAAAGCTGGTTTTAGGTCCTGTACTTTACACTATTTTTACATCAGATATGCCTATGGATGAAGACGTCACTGTCGCTACATATGCTGATGACACTGCTTTAATAGCAAGAAACAGCTGTAAAGTCAAAGCCTCCTAACTGATCCAAAGAAACCTTGACAATATTTCAAATTGGTTGAAAACATGGAATATTTGTGTAAATGCTGAAAAATCATCCCATATTATTTTTGCTTTAAGAAAAGGTGATTATCCTTCTATTTTTCTAAATGGTGAAGAAATTCCTAAATCGGATTGTGCTAGGTATCTCGGAATGCATATAGATAGAAAACTCACATGGAGAAAACACATTGAAGCTAAAAGGGACCAATTAAATATTAAAACTAAAAGAATGTACTGGTTGCTAGATCAAAAATCAAAATTAAGTCTCGAAAATAAAGCCATGTTGTATAAAATTATTCTTAAACCCATATGGACATATGGTATACAATTATGGGGGACCGCGAGCAACTCTAACATTGAAATTCTTCAACGATACCAATCAAAAACCCTTCGGCTGATTACAGATGCACCCTGGTTTATCCATAACTAAAGTCAAAAATGAAATTAGTAGATTTAGCACCAAATACTTAGAAAGACTTAGCAATCATTCCAACGCACTTGCAATTAGTTTATTGGACGATTACGACGAAGTTAAAAGACTTAAAATACTCCATGTCCTTGACCTACCATTTTTAAAATAAAAACTGTATATATGTAAATAAAACCTTTGTAAATATATATAAATATATAAAAATATAAAATAATAAATATACATAAGTAGTTAAGTTATTTATAGTATACACTTTTAGTATGTATACATATGTATGAATGTTTTAACCTCATTGGAGATTAAAACTCATGTGAAGATTTAATCGCTGTAATTTGTTTATTATTGTAAAATAGATTGCAAATAAAGAAATGAAAAAAAAAAAAAATATTTGGGACCTGTAGTTTGCTTACAAGGTTTATATGAACATACTGACGGACGGACGGACATCGCTAAATTGACTCAGAAGGTGATTCTGAGTCGATCAGTTTAATAAAAGATGGATCTAGGTGAAACATTTCTGGCAATTACAAACATCAGCACAAAGTCATTATACCCGGACCACATAGTGGTATCTTATATATAAAAATGGAGTTTTGTACTACCGGGCCGATCGCCTTGAAATTTTTACAGAATTTTTCAATTATATGTATATTCTTCCTTTATTTACATATTTTAACAAATTTGAATTTACATATGAGATCTTATCTTTACATATAGATATTGCAACAAATAATATATAGGATCTAAAGACATTAAATAGTTTTTATTTTATTTTTAATGATTTTTAAAGGAAAATGGGAGGAAAAAAACCTTTATATGATTTAATAAATTCAAATACTATCTGAAAATATTTATATGCTTATAAAAGGTTTATTAGAAATAATTGACCTCTATAAGCATATAATTTTCAATTTAGTGATTTCTTTTTAAAGTAATTATTGTTAATCCTTGTTATGAAATCGATAATTTTTTCATAACCTGTTTCTTCATGAAGAAGATTTGTAGGATACCTCCAGGGCTTTTTATTTATAATTTTAAAACATTTGTTTTGTATAATTTGTAAGCGTTTTAGGTGGCTGTTGGCAGCGTCACTCCAAATAGGACACGCGTATGTTAATATTGGCCTTATAACACTTTTGAAGAGGAGATTTTTGTTTTTGGGGTTTAGAAATGACCCTCTATTTAGTAGTGGCCATAATGCTTTAAAAGAATTTATAGCTTTTTGGCACGTAGCCATAATATGTTGTTTAAAAGTAAGCTTTTTGTCCAAGACAACTCCGAGATATTTGACATGATTAAGTACATTTATGATATTATTTCCAATATGAAGATGACGTCTTGGCAGTCTTTTGGGAGATTTGTTGAACGGAAAAATAATTGCTTGGGTCTTGTTTGGATTAATTTTGATTTTCCATTTGTGAAAATATTTACTGCAATTTACTAGTCCCTTTTCCATTTTCTTCAGGAGTGCACTTGTAAGTTTGTTTGAAGAAATTAACGCAGTGTCATCTGCGTAGTAAGCAACTTTCATATACTTCGGAACTTTGAAATCGGATGTATATATCGAGTAAAGCAATGGCGACAAGACTCATCCTTGAGGTAACCCTGTGGTGATGGTTTTTGGAGATGATGTTTCATTATTAATCGCAACTTTAAAGCTTCTGCCGTGAATGAAATCTGAAATGAGTTTGCATAAATATTTTGGTATATTTGCATCAAAAAGTTTAAATACTAGGCCATTATGCCAAACGGTGTCAAACGCTTTTTCGATATCCAACAATATTAGACCCGTTTTTAATTCTGTTTATTTGGTGAGTAGTGCTATGCCCTTTTTTAAATCCAAATTGTTCTTCAGCAACAATAGAATTGGTCGTTACAAATTCACTAAGACGAGAATGTAGTATTTTTTCAAATATTTTACCTAAGTTACTTAATAAACTAATAGGTCTATAGCTATTTGGGTTATTTTTTGGCTTACTAGGTTTATTGATAGCTATAACCTTAGCATTTTTCAAATGGTTTGGGAAATAGTTGAGTTTGATGCAGCTGTTAAATATTATAACCAGTAATTTTAGAGCTTTGAGTGGTAGTTTCTTTAAGAGCATGTTGGGAACATTGTCAAAACCAGGGGATTTTGAGGGTTTTATTAGAGACAATAATTTTTACAGAAGGTAACTGCCTATCCACAGGGAAAAAGGCTATATTTTTTTGGATTTTTTAAGTGGGCGATCATCTTAAAGTTTTTACAATAGATAACTGCCTATCCGGAAGGAAAAAAGGCAAAGTTTTTTTTTGGATTTTTCAAGCGGGCATGGCACCATCTTATCCGATTTTGTCCATTCTTGATCCAACCACGAACCTAAATAACTAATGTACTCACACTAAGTTTTAAAACTCTGGCTATCACAGTAATCCAGACTTTTGATAAAAAAATATTTACTTCGTTTAGGGAGTGTCACGCCCAATTTTTTTTTCAATATCAATTTCTTTATTATAACTTATTAACACGTGCATCATTGAGCAATTAGTAAAGAAATATCACTAATAGTGCATTTACATCTAAGGAAAATCTAGTAGATTTTAGTTGAAATCTATTTCAAAATCTATGGCGTCTAACTTTTTTGACATTTTGTGAGAATTTGTTACCACAGCAATAAACAGCTGATTAAAATAAATCATATGAACTAGAAATATCAAAAATATTCAAAACAATAGGAAAATGGAAATATGTATTTTATGACTGTAAGAATATCATGCATCAAGAATGAAAAAAGCAGAAGGAAATAGAAATTTCGCGAAAAAACATCAGCATTCGGTAAATGTGTTGCTTAAACAACAAAAACAAATGCCTTTTGCACAATTATTATATGACAGATGGAAATGGGCACATATAAGTATAAAAAATTATAACTTTTCAATTACTAAATATTTTTTATTATAGACTCGTCCTTTTTATTAATAATTGATATTTCATTTCTTTTTTATTCCACTTGTTTGCTTTTGTTTTTGTTTTTAAATATAAATTTTTCAGTCATTGCGTTGTAATTTTCTACTACAATATTAAAACAAGTAAGAAAATTATAGTCGGTCTAGACCGACTATATGATACCCTATACCATGGTTTAGAGACCCTATCTTTCGGTCCAACTACTTCGATATAGAAAATAAGCATAAACCAAATTTGAGTGGGATTTTTATTAATTTTTTTGGCTGCAGATATGAAAAAGTTCATATCGGATGCTATATCTATAAAGGGACTAGGTCCAAAAATGGACCGATCCTGATCATGTTTGGTAAAGTCTCTTGTATTTTGCAAAAATATGTACAAACAAAATTTGAGAAGAATCAGTGCAATATTTTTGTTTTTTAATAGATTTAAGTGAAGATCGGGAAGCAGCTCTATATGGGGTCAAAGGGATCATTTTTGGACTACTCATTAGTGGATGTAATGAACGCATACAAACCCAATTTGAGTAAGATCTATATGACAATTTGGATCTTATGGCAATTTATGTCGATTTCATATGGGTAATTTGTAAGGGGGCTAGGTCTGAACATGGACCGATTCTCACCAATTTCAAAAGCGTTCATCCCATGGCCGATAAAAGCTTATATACCAAATTTCATCAAAATATATTCATATTTGCGACCTGCAGTTTGATTACAAGCTTTACATGGACACACAGACGGACGGACGGACGGACGGACGGACGGACGGACGGACGGACGGACATTGTTAAATCAACTCAGAAAGTGATTCTGATTCGATCGGTATAATTAAAGATGGGTCTAGGTCAAATATTTTTGGTTGTTACAAACAGCAGCACAAAGTCATTATACCCAAACCACATAGTGGTATAGGGTATAAAAACATAGTAGTATCATTTCGTAGTGCCCAAGTTTGATAAGATTTTGTGAGATTTTGCTAAAATCTAGTAACGAGCTAGATTTTGTTTTGTATGGGAAATCTAGTAAAAATGAGCTAGATTGTGCTCGAAATCTCATATATACTAGATTTTACTTAGATGTAAACGCACTATAAGCGAATTAGATCTCATGTAAGCTGATTTGCAAATTTGTCAAATAGATTTTGTTGAAGAAAAAGACTTTGTTAATGTCTCAAAGACTTGAGATTTATCTTCAAGAAAGGAAATGCCGTTTGCAAGACTTTTAACTTCGCTGCAAATTGAAAGCTGAAACCGTACTCCGATGTCAATATCACAAAAACACAGTTATAAGAAACAACTGATAGACAAGAAAAATTATTAAATGTGGACCACGTAGGCTTTCGCAAAACCTTTCACTGCAACCACTGAGTACAAATGTGTGATGGGATAAGTCATACCTCACAGTGGAAGGCAATGAATGGCAAGAAAAGTATTACTTTGAGTCTTCTGAATATGAAACACCCAAAACATCCAAGTTTATATGTAAGACCAAATTTCCAGGAAAGGTTTTATTGTGGTTGGCAATTAGTAAGCGTGGTGTTAGTAAATCAATATTTTTAAACGGCGGATTAGCTGTAGATGCAAACGTCTATAATGAAAAGTGTATTCCAGAACTTGAAAGATTTATAAAAAAAATACTATGAAAATTAAAAAATAGTTTTCTGGCCAGACTTAGCTAGACAGAAATTTAAATCGCAGAAAAATCATTTTTGCCCATCAAACGTTTCCCAATTTATGCCCATAGAAACTTTTTGAACAAACTTAAAGAGTAGAGTGTATAGAAATGTATACCGAGCAAAAAATGTAGATTGCCACATTCAGAAAATAAAAAAAGAGTTAAAACCATAGATACAAGCGGACACAGAGATTCATGGGTGAAGTGCCAAAAAAAAAAACTGGTAAATTTATTATTTGAGTTAACCCTATTTTCACCCATGCATGTCTATTTTTGCCAGGCATGTCTTGAAATTCATAATTTATGGATTATCAACGTCTCAAGTCTCTTGTTTTCGTAATACTATAGATATTTGACGGAAGGTGTGATGGCCTTATCCGATCCAGCCAATTTTAGGTTCGACTACGTACTTAAACTCACAAGATGTTATCTTAAATATATTTACGCTGATCCCTGACTCACTGACTGACTGACTGATTCTGTAACGCGGAAATAATACACACACATAACACTACTTAGCTATGCGAAATACACAAACAAAATTTAATCTTTCTCATTTTATACAAACCCACACACAATTTTCTCTCTTCTTTGTTACCGACCAGTGCTGCTAATAAAATCTTCTGAAAATCTATAGTTTTGGAAACTAAATCGCCAAAATCGTCATTTTTAAAACAAGAAATTGTCAAGAAAATTATTTAAGAATAAATTTTACCGCTTATAAAACTCGAAAAAATATTACAAAAGGAAACAATAAAATTTATTTATATCATTCATATATAAAAATGTATTAGTCATGAAATTTCAACGAAAAAAATTTAACACAGCAATCAATTAAATAATTTTATTGATATGTATCTATAGCCGAAACATATAATATAGGTTTAAAGTATCGCCGTAATTAAAACTTAAATCTTAAATGGAGATGCTATTCAAGGTATTTCTGTTTTGAAACGACTTGACCCAGAATTATATCTATACATATTTTGTAATTTACATTTACACTGATAAGAACTATCAATTTTCGATAAACATCCCATTAATTGTTAATCCTTGAAAATTTAAAATCTTCAATCATAATTTTAACAAATCATTTTAACAAATTGAAAGATTTTCAAAGTTACGACAAATCGTCAAAATGGGCAGCACTGCTAACGACAATAGCAGAAAATGAGAAAATATAACAATGAGCAGTTCTGGCTGCCACTACATTTGCAGATTCCGTGTAACATATGGAATAATTTGAGCGCAAAAAAATGCATCAAAAAAACTAATATCTATTGTTGGTCAATGAAAAAATTCTGCAAAAAAGTTATGAATGAAATTTTAAACATATTTTTATTTATTTGTTTTTCTTCTCATTTAACATCATCCGATTTGCATAAATACTTCTTTTAACAAACTAAACTTTTCCGTTTCTCTGTTTTGTTTTTCATCTCAAAAATGTTTTGTATATTTAGGAGTGCTTTCGCTCAGGTTCTCTGGTACCAAAGAGTATGCTTTTTTTTGTAAATATTTGAGAAAAAAGAGATCTTCAATGTGGATTTTGTTGTTGTCCAACGTATGATTTCGTTTAAAGCTCTGTATTGAAAAGCACTTGAAAAAATAGTGCAATTTTTAGTTTAAAATTTAAATTATTCTAAATATGCACAAATAAATTTCACTGCAATTTCAGAAGAGAGGTGGGAAAATAATTTTTTTTCACTCATATTAAGTTTTTCATAATTTGAACAAAGTACGAAAGCTCTAAGAGGTGTGCAATTTTTTAATGATATTTTATATTTTCTTTCAGATATTACTAACTTAGATAATCTCCGAATAAAATTAGCACTTAATATAAGGAGAACCTTCGAACTTTCAGTTTACCGGCGACAATTGTACTGAAAGAGAATTATTTATATAATAATAAGAGTATTCAAACAACCAACATATTTAATAAACCGGCTTTCGGGTTATTCGAAAAATGGTTTTTTGAAAAACCCGGTCTCAAATACGATTTTAGGTTAGGAAAACCAGTTAACCGTTTTTTTTTTTGTATAATTTTCATTAATAGAATTACAAAAAATAGAATAAAAAATAATAAGAGGTATAGTTTTTGCGTTCAATTTTTCATATTTAAATGATGTTAACATACTGCAAATGAATTATTAAAAAAGAATATTTACATTAAGAAATGCATTTATCTTGGAAACTATGCTAGATAGAGCAAATATTGAATCATATATATTTTTTACCAAATTAAATTTTTATAAGAAAAATTTGTATTCCAAAAAAATTTTAAAATGCATTAAAATTTGGGAAAACCCACATTTTTTACCAGAAATCAAATTTTTATATTAAAAAATCAAACAAAATTTATATTTTTTTTATTTGTTGTTCAATTAATATAATTCCTACCCAATAATTTCAATATCTACAAATAACGAGTTCAGCGAATTTAAACTTTTCAACAATAAATAAATAAAAATAAATAATATAAATATCTAAAAATTGAATTTACAATTTAGGAAAAAAATTCGCAGAAGTCTTTATAATGAAAAAAATATTATATAAAAATGCATTTGTCTAGGAAACTAAGCTACATACAGTAAAAACGCAATAATTTCGATTCATCCTCACTTTACACCAAATATCCAATTTTAATATGAAAAATTATAAATAAATCTGGGAAACTAAGCTAAATAGAGCAAAAAGTGCTTAATTTGAGATCATCCAGATTTTTCACCAACAATCGAATATTTTTATGAAAAACTAAAAAGATAAACCAACCATATCATATCATAGTTTCAATACAAAGTTACAAAAATATGTTATAACATCAAAAATTAGAAGAATTACATTTATTAAAAAAACGATTAACCGACACAACAAAACTGTTGTAAAATTTTCAACAATAAAGATGTTGTAATAGATTGAAATAGTACATAACTAAACAAGTTAAAAAATTTTAAAGTTATGAAACGATCTGTTATAAAAAATTACAAAAACATGTCGTTTTGACAAACATAATATTATTTTTTGATATTCAACATCCCACGACATACGGTGAATCTCTGAAAGTACACAGTATGTCGAAAAAGTCTTTTGCATATATTACTTTCTGGGGTTGCCTAAATACACCTTTAATTTTTGTATAATATTTCTATTTGAATCGCCAAAATAGAAGTTAAAAAGCTTTTGTAAATAATAGATAAATTTAAGAAATTTAAATCTTAAATTCATATTTTATAAAATCTTTTGTTCTTAAGCCAGTTCATTTGTAGCACCGATCTAAAGAATTTTCAATTGGGGTAATACCTTATCTAATTTGTTGAATGAGAAGTGTGACCTACAACATGATTGCAGATTTGATTAATTAAATTCTCAAAGTAAGGTAATATTTAATTTATCCTTTAAAATCAACTTAAACAAATTTATCTTTTAGACTTAAAAACTTCATTTGCATCAAAAATCACAAAATTTCAATCCGTATTTCAAATTAAATGCAATATTTTGTTCTTTAACCAATTCGTCAATATCACCGATATACTGCATTATCTTTATCACTTGAGGTATTAACAAAAATTTGTATGAATGAAAAGTTGAATGTATGAATTGATTTACATATATGTATAAGGTTGTGTGTGAGTGGATTGTATGTGTGGTAAGTATGAACTATTATATTCTTATTTGTTTTGTTTTTTCTAGGCTTAGATTTTTTTCAGTTATAATTGTATAAATGAAAAATTTAATCTGTGAGTTGATTCACATTTAAGTTTTTTGTGAGTGGATTCATATTTGTGAAGTTGTTTTGTTCTAGGCTTAGGTTTTTTCCAGTTTTAATGAATGATAACGACGATCCGCTTCTAGAAAGCGCTGATTGGAATATTTTTTATAACTTTTTTCATATGTACATACATATGTAACAACATAATTTTATACTTAATACTATAGGTATTAAAAGAAATTTAATTTATTATAAATTTTTCGTGTATTTAAATTTAAAGTGTTTATTTTATTCATAATTTTTAAACGGGCGCCTAGAGTTATAATAATTGAATATCCCTAATAATGCTCCCTTTATTCCCACATTATTATTGCTTATTCATTATTTTCTTATTCCATATTTTATTTAGTTTAATGTTTTATTTATTGTTTATCACTTTATACCAGAGTTCAGAAAAAAACACACACTGAATAAAAAACTCGTACATATATGTAAACAAACATAACTTAGACCAACACACACATATTTTTATTTTCATACCAATTATGTTTGTTTTTAAATTTTCTTCGGTGCCCAACACAACCATGACTGTGTTCGTTTTAATATTTCGTTATTTACACGAACATTTTTGTATCACATACTTTTTGTTTCAATCACACATAAAGCACACATTTTTGAGTGTTGCTTTATTTGAAGTTCATGTTCTGGTAAGTGTACTGAAAAAAAAACACAGAACATATACAATAAACAGGTTCGAGTTCAGTTATATTTTAAGTCGTGTTGTGGCTCGTGTAGTGAGAAAAAACAAGTTCGAGTTCAGTTATATTTTAAACACGACTTAAAATATAACTGAACTCGAACCTGTTTATTGTACATGTTGTGTTTTTTCTTACTACACGAGCCACAACACGACTTAAAATATAACTGAACTCGAACCTGTTTATTGTACATGTTCTGTGTTTTTTTTTTCATTACACGTACCAGAACATGAACTTCAAATAAAGCAACACTCAAAAATGTGTGCTTTATGTGTGATTGAAACAAAAAGTATGTGATACAAAAATGTTCGTGTTAATAACGAAATATTAAAACGAACACAGTCGTGGTTGTGTTGGGCACCGTAGAAAATTTAGAAACGCACATAATTGATATGAAAATAAAGATATGTGTTGGCTGCTTTTGAACAGAACATTGTGTGTTTCGTGTGTGTATTTTCTGAACCTTGCTTTATACCTTTCATTCTTATCCATTACTTTCTTTCCAATTATTATTGTTGTTGTAATTTATCTAAATATTATCTTTATTATTTCATCATTTCAAACCGGTTTTACCGTTACTTTTAAACAATATAAAAGAGCTTACCAATGTAAAATCATCCATTATGAAATATTGAGTTCTACGAAAGTGTTGTTTTTAAAATATAAATAAATAAATATTTAAATGAAAACCTAACATTACGCACAAATTGTTTTATTACTCTAGGCGCCAAACAATCAACTAGTGATAAATAATTACTTTGTATTGTAAGTACTTTGTTTTTTGAAAAACAGAACCGAACCAAATCTTAGCTCGATACTTCTTATGGTTTCAGGAAACGCGACTACGATTTTGTTTATAATGAACATATTCAGTGTATTTTCTTTCCTTTACAACAATTTCCTTTACAAAACATGCATTAAATAAAAAATTATTTTAATTTTTTTAATAAAAAAAAAATTGGACACAAATCTTTAAACAGTGGTAACCAAAGTTGAAAATATGCTTATATGACGGTTAACTTAATGTAAACAATGTTAAATCAATGATCTCATTATAGACACGTGTTTCAACAATATTTGTTTATTTTTCATTGAAATTCTCCAATGACAAATATTCTTTTTTTTTTTTTTTTTGTTTAAACTTAAACTTGACAACGAAATCACTTACCCTCAGTATTCTAAATGGACTGTCACGCAAAAGACAAACTTGTTCTTCCAAAGGTTGTTCATTTTGTAGCGTTGATTCCAATGGCGTTTCAGCGTCTTCTAATTCGTTATTACCCTTGGGACGGCTACGTTCAATAATCATGGAAATTATCCATAACTAAGTATATGTACATACATATGTGTATAAGTAAATGAAATTAATTTTTAAAATCATTTAGATATATATTATTAAATTAAATAGTTTACCTTGCTACTCTGTCTCCTGGTCTTTAGAACATTTTTGCATATATTTGGTGGAGTTTCAACAAGTTCCGGTGAGATCGCAACATGGCCATTGTGAAAACCATTTATTAATTTTGACATATTTATCGATTTCATAAAATTACTAAATGACATGGAAAAAATTGATATTTATATTGTAAATCTGGAAAAAATTAGAAAAATATATAAATATCCAGTGAACACTTTGTGTATATTTGATAAATTAAATGGTATTAAATACCAATTAGTCGATATTATTAACTAAATACATAAACTACCTCTGCTTTTCTTATCTTTCTTATATTTACATATAATTAGTCATAATGGTTTTTATCAGTGTTAGGAGGGAAGTTCCGTTAAATAAGTATTAGATTTGTTATGCTCGTACATGGAATTGAGCTAAATAGTCTAAAGTTATAATTACTCGTATTATTATTATTGTAAGAGTAAATTGAAAATTCGATTGATAAAATAATATTGTGAAAACTGATGCCTCTTGACATTAAAATTTATTTTATTATCAAGTTTTGATAGCATTCTTGGGAAAAATTATTGTATGGTGAAATATAATGTTCTGTACAGAAATTTATGAATCTATATACATATATAAAATGGAATGTGTGTTTGTTTATTTGTTTGTTTGTTTGTACCTTACAGGAGACCAAACCTCTGGACCGATCTTCCTGAAATTTTCGCAGCATTTAACTGGGCATGATTAATAGGGTACTTTTTTTTCGACCACGCCCACTTTTACGCCCACTTTTTTTAAATTATGCAATTGCTCCCATATAGTTTTTAACAGATTTACTTCAAATTGTATACACATTATACCCCAGGAGAGGTAGAAATAAACATTTCTTACGCCACGCCCCCTTTCAGACTCCTTTTCACGCCAAATTTTGTTTGAAAGTTTTAAACTTTTTGTTCTCTGTACAAATTTGTTCCTTCCAACGGATTTTTTTTATTTGGTAGTATATTGCTCTTAATACTGTTAACGTCGCCATATAACTATGAACCACGCCCACTTCACCGCCCCCTTTTTTTAATTCAGATACTTACTTATACCACTAACAATGTTTGCTATACAAAATACTTTTTTTGTAATATGTATTTACCTAAAGTTTTATACACTTTTTATCTACAGGTAAGGTAGCCATACATTTTTTTATTACCAAATTCCCCTTTTTCGCCCCATTTTACCTTAAATTATAATTAATCTGCTTTCAATCTATATATATAAAAATGAATGTGTGTTTGTTTGTGCTTTATAGGAGGCCAAACCCCTGAACCGATCTTCCTAAAATTTTTACAGCGTGTTACTGTGGCTCTGTAAGGAATAATAAGCTATATAAATTTTTTATTGGACAAAGGGGCGGTGCCAAGCCAATATAACCCAAAATTTGAAATCGTCATATCTCGGGAAATTTTTGACCTACGGCGGTCATTTTAGTACATATGGTATTGGTATGAATACATACCGGAAGAAAAATGGGCGGGACCACGCCCCTTTTTAGAAAAATAAAACTAAACTACTGGAAGGATCGTCATGAAATTTTCACAGAAGGATATTTTTGCGAAATAATAAGTCCTTAACTATATAAAGCTGTTAGTGGGCAAAGGGGCGTGGTCCCGCCCATATAACCCAAAATTAAAAATCGTCATATCTCGGCCTTTTTTAACCTACGGCGATGATATTTGGTATATATCGTATTGAAATTTATAGAAATAGTACTACAAGAAAACTGGGCGGGACCACGCCCTTTTTAGAAAAATTAAAATCCATAATAACTTCTATTAAGCCCTTGACTATATAAAGTTGTTAGTGCAATAATTAATTCTAAATTAAATAAATAATATTTTGTTAATGTATAAATATATTTTTTTTATTTTATTTAAAACGAAGCGAAGCACACCGGGTTCAGCTAGTAATTTATAAAAAGAATTTTTAAAATTTAAATTTTCAATAAAACAAAAAAATATATATATATATATTTTCTTTAAAACAACTTGACAAATTTTAATTCTTTTATAACTATATATTTAACAAAAAATATTTTTGATGTGTAAACATCTATACGCGCAGGGGGGTAAATTTCTATTTCACAATACAATCACAAAAACAGCGTAACATGTAAGACGTAAGACAAAATCGGTGTGACTTATCGGTGTGAAAAAATTATGATATGTAATAAAATGTTTGAAAATGAAAAATGAAAAATAAAAATTAAAAATAAAAAATGAAAAATGAGAAAAAAAAATGAAAAATAACAAATTAATTATGAAAAATGAAAAATAAAAAATTAAAAATGAAAACGAAAAATTAAAAATGAAAAATGAAAAATAAAATATGATAAATGGAAAATAAAATATTAAAAATAAAAAATGAAAAATGAAAAATAAAAAACGAAAAATTAAAAATTAACCGGTTAAAATAATAAATAATAATAAATATTTTTATATTAGCAGAGCCCCTGCAGTTGATTGCTATAAGTGATACATAGATGACGCTTTCTGTTTGATTTTAAAAAAGTGTAATAAAAAAATCTTTAATTACTAGATGTTTACACATCTCCCCCGTGATCGGACTCACATAATTTTTTAAAAGGTTGCCTTTCATTAATAAAGTACTTTTTATTCAAAAAGCACTTTATACTAAACAAGAGCGTAGATTCGGCTGTGCCTCATAAACTCATTGTTGCAACAAATGTTGGCTACGTCTACAACTTTAAAACTGTTGCAGATACTGAAACCTTAAACTCAAATAACAATTAAATTTTAAGTTAATTTATTTTCATTTCCCGTTTCTATTATTGAATAAGTTGAAATTTTCATACAACAAACTATAGTTAAGATTCTTGTAATCACGATAGGAGAAAAAAATTTGATCTTCTTGGTGAAGCTGGAAATCATAGGCTAGAAAAACCAGATCATGTTTAGAAAAACTGGAAGCTGAGATTTGATCATACAGCAGGACCTTCGACGGATTAGCGACAAATATTAGATCAATCAATGTACTGCTGGACGTTGTAAAGTGTGTTGGTGTTGTAATATTCGTTGGTGTAAGTCCTAATGACTGCATACTATCTTTAAACGACGATTCTTTTAGTAGATTCAAATTGAAATCTCCCAAAATTGCTATATCATTGTAAGGCATGGTTAAGATTTCCATTTTGTTCATAAAATCGGCAAAAGGTACATCACGTTTGGGTCGGTAAGCACAACCAATCAGCATTTTTCTTCCAGATGATGAGATTTCAACAAAAATATACTCAATTCTGTCATTTTCTTCCGCCTTGCAACGAAAACTACATGTTATAGTATTTTTGACGTATATTGCCACACCACCTCCTCCTCTTCCACTTCTATTAAACCGAAATACTTCATAACCATCTAAGCAAATGAGGCTATCCGGAATAGATTCATCGAGCCATGTTTCAGAAACACACACTACATCAATATTTGATTTTTCGAAAACGAATCTGAACTCATCAATTTTGCACATTAAACTTTGTGCGTTTATGTGGCAGATTTGTACTCCTTTCTTTTGTTACAAACAGCAGCACAAAGTCATTATACCCAAACCACATAGTGGTATAGGGTATAAAAATATACTGACCTAAGTCGTAATGAAGCCCCTTTACATTTATATAAAAAGCTATTTTTCTCGAAAGCATAATTTTCGACTTAGGCGGTTAATGCTTGTGACCACATATATTTTCTTTTAAAAAAATCCATTTTTAAAAAAGTACCTCTTCTTAGTACTTCTTAAAAAGTACATTATCTTGATTTTCTTAAAAAAGTATCTTTTATTAAAAAAGTTCCTTTTCTTAAAAAAGTATATTTTCTTAAAAAAATTAATTTTCCCGTTTCTATTATAATTTCGTGTTATAAAAAACAATGATCGTATCATCCATAGAATAAATTAATTAATATCTGAAAAATTACATTCTTTTTCTCCTAATAAAGTACAAAACCTATAAGTTCCCTAAGTTCTTTATAGAACACCAATGAAATTCATTATTTAACGCAGCTGGCATTATAATACCCAAAGTTGGATCCCTATCAGAATATTTTGAGCCCTAGAAGTTATACGATAATTCTTAACTAAAAATGTCCAGATATTAATATTAAAAATTAAATTTCAAAATATTTTGTAAGAAAAGGATTTTTTCAAAAAAATTTAATTTAAAATTTACAGATATATACTTATTAACATAGAAATGTACGTATTAACATAGAGTACTTCTAAAAAAAAGAATTTTAAAAATGGGTACTTAAAAAAATTACTTTTTTAAGAAAAGGTACTTTAAAAAGAAGTACTTTATTAAGAAGAGTTAGTTTTTAAAAAAGGGTACTTTAAAAAAGCGTATTTTTTAAAAAAGTGTACTTTAAAAAAAAAAAAGGATAATATTAAAAAAATAATTTAAAAAAAAAATTCTTTTTTAAGAAAATGTATTTTTTTTTAAAGAAAAAGTACTGTTTTAAGAAAGTTTTTTTTTAAGAAAGTGTGCTTCCTAAAAAAATTTACTTTTTTAAATAAGACACTTTTTTTTAAGAAATAACCTTTTTTACAGAAAGGGGCAATTTCAAAAAAGGAACTTATAAAAAAGGACTTTATAAAATAAGGGATTTTTTAAACAGGATACTTTTAAGACATTTACTTCCAAAAACGTTTTTTTTAATGTAATTTTTTAGAAAGACACTTATTAACAAGGGTATCTTTTTAAATGTACTTTATCTAAAAAGGGTATTTTTAAGACAAAGGTTGATTTTTTAAAAAGGGCAATTTTTTTAAAAAGGCATATTTTAAGAAAAGAACACTTTTGTTAAAAACGTTTAAATTTTTTTTTTAAATTAAGGTACTTTTTTTAAAAAAAGTTAGCTTGTAACACGTAATTTTTTTAAAAAATTAAAAAATAATATTTTAAAGAAAATTGCACTTACACAAAAGGGTACTCTTTTCAAAGAAAAGGGTACTTTATTAAAAAAAGAGTACGTTATTAAAAAAGGCTTCTTTTAAAAAAAGGGTACTTTACTTAAAAAAAGGGCATTTTATTATAAAAAGTTACTTCTTAAAAGGTATTCTTAAGAAAACTTACTTCTAGCAAAATGGTTCTTTAAAAAAGGTACTTTATTTAAAAAAATACTTATTTAAGAAAGATTTTTTTTTAAAGAAAGTTAAAAAAATACTTTTATTTTAAAAATTTACTAATTTTAAAAAAGGTACTTTAATTAGGGATTATATTTTTTCTTTATATTGACGATTTTCTTTATTACAACTACTACAACGATAAGAATGATTTTATGAAAAAGCGAAGCGTCTAGCTTAGTTTTGAGGGTGTGATCTTGATTTCCACAAACAGACGGTCATCGCTAAATCAACTTCTAAATCAACATTTTTTTCGATGCGTTACAAATGGAATGCCAAACTATACGACCTGCTTTTTGGTGTGGAAGGTATAAAAAGTACCTGCTACTAAAAAGTACCTTTTAGTAAAAAATTAATTTTTAGTAAAAAGGTACGTAGCTTTTATTAAAAAAATATATTTTATTGGAAAAGAACCTTGTAGTAAAAAAGTAGCGTTTTTAAGAAATTATCTTCTATTAAGAAGTACTTCTTATAAAAAGTACCTTTTATTAAAAAATTACCTTTTACTGGAAAAGTACCTCTTATTAAAAAAGTACCTTTTATTAAAAAAGTACCTTTTATTAAAAAAGTGTCTTTTATTAAAAATGCACCGTTTATTACAAAACTGCCTTTTATTAAAAGGTACCTTTTATTAAAAAAGTACCTTTTATTAAAAAGTTTATTAAACAAGTTCCTTTTATTACAAAATTACCTTTTATTAAAAAAGTACCCTTTATTAAAAAAAGTACGTTTTATTAAAAAAGTATCTTTTATTAAAAAGCACCTTTTAGTAAAAAAGTACTTTTTATTAAAAAATACGTTTTATTAAAAAAGTACCTTTTATTAAAAAAGGACCTTTTATTAAAAAAGGACCTTTTATTAAAAAAAATAACCCCTAATAAGAAAGTAGCTTTTTCAGAAAAATGTCTTTTATTAAAAAGTACCTTCTATAAAACAGTTAATTTTATTAAAAAGTACCTTTTATTAAAAAAGTACCTTTTATTAAGGAAGTACCTTTTTATTAAAAAAGTACCTTTTATTTAAGAAATTCTTTTATTAAAGAGTACCTTTTATCAAGAAAGTAGGTTTTTTAAAAAGCATCTCTTACTAAAAAGTACATGTTATTAAAAAAGTATCTTTTTTTAAAAAAACACCTTTTTTTAAAAAATTACCTTTTTTTAAATATGTACCTTTATAAAAAAAAAACATTTCATTAAAAAAGTTGTTTTTATTAAAGAAGTGCCTTTTATAAAAAAAAGTTCCTTTTATTAAATCTTTTATTAAAAAATTACCTTTTATTAAAAAAAGTACCTTTTATTTAAAAAAATCCTTGTATTAAAAAAAGTACCTTCTATTTAAAAAAATCCTTGTATTTAATAAGTACCTTTTATCAAGAAAGTAGCTTTTTTTAAAAAAGTACTAAAAAGTACATGTTATTAAAAAAGGACATTTTTTTTTAAAAGTACCTTTTATTTAAAAAAAGTACCTTTTATAAAAAAAGTACATCTCATTAAAAAAGTTTTTTTTATTAAAGATGTACCTTCTATTAAAAAAGTGCCTTTTATAATACTTTTATTAAAAAATTACCTTTTATTAAAAAATTCACCTTATATTAAAAAATGTACCTTTTATTTGAAAAATCCATTTAATGAAAAGTACCTTTTATCAAGAAAGTAGCTTTTTAATAAGAAAGTAGTTTTTTGAGAAAAGTGTCTTTTATTAAAAAGTACCTTATATAAAAAAGTACATTTTATTAAAAAGTACCTTTTATTAAAAAAGTACTTTTTATTAAAAAAGTACATTTATTTAAGAAATTCTTTTATTATAAAGTACCTTTTATCAAGAAAGTAGGTTTTTTAAAAAGCATCTCTTACTAAAAAGTACATGTTATTAAAAAAGTATCTTTATTTTCAAAAAACACCTTATATTAAAAAAGTACCTTTTTTAAATATGTACCTTTAAAAAAAAAACCTTTCATTAAAAAAGTTGTTTTTATTAAAGAAGTACCTTTTATAAAAAAAAGTTCCTTTTATTAAATCTTTTATTAAAAAATTACCTTTTATTAAAAAAAGCACCTTTTATTTAAAAAAATCCTTGTATTAAAAAAGTACCTTTTATTTAAAAAAAATCCTTGTATTAATAAGTACCTTTTATCAAGAAAGTAGCTTTTTTTTAAAAAGTACTAAAAAGTACATGTTATTAAAAAATGACATTTTTTTAAAAAGTACCTATAATAAAAAATCACCTTTTATTTAAAAAAAAGTACCTTTTATACAAAAAGTACCTCTCATTAAAAAAGTTTTTTTTATTAAAGATGTACCTTCTATTAAAAAAGTGCCTTTTATTATACTTTTATTAAAAAATTACCTTTTATTAAAAAATTTACCTTTTATTAAAAAATTTACCTTTTATTTAAAAAATCCATTTAATGAAAAGTACCTTTTATCAAGAAAGTAGCTTTTTAATAAGAAAGTAGCTTTTTCAGAAAAGTGTCTGTTATTAAAAAATACCTTCTATAAAAAAGTACATTTTATTAAAAAGTACATTTTATTAAAAAGTACCTTTTATTAAAAAAGTACTTTTTATTAAAAAAGTACCTTCTATTTTAGAAATTATTTTATTAAAAAGTACCTTTTATCAAGAAAGTAGGTTTTTTAAAAAGCATCTCTTACTAAAAAGTACATGTTATTAAAAAAGTACCTTTTTTTTCAAAAAACACCTTATTTTAAAAAAGTACCTTTTTTTAAATATGTACCCTTAAAAAAAAAAAACCTTTCATTAAAAAAATTGTTTTTATTAAAGAAGTACCTTTTATAAAAAAAAGTTGCTTTTATTAAATCTTTTATTAAAAAATTACCTTTTATTAAAAAAAGTACCTTTTATTTAAAAAAATCCTTGTATTAAAAAAAGTACCTTTTATCAAGAAAGTAGCTTTTTTTAAAAAAGTACTAAAAAGTACATGTTATTAAAAAAGGAAATTTTTTTTAAAAAGTACCTTTAATATAAAAAGCACCTTTTATTTAAAAAAAGTACCTTTTATAAAAAAAGTACCTCTCATTAAAAAAGTTTTTTATTAAAGATGTACCTTCCATTAAAAAAGTGCCTTTTATAATACCTTTTATTAAAAAATTTACCCTTTATTAAAAAATGTACCTTTTATTTAAAAAATCCATTTAATAAAAAGTACCTTTTATCAAGAAAGTAGCTTTTTTCAAAAAGCATCTCTTACTAAAAAGTACATGTTATTAAAAAAGTACCTATTTTAAAAAAGTACCTTTTATAATAAGTACCCTTTATTAAAAATGTACCTTTTATAAAAAAAGTACCTTTCATTAAAAAAGTTGTTTTTATTAAGGAAGTACCTTCTATTAAAAAAGTGCCTTTTATTAAATCCTTTATTAAAATAGTACATTTTATTTAAAAATCCTTTTATTAAAAAGTATCTTTTATTAGGAAAATAGCTTTTTTGAAAAGCATCTCTTACTAAAAAGTACATGTTATTAAAAAAGCACCTTTTATTAAAAAAGTACCTTTTATAAAAAAGTAATTTTATAAAAAGTACCTTTTATTAATAAAGTACCTTTCATAAAAAAGTTATTTTTATTAAAGAAGTATCTTCTAATAAAAAAGAACCTTTTATTAATTCTTTTATTAAAAAAAGTACCTTTTATTAAAAAATTACCTTTTACTAAAAAGACTATATTTTATTTAAAAGTTCCTTTTGTTAAAGAGGGACTTTTTATTATAAAAATACCTTTTATGAAAAATTCATTTTTTTAATACACTTTTCTACATTTTAAATTTTTTCACCTTCGCAGCAGTAACTGATAAATAACATTAAAGAATAACACTCCAATTTATCAGCACTGACGATGGAAGCTCAAAAAATATGGCTTGGGCTTTAATTTTATTTTTTATTTTTTTGTTGTTTTACTAATATTTAAATTTATTTTTATTAATTTACATCCTCAACACGTGTCATTAAAAAAAAATCTTCCTATCGTTTAAAATATTAGCCCCCCAATTAAGGGTACATATAAATTAGCCCAGCTTTCGCACTTACTTTAGTCTTTATTTTAATTTTTTATTGTTCTCACAAATATCATGTTTGGACAACCGTTTGTATTTAGACAAATGTTTACGTAATTCACAACAACTTCTTTGTTTGGTTTCATTTCAAAATTGGACTAAACAACTAACTTGCACAATCATTTTTATATTTTTTGTAATTCTAAGTTTTATTGAAAAGCTGTAGTTTGTCATGACACATACATGTTCATATAAAATATATTGTGTTATTTATAACCCATTTTTTTGGAATGGCTACCTAGGGAATCTCTCCAACCTGCATTTCCTTTCCTGCCCTAATCATATAACTTTTACAATCATCTTTTATTTTTGGGGTTAAATTGAGCTTGTCTAAGTTACAGGCAAAAAAGTTAATTCACATTGGGGAAAAATTATTGTTTTGTGCAAATTTTAGTCTGTAATTATAATATGATTATTGGAGTTAATTTTTATGCTGATACTATGTATCATAAAGTTTACAATATGCTTGATCTTTTAGATATGATAAAAATTAGTGGTACTATTATTTTATGGCAATTTCTAAGCATGTTACAATGTACAGAGAAAAAAAATTCTTAAATGGAACTGTGAGTGCCACCCATTCCATTTAAAGGACTCTATAATTTCTTTGCTTTATCGTGATGGTTGACAAACCAGAATAGGGAAATTTTTAGCTTTTAAAGTAGGTTGAGACTCTCAAAGACTAGTAAAACTTTAGTTGAATTGAATAAGTTATACATAAAATATTTTTAGTTTTATCGACTAAAAACTTAGCGATATTTCGCCAACATGGTTTTTGTAATCAAGAGTAACTTTTTCGGTGTAAAAATATGTGAGTGAGTCATAGTTGAAAACAAACACAAAAAAAATGCTAGTAAAGCATGGACTCAATATTGAAATGGTCTATAAACTTTGAGATACTCGAACAGATTTCAGAACATACACCCAATTTATAATAAAACTGGCTTCGAATTAAAACAAGTAAAAAATTATAGTCGGTCTAGACCGACTATATGATACCCTCCCTATACCATGCGTTTAGAGACCCTATCTCATAGGCCCAACTAACTGGACATAGAAAATAAGCATAAACCAAATTTGAGTGGGACGGACATCGTTAAATCGAATCAGATAGTGATTCTGATTCGATCGGTATAATAAAAAATGGGTCTAGATCAAATATTTTTGGTAGTTACAAACAGCAGCACAAAGTCATTATACCCAAACCACATAGTGGTATAGGGTATAAAAAGTACTAATTTCTACCTATTAAGACAATATAAATATAATAAATGGCGATTGCAGAAGAAGAAAATTATAACTCGTCTAGACCGACTATAGGATAGCCTATACCATGCGTTTCGAGAGAGGGTCTTAGAGCCAACATTGCTGAGGTTACGTCTGGATATACAAAATAAGCATAAACCAAATTTTAGTGGTATTTATATTGATTTGTGGCGTGCTGATATTATATATTTTTATATGGGGATTATGGCAAAAAATTGATTGATCGTGCATGTTAATGTTTTCGTAAGATCCAGATTATCATATATATATCAATAAAAAATTGAATATGTGTATGCATTATACAAAGTAGTCCAAAAGTAAACGCTGTGGGACTATTTTAAGTCATGGTCCCTTTATAAAGCTGATTCCCGATCTTAAATTAAATCTACCAAAACATAAAAGTATTGAACATAATTGTTTATTATTAAGAGGAGCAACGGACTCTATTTTATTTTTCTTCTTTGTTTTTTTTTCAACTAAATTTAGCACTTGATTAATTTAACACTAATTAAAAGATATGTTCCATATAGTCTTTAGATTAGTTCGAGTCATCTGGTCAGGACCTCATTTTCGTAGAAATTTTGATTAATTAAAAATAAAAACAAGATTAGAATCTTTAATTTTGCGCATTAATTATATTTTTCGTATTTGCATATTTTGTTTGGCTCTTTACGCTCAATTCGTTTGATCATTAGATAATATTTTGTTGTTTTTGTAATAAGGAATAAGATCGAAATAATCTTAATATGCATAAAATGTATTAATAAGGAACTATAACTTTTATAGTTCTAATCACAACTTAAGAACTTATGGACCTATTCTAGAAACTCTTACATAAAGAATTTATACTGGATTTTATATTTTTCTTGGGACAGGTATAATATCTCCGTTTAAAATCTTCTATATCTTAGGACACCTTTTTTTGTTCTTTAACTTCCTTTAACAAGAGCTCCATATATCTCTACTGGACTAAGCTCCGGACAACTTGGAGGATTTGCCTCCCTTTTCTTTACCATAGTGACAATATCTCAAATTAATTAATTATTTATTTGAAGAATGCACTACAACAAGAAAAAGATCTTATTAATATTACAGTACTGGGGAGATAAAGTTAAGACAGAAGGTGTTATTTAATTTAACATAAAATAAAAAAGCATAATATTATATGACATAATTAAAGAATAATTTTAATAATTTAAGTTTTTTTTATAATTTTGTTCAATATTGATAGGTAGTTACACATAAATATTTATTTTAAATAAATGAAAAAAAAAATTTTTTTTTTAACAATGGGAAAAAAAAAATTTAAATGCAACACCAAAAATTAAGTTAATCAAAGTGGCGAAATATTGCTGTTTTAAAGAGCTTTGCCTTGCTAATGGTTTGTATATTATGAGGTAGTTAGTTTCAAAGTTTTATAGTTTCCACAAAAAAATGTCTTTCAGATATTTGTTTTTG
This sequence comes from Cordilura impudica, assembly GCA_963682025.1. NCBI lineage: Eukaryota > Metazoa > Arthropoda > Insecta > Diptera > Scathophagidae > Cordilura > Cordilura impudica. The sequence continues at coordinate 27,764,029 of OY821519.1, read as the reverse complement.
ATACCGAATTGAGTTTATTTTATTCCCTCTATTAGATCGGGAAAATTATAGCCTTTTGTAAAGATAATCTGGTTGCTTTGTGTTAACTATTTTGTGCAGAAATATTAGAGTTCGGCATTTTAGCAGATTTTCGAATGAAACATTGTTTATACGCTCTGAAAACTGCGAGATTTCATCAAATCTTTAAATCTTCAAATCGGGCCGAAAATATGTGTACACATTGTGTTGGCTTATGAAAGGAAGGAGTCTTTTTTGTAAACACTCCTTATTATAAATTTCGGTATTTATAGAGCCCACTATAAGAAATGACTTCCTTCTTTTGCCGCATATTGCTTGCCATACCAGTACCTTTTTATGATATTCGTTTGCTTTTGGGTTCTAAACTTATCTTCGACATTTGCTCAAACGTTAGCCACATAAACATTTTGACCCGGAAGCTGCGAAAAATCTGTCAGTACATAAGTTTGCATGAAACATGATTACAATTTCCGTGCTCTGTTTTGGGCCTCAAAATTTTTTGCAGCATTCCTGTCTGGAACTTTTTGTTTTCAAACCTACATTGAATTTAACTTTTCACACTAAATAGCACGAGAACTGTGCTAACGAGATTGCTTTTCTATCAGATGTGTTGGTAGCTCTTTTCAATAAACTTTTTATTTTCTTGGCCTTAAGAACCATGTGTGGACCTTGTTTTCTTTCCGAACATTGATTCATAACAATTATCAAATTCTCCTGATTGTATATAATAATAGTGAAACATGCCTTTGATTATTTGTCCAACTTTTTGTAGGACCACGTAGGATTTTGTTGAAAATATTTAATAATTTTAATTTATTTGTTAATTAAATATTTAATAACACTATACAACAAAATGAAATTGTTTCCAAAATTACAAGGTCCGACCTATAAATTCTGAATTTCATTTGAGGGGGGGTTAAAGTTTCCTAGCTCTGGAAAGAGCAAAGAACATCATTAAAACAGGGATTTAAGGGGTTAACCAGAAAGTCAGAAATAGGACACAACAAAAGAGAGCTTAGGGTTAATTTTGCATTTATTAATAATTTTATTTTAAAGTACCCCAAAATAAATTAATGAAATTCAAATGTAAACTTTAAAAACGCCGATACACATGTGTTTTTTTTTTGTTCCCTCTATCAAAATTTATAGGCCGGATTTTTTTTGTGTTGTACAGTGTAATTTAACTGACATATTTTTCAAAGATAATTTGATTCAAAGAAAATCAAATAAAGCTTGCAAAAAAGTTAGTCAATGCCACATTTTCGTAGAAATTACTATTAATTAAAATTAAAGAAACTAACAAAATCAAGAAAAAAAAATTTTCAAATATTATCCCTCAAAAGTAATTCCAGCAAGAATTAATAAATTTGAGCATGTAAATATTTTTTTTACATATAAATATTTATTTTTTTAGCTCTTTACACTCGTTTTATTTGAATATTTTTATCACTATAGAGATATTAACAGTAATCTCTGAAATAAATTAATTGTTTATTTTATTTATATATGTATTCATTATAATGTAAAATTACAATAAACATAATTCTAAAGCACTAGCAAGTTAGGCTATCGGCTCACGTTTGAATAATATATCGAGGGCTTATATTCAATACCGTCTATCTACAAAAACACAATTTTTCAGGACTGTTTTATTCGCAAATAAGCAACAATTTTGACGAACTCAGCTTCTACAATATTAACAGAATATGTCTAACAAACGTTCTAACTAAAAAGTTTCTTGAAATTCGCGTTATTTTAGCTTCTATGATAGAAAGACGGTATTGCCTCAAAAATGAAATCATTGTGTAGGAAAATAATATGTAGATAGACGGTATCGCCTTATTTTAAAACTAAGTTTGTATTACGGTTTTTGTATGGGGACCCCGAAAAAGGTGGGAGATATGGGGTTGATATGTTCACAAGAAATGTTGGGGACAGAAAAATAGTAGGACCTGTTCTAACATTTGAACCCTTCAGGGAGCTAGGGGTTGTTTTTGACTAGTTTTTGTTTGTTTTTGTTTTTGGCATGGGTGTCTCAAAAAGGTGTCAGATAGAGGGTAGGTGTGTTCAGAAGAATTGTTTAACCAGTTTAAATTCAAAGACAATGTTTTTTATAATTTTTTTATTATAATTTATTATAATTTTTACTGCGCGTGGCTAAGATTATCATAGAAGTAGTGATACTCCTCTGGAATTACCGCCTTTAACTCCTGTAAATGTTTCCATTTGTTTTGCTGAATTGGTAGTCGACCGGTATACAATTGTTTTGGTTCTATGTGACCTTCATATTGCTTTATTCTAATAGGTAGTTCATTGTAATTATGATCAAAATTCACTTTAAACTTAATGGTACCACTTGGGGAATATAAGAGAGATCTTAGTTGGGATACTGTCGGATCATTTTTTGCTCGACCAGGTCTAATACTGGAAAATCGAATAAGGTTCGTATCCTTATAGTTCTTAAAAAAATCATACTTTAAATGTAATGCATCAAATGGCATTTTAATAATTTTGTTCTTGATTTTGACTGTTTTGCGGGCATCTTTGGTTACCCTGACGTAGTCGTATGGCAAATATATGGTTTGATTTTTCAACTTAGCCTCTATCTTTGCATGGGCACTGTCACACTCCATCTGGGTGTGTCCTTTCTGCAAGTATTTTTGTTCTATGATTTTGTTGTTTTCTATTGAAAAATTGGACAAAGCATTCGACAAAAAGTGATTACGGTTTTGGTAACCGCAACCATCGGAGTAAATTATTATTGGTAGAGTATCTGTTAGACAGTGTGTTGACAAATGGTGCATTATGCACGAAATAAACGTCGAAGCGGAGAGGTCTCCATTAGTCTCGTTCCACCAGTAATTTGTACATTGATGCGTGGCGAGATTGTACACGGTAAAGTTGTGCACTTGTAGGCGTGTTTTATAATAAATGGCTGAGGCGTTAATGTCACGGCAAAGCTTTACCGCTTGTGCATCCATGGTGAACACGTTATATCGTCCTTCTTCAGCTGTAAGTTTGTCTTGTTGTTTTTCAAGTTGAGCCCGTTGTTTATCCATAATATGTGCATCGTATTCTTCAATTGTTATTTGCTTGGCCTTAAATCCCACACAAGTATCGCACCGATCTTTGCGAGGCATAAAGAGCGCTAAATTTTGTTCGGCAAAAACTGTAGAAAATGTAAAAAGGCTTTACTGCCTTCTCGGCACATTTTTTTACTGCCTTCTCGGCAATCTTTAAAAACATCTGCTTTGGTTTTAAAAGTGGTTGCTATGTATATTTTAGTTGTGTCCTTGCGACAATAATGGCTTTCCATCTTGTCTAAGTTCTGCAGATATTTAGACAAGAAAATTTTACAACCCCCCTTCTGGGAATTTGTTTTTGGTACAAGTGACGCCAAAATTGGTTTATCGTTCTCATTAATCCATCCTTTAACCATGGCAATACGTAAAGATAGCGTTGATAAAAACATGGATCGGCATACCTGCAACGCAAATTCGTTTTGTGGTAGTTTAAACATAAAGCTGATCTGTTTTCTACTGTTTTCTACAGTGGTTTTTTTTTTTTTGATAAGCTTTGTTACACACATCTTTACAAACTCTCGCTTTGCTTCTTAAGTCTTGTTCCAAAATGATTCAAAAATTTTTGTCCTTGTTCTCTCATCAAAGTTTTGGCAGTGTCTTACTTTACTGTTTCTACAAATGCGCGATGAACAAGTTGGGCCTATTTTTCTTTCTGCTTTTGGGGAGTTCTGTTTGAATCCTGCATCAGCAGTTGAAAATCCTAAATATTGTTGTCCAAGCATTCGCTTTCGACCATTTGCACTCCGTTTTTTTGACGTAGAGTTATGGACTCGTTTAGATCTGTTGCGTATGGGCACATTTTGGATAACTTTTTCGTTTTCGGAATCTGGTTAAAATTTTGGTGTAAATGTGGGAAATTATTAGGCACATACTTTCATGTAGTTTGATATTACTTGTAGTTACGAACCTGTAATATTTACGCCCTCAATATCTTCGTCATTTGAAGATACGTAATCGTATGCAGTACGTTGTAAGGAGTTACAAGTAGCGATATTTTTTTGGACATAGATATCGGACATTTTAACCTTCAATCATAACAATCAATCAATCAATCAATGTAATCGATGTAAGTGTGTACATTACTTACCCACGCTCAAATTCTGGAATCACACAATAATAATCTCACAAGTATTTATAAAATGAATTTCTCACTACGAACAAAAAATTGCTTTTAATTTTTTCGAATAAAATCTGAAATATGGTAAAAATGTCAGAAAAGCATTAGGTAACTTAGATTTTAAATCGAGGTGAAGTGGTCAATTTCAAATCAGTATCAAATTAGTACATTCTTGCTTGTGTTTTTGAGTTTTTGCGTTTGAATTCATTTATTTGCATACTCATTTGTAGCTAGAAAATAACATAAAGGGCACACCACCGCATACACAGCGTATTATGGTAGGTATTGATCGTTCGACAAGAAAAGTATGTATCCGAAAAACGAACAGTGAATAGATCGATATCAAACAGAGAAATAGCCTGAAATTAAATAAAACGACAAAATTCTATGATGTAGATAGACGGTATTGCCGTCATAAAATTCAAAATTCAAAATTCAAATAAGCGTCTTTGTAGATAGACAAATGATAAAATACAGGATATATAGTACTAAAAATAGTTTTTTTCCACTGAAATTTTTACAGTACATGCAGATGTGGTCAGAGATGAGTTTGGCATAAAAAAATTTCGTCAAAATGTAGATAGACGGTATTGAATATAAGCCCTCGATATGTGACCCTACAGAATCATTATGGCACGACTCCGCACCCGAGCACGGAACATTTCATATGTGCAATGCTATGCACCTACTGAAACATCGGATACACAAACTAAGGAAGAATTTTATAGCCACCTTGCTAGCGTAATCTCAACCGCTAATGGGGGTGACATATTACTGGTGATGGGCGATTTCAGTGATAACTCCACCCGCGAACAAGCAATGGGTGGTAATGGTATGGGAAGAATGACCGAGAATTGCGAGATGTTCACGGAATGTGCTTAATCAACAATCTGGTGATAAGTGGAACAATCTTCCCTCACAAAAATGTCCACAAAGTTACTAGGGTATCGCCCGATCACCACACGAAGAATCAGATCGATCACATCGCTATCAGTAAGACATGGCGCGGTTCCCTCTTAGATGTGCGAATTAAAAGTGGTGCCGATTGTTTCAGTGACCACCATCTACTTGTTGGCACCATCAGACTAAGAGTAGCGGCGGTAAGTAAAGGAATTGGAACTCACAGAAAGTTTGATGTCCAAAAATTGAAAAACCCTGATATGAAGACTGCTTACACACGGGCTCTAAAAAATACAACAGAAACTAACCAAACTCTTCTAGGCGAATACAAAAATGTTAGAAATTTTATATGTGATGTTGCAGCAAATAAAAAACACCTACAAAACATCTGAACAAAAGCAGTGGATATCCGATGACACTTGGAATCCATAACCATGAGAAAAGAGGTAAAATCCAAATTTAACGTTGCTAGAACCCGCTCGGAAAAATTCCGGCTCCAAGACAACCACAAGTCCATCGACAAAGAAGTCAAACGTAGCGCTCGCAGAGATAAGCGGAAATGGAGTGAAAGCCTTGCCATAGAAGCACAATCGGCAGCCGAATCAGGTAGAACCCGTGATGTGTATAAAATCACTAAAAAGCTTTCAAACAGGAACTTCACTTCGTCTAAACCACTGCGGAACTGCAATGGCGACCTCATCACATCGAAAAACTCTCAGCTCGATATTTGGGTACAACATTACTCCAATATGTTGTCGACGGACGCGCGCATAACCCCACCAATATGCAATTGTTCTAGCCATACCAAGAGGACTTACATACCGACAACCCCCCCTACTGCAATAGAAATAATGGACGCTATACGCGCCCTAAAACAACACAAGGCTCCAGGACCTGACAACATCAACCCAGAGCTTCTCATGGCAGACCCCGAAACAAGTGCCTTTTTGCTTCAGAATATGGTACAACGTCTATGGAATAGTACGAAACTCTTTGATGAACTGAAAGAGGGCCAAATCATCAACATACCAAAGAAAGGTGATCTTACGGAATGCAAAAATTGGAGAGGAATTATACTTCTAAGCATGATCAACAAGATAATTGCTAACATTATCCACAAAAGAATTGCTGACTCCCTCGATAAAGAGCTTCGTTGCGAACAGGCTGGATTTAGAGCTCAAAACTCCTGTATAGACCATATAAATAGCCTTCGCATTATAATTGAGCAATCAGTGGAATGGAGATCCCCTCTCTATCTGTTCTTTATTGATTTTGAGAAAGCCTTCGACACACTTGCCCATACTGCCATTTGGAAAGCACTCACCTGTAAAGGCGTACCGAGGAAGAGATCATACAGGAATTTTACAGGAACGCAGACTGCCGTATGCTCAATCAAAATTCTATAAGCGATAAGGTTTCTGTTAAAACTGGCGTACGACAGGGCTGCATCTTATCTCCGTTACTCTTTAACTTAATGCTAGACATTGTTATGGAAAATGCAACGCTCATCAACAAAGGCATAACGTGGGGACTAGGACGACTACTGGTTGACCTAAACTATGCTGACGACATATGCCTTCTTACGCATAGTTACTCAGACATGTTGGAGACCCTAAAAAGGGTAGAGACTGAAGCCGCAAGGGTAGGTCTGAAAATAAATATACCCAAGACCAAAGTAATGAGAATAAACGCCACATGCAGCAGACCATTATTTATCCAAGACATCCAAATCCAGGATGTGCACCTCTTTTGCTACCTGGGTAGCATCGTAACATCGAACGGAGGCTCGTCTAAGGACGTCTCAAATCGTATCATGAAAGCCCGTCAGGCTTCCGGTCAACTCAGCACAGTGTGGAAATCACTGTCAATCTCCATCCGCACAAAAATCAACATATTCAATGCGTGTGTGAAATCTGTGCTCCTTTATGGGTGCGAAATGTGGAATATGGCTACCAAGGATATTAACGCATTACAAGTCTTCATCAACAAATGTCTAAGAAGAATATTGAGAATTTTCTGGCCCACCAGGATATCAAATACACAGTTCTGGGAACGCACACATCAAAACCGAATCCAAACGGAAATACTGAAAAGCAAATGGCGTTGGATTGGCCACGCTTTACGAAGGCCACCTGGTATTGTCACCCCCAGCTCAATAGAATGGAACCCACAAGGCAGTAGAAGAAGACGTCGACCTGCACACACTTGGTGTAGGCAACTAGACCTAGAGGCTTCTAGAGCAGGCAAAAGTAGGAGTGAAATCAACAACCTAGCATCAAATAGAAACGATTGGAGAAACTTTGTTCAGACCCTATGCTCATTATTGGATTTAAAATATCCAATAAATATAAGATACTAGCTGGACCCGGCAAACGTTGTTTTGCCCTCAATGAATTTTTATTTTAGTTAGAATGTGTATATACCTATATAAAATGTGTGACGAAGATCTCCAGATAATAAAATGAGAGCTTCACCAAAAAATCTTTCATTGCCTTTCAAATCTTTTATCAAATCAAATCACAATGTTTGTGAGCCATGGTACATTCATCCCAAATAAAAATACTGCATTTTTGCAGAACTTTTGCCATACCGGAATGTTTTTTGATATTACAGACGGCATTCTCATTTTTTTGTACGTTTAACGGTGATTTGAGTGCTGAATGAGCTGTGCGGCCACCATGCAATAATGTAGCGGCTTTTTCCTTCTTTTTCGTTAGAATATTTATATATAAAAACGTTTGTGAGTTTATTTATTAAAATTTATATAAATTTGACAACTCATTATTTTTCGAACGACAGCGCCATCTACCGGGTCCAATAAAAAAATGTTTCTAACATACATATATGTACATTCTTAGTTTCATTAAAATCACACCATAAATAAGAATATTCGAAATAACTTTACCCAGCGCCACCTATCGGGTCCATTTATACATACAAAAATTTCTTATGACGAAACATACGTTCATTCTGAATTGCAGTCAAATCGTGCTGAAAGTAAAAATTTTTGTTTTTAACTTGACCCCAACGCCAGCTAGAGGGTTAAAACTAAAAAAAAAACACAGAAGAGCTCGAACCGAACCTATGCTGGAAATCCTACCTCGACAGCTCTTATGGTTCCGGAGATCATTCGTTACAATCGAATGCATCGACGTTTTTATATATACGCCACGCCCCTTTGCCCACTAACAACTTTATATAGCTAAGGTCTTATTATTTCGCAAAAATATCCTTTTGTGAAAATTTCATGACGATCCTTCCAGTAGTTTAGAAGATATTACGATTTTTTATTTTTCTAAAAAGGGGCGTGGTCCCGCCCACTTTTCTTCTTGTATGTATTTCTATTCATGCTAATACCATATGTACCAAATATGACTGCTGTAGGTAAAAAAATTCCCGTGATATGACTTTTTCAAATTTTTGGTTATATGGGCGTGGCACCGCCCCTTTGTCCAATCAAAAATTTATATAGCATATTATTCCTTCCAGAGTCACAGTAACACGCTCTGAAAATTTCAGGAAGATCGGTTCTTTGGTTTGGCCTCCTATAAAGCACAAACAAACACACATTCATTTTTATATATATAGATAGATTGAAAGCAGATTAATTATGATTTAAGATAAAATGGGGCGAAAAAGGGGGACTTTGTAATAAAAAAATGTATGGCTACCTTACCTGTAGATAAAAAGTGTATAAAACTTTAGATAAATACATATTACAAAAAAATTATTTTGTATAGCAAACATTGTTAGTGGTATAAGTAAAAAAAAAAGGGGGCGGTGAAATGGGCGTGGTTCATAGTTATATGGCGACGTTAACAGTATTAAGAGCAATATACTACCAAATAAAAAAATCCGTTGGAAGGAACAAATTTGTACAGAGAAAAAAAAGTTTAAAACTTTCAAACAAAATTTGGCGTGAAAAGGGGCGTGAAAGGGGGCGTGGCGTAAGAAATGTTTATTTCTACCTCGCCTGGAGTATAATGTGTATACAATTTGAAGTAAATCTGTTAAAAACTATATGGGAGCAATTACATAATTTTAAAAAAGTGGGCGTAAAAGTGGGCGTGGTCAAAAAAAAAAGTACCCTATTAATCATGCCAGAGTCCCAGTTAAATGCTGTGAAAATTTCAGGAAGATCGGTCCAGAGGTTTGGTCTCCTATAAGGTACACACAAACAAACAAACAAACAAAAAAACAAACACACATTCAATTTTATATATATAGATTGTTCGTATTACATCTATAATATTAATAGGCTAGGGAATTTCTTGTGACCGATGTTTTGTTCTACCGTTTTATACGAAAGGTATTTTATTTGAAAGGCATTTCTTTTTAGCCTTTTTGCTGATTTACAGATTTTGAAATTTTTTCCTTTATTTTGAGTAAATTGCATTTAAAGTTGCTACTAACACATACATAAAATTATAAAATGATATGTGTGTGTTTATTAAATTTGTTAATGAGTTTGTAATAAAAATGAGTTTGTTTTTTGTGTTAATTTGTGAATTGGCTATAATTGATTTGCATACGTCTAGGGTCTTTATTTAATGAAAAAATAAAATTTCTTAGAATTAGCGCTCGAATTTCGAAGGCTGGAACCTGGTAGTTTCCATTTTTCTCAGAAGATACTGTACTTACAGACATGAAAATCGTAATATTTCTATTTTTAGATTGTTCATGCATTTTTACTTCTAATTTCTATTATTCGCAGTTTCGTAGGAGTTGCCATATACGATGTATGGGTTTTACATTCTACAGATTTTACTTTTTACATACATACATAATCAGAGATATTGCCAGGGAGCAAATTTTAATTTCAGTCTTTGTGAAATTTTTGTTAGCATCATTTTTCAGACAGTAATTTTAATACCACTATGTGGTTTGGGTATAATGACTTTGTGCTGCTGTTTGTAACAACCAAAAATATTTGACCTAGACCCATCTTTAATTATACCGATCGAATCAGAATTACTTTCTGAGTTGATTTAACAATATCCGTCCGTCCGTCCATCCGTCCGTCTGTGTGTCCATGTAAAGCTTGTAATCAAACTGCAGGTCGCAAATATGAATATATTTTAAAGAAATTTGGTATATAAGCTTTTATCGGCCATGGGATGAACGCTATTGAAATTGGTGAGAATCGGTCCATGTTCAGACCTAGCCCCCATACAAATTACCCATATGAAATCGACATAAATTGCCATAAGATCCAAATTGTCATATAGATCTTACTCAAATTGGGTTTGTATGCGTTCATTACATCCACTAATGAGTAGTCCAAAAATGATCCCTTTGACCCCATATAGAGCTGCTTCCCGATCTTCACTTAAATCTATTAAAAAACAAAAGTATTGCACTGATTCTTCTCAAATTTTGTTTGTACATATTTTTGCAAAATACAAGAGACTTTACCAAACATGATCAGGATCGGTCCATTTTTGGACCTAGTCCCTTTATAGATATAGCATCCGATATGAACTTTTTCATATCTGCAGCCAAAAAAATTAATAAAAATCCCACTCAAATTTGGTTTTTGCTTATTTTCAATGTCCAGTTAGTTGGGCCTAAGAGATAGGGTTTCTAAACGCATGGTATAGGGTATCGTATAGTTGGTCTAGACCGACTATAATTTTCTTACTTGTTTTATATATAAAAATGAATAAAAGAAATTATTCCATAACCCTAACAGGAATCCTGCATTTATACAATATTAGCAGTGGTGTAACGAGGGCGGGCAAAGTTAGCGTTACCACTAACCGCGCTAAAAAGGTATTGTGCCCCGGGTGCGAGTTAAGCTCGCTACGCTACTGAATATTAGAATTCAATAACAACTCATACTCGTACTTACAGTTTATTAGCCTTTATTAATGAGTTGTTGCAAAAAAAAAGTCATGATGTCTTTCTGTGGGGCTTCATTAAATAAATGAAAGCAATGACACTTTTAATTTCATCAATATTCAATACGATTACATTCGAAGTTTTAACATAAGTGAGATGTAAATATGGGCGTTAGCGTGTCTGGTAATTTTTAAAATTTAAATAGCGAGCAATACACCATTGTGGTGATTTTTATGGCGCACATAACCCTCCATCTAAGCAAGCCATCCATCGAACTGTGTATAGATTTATACCATATACTCTCTAAATGTTGTAAAGGAAAGTGTGTTGTCTTGTGAAATTGTCTTACAGGTCAAACTTTGCTTATTTTCATTTTTTCTTTTAACACAGGCCATAAGAGCTTGGCAAAAGAACTAAAATAAGACACCGTCTTGTTTTTTTACATATTCACCGGGGATTCTGTAGTAAAGCTTCTGGTGTAAATATATTTAGTTGTATATATAATCAGGGTTTTTATTGTCTTTTTAAAGTCACGTAGTAAATGGAATGCACTTTTTTTTATATTAACAAACACTCAGGGGATGCCCCCTAGAAATGCAGTGCATTGTGCTGATTTCTGAAAAATGGGTTGTGGGAAAGAGGAAAGAGGGAGTAGTGTTTGTGAATATTTGACTTAAATTTTATTAGATTATAACTGTCAGGAAAGACCTCTGCGGGGAGTTTATCGCACATACGGCTAGTTCGACTAGTAAACGAATTCTCTCTGTAATGCGTTGTGCCGTCAACTGGACAATAGACTACAAATGGATGTGATCTACAAGAGAAGCAGGTAGAGCGAACTGAAACTCGGGCACTTGGAATAAGTTCCCTTATCTCAGAAAAACATTTACCATGGTAGTATCTATAGAACAGTGCTGCACAACCCACATTCCGACGATGTTCCAAGGAATCAATAGAGTTGGATACCCTACTGTCATTGATGAGCGCCAACGCCCTCCTTTGCACACGGTCCAGAAGCTCCAACATAGACTTTGAAGCTCCTGCCTATATATGGGAATTATGTTCCATTTTCGGTCGGATGTAAGTGGTATAGATTTTAAGGAGAGCAGAAGGAGTGAAGTAATTTTTACACCGTTTAAAAAACCAAGACACTTGAATGCTTCTTTCGACACTTGAAAAACATGCTCGTTCCAACGAACATCACATTGAATTCTCATGCCTAGAACATCAAGAGTGTCCGATTCGCCAATACCTATACCACCCATATATACAGAAGACATTGTTGATTCCATACAGCATTGAGTCTTCAGCGCATTAAAATCAACCCTATTTGCTCTACCTCACTCGGAGATTGTTAACATGTCTTGATTGATTGTGTCATTCATTGTCTGCCTTCTGCCCCCAACCTTGAACTTTCTAGTTCATCTTTCGACACTTAAGGACAAGTTGACGACAGTTGTGGGAGGAGTTAGACGCATCCTCAGGAATGACTGGGGTCTTAGCAGGAGAGCTGTCCGTACCATATATAGTGATCTGTTTGTTGCTTGTGCAACATTCGGTTCGTCTGTATGGTACGGCACCGCTCTGTCTGCTATGGGCAAGAAACGAATCTTGTCTTGTCAGAGAGTGGCAATGCTGGCTTGCATGCCAGTTTGTCACACAGTTTCGACAGATGCTCTTCAAGTTTTGTTAGGTGCACCTCCCCTTGGCTTGGAGGTGGTACGTCGTGGTATTATTTTCAAGGTCAAGAAGGGACTGCCACTATCAGGGCATGATTGGATAACTTCGACTGAAATCGCTGATTTAGACTTGAGGCAGGTGAAACTCCTGCTAGACGAGCATCTTCTTGCAAGATGGCGTTCACGTTGGACTGAGACGGATAAGGGCCGAACAACGTACGATTTTATTAAGGACGCGACCTTCGTTAGAGACCGCCCGGACTTTGGCTTCGGCCTTAGTCTGGGCTTTTTACTGACTGGGCATGGCTCCTTGAATGCTTTTCTGCATAAGAGGGGCCTGTCCGATACGCCGGACTGTAGGTGTGGGGAAGGGCCGGAGGACGTCGTACATGTTTTGACCGGGTGTTCACTTTATAGTGATATTAGGAGTTTGGATAGGATGGGGATTTTACGAACGGCGATAGGATGGGATTTTTGTAGGGCATTAGAGGACAAGCGGACTGTTAGGAATTTAGGTGAATACGCAGGGGGCGTATTCAATCGTAGAAGAACTGGACGTTTAGTATAGGTGGCCTCTGATGCGGGCATCCGTGGTGGTACTTAACTGCCAATGAGTGGTCGCTCCAGTAGTGCACATCGTCGTGCCTGGATTTCAGATATGAGTATGACTGTTGATGGGGGCTGATACATCGGTATCTGTCCCTCCACAACGGTGCACCGTCTTCAGCTCTCTCCCTGCTGTTTGCTGTTGTTGCTCCTACCTGTTGTTCCTGCGCGTTTGTTCCGTTGTTTTATGTGTTGCTACGTTATTGTTGTCCTTTTGTGTGCTGCTACTGAGGGGGCACATGCTAACTCAGAGTGCGGCTGTTCAGTGTTGTGTCCTTTGTCTTTTTATGTCTATATGTTTTGTCGTCCAGGGCCACCAGTCCCAAACTGTTTGGAGTTCAACTGGTAGTAGCTTCGGCTACGAAGCCTGACCGGAGGCTTTATTCTGGTACCACGGGTGTCAGGAGCCCCTGGAATTTTATTCCAGCCTGGCAGTGGTGCGGCCCCGTATGGGAGCATCGTGGTGGCTGTGGTTTAGACCCAAATCGCGGGTAGAGCGCAAGCTCGGTGTGGAGTTGCATTGCGACCGGGTGCCGTGACCCATAGATCGGTAGGAGTTTTAGATAGTACTCCGCTCCTCATCCAAGGGGGAGGTCATGCCCAAATGCATGCCTCAAATTGGTACTCGTACTGCGAGGGCGCCGGTGGACGCATAGTTTCCACCCGGTGTTAAGTGCACCGTGAGGTCAGGCCACCGTGGCAGGTACTCACGTGAATCTTGAACACATCTGCCCCCAACCTTCAAGAGGCTTGGCCTACAATTAAAGGAAAATGAATGACAAATGCTGCTGTCATCTGCGAAAGAGTAAATAGAATTAAAAGTTTGACCAAGAAGGTCGTTCAGAAAGATAACGAAAAGAGAAGGAGAAAGAACGGAACCTTGGGGTACCCCTGAATTAAGCTGAAACTCATTAGATGAGACCCCATCAATAACAACACGTATTGTTCGGTCTCTGAGAAAACTCGATATAAATCGAGAGAAGTCATTACCGACCCCAAATGCAATAAGCTTTGATATCAATGCACCGTGCCACACACGATCGAATGCCTTGGAAATATCTAGAGCAACCACTTTACTTTCACCCGTGGAACGATTTCTACGGAAGCCATACTGTCGATCATTAAGAAGTGAATTGGCCTCTAAGTAGTTCACAAGATGGAAATTGATCATGCTCTCCATCATAAATGTTCACAAAACAAATTGCTACTTCCGTCCTTAACCCAAACCATACTTGTCATTGAATGGATTTAAAACCTTTTCTCTTGGAACCCTATAAAGATCTAATATTCTTAATTTTTATACAAACAGGCAGATATTTCACCGGTTTTTTTAATTTTAGTTTCTCTTAAGTGGTTTTTCTAATTTATTTTTTTTTATATTATTTTTATAACAACCATTGAATTTTAGGTTAAAAACTTTAATTTTTATTTGTGTACAGAAACAAATTTTTAAAATAAAAAAAAATGAAAACAGAAAATTATTTTTTTTTTCGAAACTATTTTAACGTAACCGACACAACATTAGTCCGTAGCTTGCCACCGAAAATAACGTAAGCGACAAAAATACCCGTTATGTTGTGGATATGTAAATAAAACCAATTTTGTCATAAATAGTGGACAAAGTAATGCTTACATATCAAATTTCACGGTAATACTTAGACCAAAAGCAGAGATAATTAGAAAAAACCTTCTCCTGTAAAATTTTGTTTTTGTCGCTTACAATATTTCCGCCGTAAGGGCTCGATATGATTTGCGTTATTCAATTAACTTCCGTTTCCTTGCACTGACTCTATTAAAATAATATTAAACAATATGATTAAGTGAATTGTTACTGGAAATTCCTATAAATTTATCAAATGACTTAAAAAATTAATTGAAAATTATAATGTTCGCAACATACAAAAAAAAAACACTCACAAGTAGAGTTGAGTCATGCTTTTGTAAAATCATTTGTCACTCTTTAACGTCTTTTGCTAAGTAATAGTAAAGACGACAACAAAAAAGAAAAATATTGCATATACTGGATGACACTGTATGACACCATTTGTAAATGACAAAAATTTCAAAAATCTAAACAGCGTTTTAAGGTATCTCAAGTAACACTGTACAACTGCTAAGTTGAAGCGTTAGAGGTTTGAAAACATTTTGAACGTACCTACATAACTAATTATTTTCAAGAAATCTGAGCCTTAAATGATGATAAAATATAAAATAAAATATTCCAAAAAATAATGTGTTTTTTAGGTTAATTTGTTTTTATATATATATTATTTTTAAATCATTCATGTAGACACACACACAACAAACACTCGATAAAGAGAAAATTTTGAATATATAATTAAATATTATCCGTTTCCGTTGAATAATAAATGCGTTTTCACGACCGTTTGCTGCTGAAGGGTTTCACTAACTGATTACAGACTGTTTATTTTAACAATAGACTCAACAAGTTGTTTGCTACATTTTAACAATTTTATTATGTGCCTCCTCTTCCTATTTATAGACAGTTGTATAGTTAGTTCGCATTAATAATTAAATTTTCCTCTATCCTTTGTTGAAATGCTCAAACATTCGTAGCTTAATTGTTAATTGATGGTTATTTCATTTGAATATTTATGCATACTATAAAATGGCATGACGATGAAAATCTGAGGTATTTGATATGATATGGCAGACAAAGGGTAACTAACCTCCATAGTTAGTCATTCCACCGAAATTATTTTAAAGAAATTTGTAAATGTAAATTCTTTACAATCCATCCACGTAATTGCGAACACATTCACTTAATTTCATATATTAATTTCTACACTTAATATTACCATAATACATCATTCCCTTATTTTCTTTTTTCCAAAAAAAAAAAAAAAATTTTTTTTTATTAATACTCTCGAGTAGTTTGCCCAGCTAAATGTTACTTTCAGTCATTTCCATCCACTTACACTTAACGTTTAATATCCATTTATATATGTGCTAAAAATTAAAAACAAACAACAAATAATTTTATATAATTACACTCGTTATCACATTTACATGTATATATGTATGTGTCTACCCTTTGCGTATACTAGACATTTTGTAAGATGCACTCGTTACAAGTTGTGGTTATATGATGTTGTGTTCGATATCAAATTAAAGTTTCTATAAATTAAATGAACGAATATCGTTTTTTTTTTATACACTTGCTAAAAAAGAAATACACTTGAAGATGAAAACTTTAAACATTAATAAAAACTAGAAAAGCTCAGCCCTAGAAATTCGAGTGAAAATTCTAGGAAATTTTATTTTTTCATTTAATAAATTATGTTATAAGACCCTCAATGTATGCTAATCTAGTTTAGCCAATTCACAACTCAACATTTTTAAATATCGATTGCGTTATTGTCGTTATTGGTTCATGTCAATTCAACACAGGGCTTTTCATATACAATTTTTGCAAACACATTAACAAATTTAATAAACACACACACAGCCTTGTATAATTTTACGTATGTGTCAGTATGAATTTTAAATGCATTTTACTCAAAAAAAAAATTTAAAATTTATAAATCTGTACATCTGGTGGACAGCTAAAATGAAATATCTTCCAAATGAGGTATGTTTGGTCAAAGACAGAGTAAAACTGATAAAGTTACATCGGTCACAAGAAATTGCCTTGCCTATTAATACAGGGTGGCTGATTAAAGCCGCTAAATTGAATAACTTAACTGCTTAATATTTTTTATTTTGCAGATTGATCTTTAGATTTAACAAAAATGGATAATTGGGACACTGAAACAAGAATTTGGATTGTCCGCCGCTATCACGCACTGGAGTCCGTAGTTTCGGTTCAAAGAGAGTATGGGCGTTTGGTCAAAGTCGGGATAAATTGGTAGAACAAAACATCGGTAACAAGGAATCACCTAGCCTATTAATATTATAGATTTCACGGCAAATGTTGATAAATAAATTTACTGAAACAAGTATAGCCCAGCACTTTAAATTCGAGTACAAATTCTAGGAAATACTATTTTTTTATTAAATTTTTGTCTGCCAATGTTTTTTTTTAATCTAAAATGCAAAAGGCCGTTACTAACAAAAAGTTCAAAATTGACTTTTTGTATTGTAGTTACGGCCTTTTACTTAAAATCTACTATTTTACTATAAATTTGTTTTCATAAATAAAAGTCCAACTTCATTTTTCAGCTTGATTCTATAATTTGGGTATTAGGTTTAAAGTAGTTTTTGTTTTATGATGTTTTTTGCTTCTCCTGTAAAAAAAAATAAAAATATTGATTACGGCCTTTTGCATTTTAGGTGACGATATGTAGTTTTCAAGAAATATTACAAACCCAGTGTAATACTTAAAAAAGTATATTTTTATATAGCGTCCTGACTATTTTTCTGAGACTCAATAGATATTTTCTGAAATTCAATTCATATTTTCTGAAATAAATTTAATAATTTCTGAAATACATTTGATGTTTGTTTTCTGAAATACATTTGATATTTTCTGAAATACATTTGATCAAAACATTTTATGTTTTCTGAAATAAATTTGATGTTTTCTGAAACACATTAGATAATTGCTGAAGTACATTTGCTGTTTTCAGAAAAAACATTTAAAATTTTCTGAAATGCATTTGATTGTTTCTGAAATACATTTTATAATTTCTGAAATACATTTGATGTTTTCTGAAATACAGTTGATATTTTCAGAAATACATTTGATAATTGCTGAAATACATTTGATAATTTCGGAAATACATTTGATATTTTCTGAAATACATTTGAGAATTTCTGAATTATTACTGAAAATCAATTGATGTTTTCTGAAATTCAATTGATACTCTCTGAAATTCAATTGATACTTTCTGAAAGTCTATTGATGTTTTCTGAAACATAATTGATATTTTCTGAAAATCAATTAATGTTTTCTGAAACACAATTGATACTTTCTGAAATTCAATCGATGTTTTCTGAAATACAATTGAAAAAGGTGTAGTGATTAAAAAACACCTAAGTTTATTTTCGACACCTAGCGGTTCTACTTACTAAAAAAGTTCTGTCAATAGCGAATATATACATACTTGAATCTTTAAAAAAAAAACAACTCTGTAAGTTTGTGAACATGTTAAACTCACAGCACACCTAGCGGTCAATAGCTTGAATATTTAAAATTAACGAAAAAGATTTGTGATTTTGCTAAACAGACAGCAAACTCGGTGGTTCTGCTTACTAAATACACCAATACACTTACATACACCACACACCGTTTTTCCCTTACGCTGTTTTTGTGATTGTATTGTGAAATTTGATTTTACCCCCCATGAGCGCATAGATGTTTACACATCAAAAATTGCGAAAGGATTTTGTTCAGAATTAATAAAAAAAAAAAAATTTCTTGTATTTAAAAAATTTCTTTTTTTTGCTGGAAATGGAAATGAAATAATTTTTTAGCCCTTATTATGAGTTGCATTCGATGTTCGATCTTCGCTGACTATCGAACATTGAGCATCGAATGTCAAATTCGTATTATGAATCGGCAGCACAGTCGAAAATTTCGTTGTACAACGAATTTTCAATCGAACACAATTTTGCTTTCGATGCTGTATGGCAGATTGAAAAACTAAAAATATAAATATTTGTCAATTTGTTTTATTACAATAATTATTTATGTTCATCAGACGAATTGTCGAACCATAATTCCGTCGCACAGCAGACCATATTTTGAGAAGGCGGCCAAAAATCATTTTTTTTTTTGTTACCGATTTTAAAGTTATGTTATTCATTTGAAAGTAAATACTAGTAAACCTCGGGAGCCAATAAATTGCGACTCTATCTTAACTATATCACAGCGAACAGGGTCTTCGAAAATGGGCTTTCTCAGTATTTAGCTAAAATTAAAAATTTCTTTGTAAATTTTTATATTTGAATGACTGTAACTTTTTTGCTTTTAAAGATTTTGAAGTGAAATAAATTTTGTATTATTTTGTGGCTTCCATACTATTAATGTTAAAATATAAAATCACTGAGTCATTCCGAAATTTAAAAAAAAAATTTGTTAAAAAAGGTCAAAATTTTCCGAAAATCTCCTACTTAATAGAGCATAACTCCTGCCAGTCAAAAGCAGTCAGAAAAAATCTTGCACTCTTCTATAGTCCGAACCCTCCCCTATACCCTTATACCCCATTATATACCCGCCAGTTTCCGCCCGTGTGCACCAGAACAATTTTTCTGACCCAAGGTTAGATATTTTCTGCAAAATTTAGGATAGGATATATTAAGTTTGAGGTGATGTTTGTAACTGCCAAGAATATTGGACCTTTATCCATCTTTTATTATACGGATCGACTCAAAAACGCTTTCTGAGTCGATTAAACGATGTCCGTCCGTCCGTCTGAGTGTTATGAATACAAAAGTTGGTCGTACCGGTGCACCGCGGTGTATTTTTTGCGTGTCGGTAGAGTTGTCAGGAGTTGTTATACACTTATAAAAAAGGGTTGAGATATAATGCGCTTAATTGTTACAGGTACATTTACATAGGTATCTTTCAAAAACATTAATAGTCTGAATTAGAGTTATATAGTTATAAATACCTGACAAAATGGGAAACAATTTAAATAACGGGTAAATGGTAAAAAAAAACTATTGCGACATAGCCCTTTAAGATATGAGCAGGTATGCTTCACCTTTTAAAAGGGGTTAGGGTGTGGGTTTTTTATGCTTCTAAAAGTGGTAATAAAAGATAAAAATTTTTATTTTACATAATTGCAAGAAAGAGTATTTATAATAATGTTTCCACAATTATTATTCATTACAATTTGTGCAATGGCTAAGTACTGTTACAGAGATCTGGCAGATATTTATTTTCAACGAAATGATGTAGAGGATGTAATTTTGCACATAGTGAGCAACGACTTCTTTAAGAATTGTAACCCGAAGACATTGAAATGCACAAAGGAAAAATTACTAATTTTGCATTGAATTTGAAAAGACGGTACATTGAATGCTCTCATAGCAAGGCAAAGATGTACAAACGTTACCAAGACTGGTTAATAAAGGAACTTGTTTTTGAGAGTGCATCTACAATTGCCAACGAAAGTGGAAAAAGGGTCGACCAGCAAAACCAATTGACGGATGTAGTGAAAGATTTCGAAGGCGCAAGCTGGAGAATATCAATGAAGAAATTTCTCAAAGAATTATTAAGGATTAATTTTTGCACCAAATTCAACCAACCCAAAATAACAAAAATAAAATGGAAATAATAAAAAAAATAGTTGAAGCGAGCCCAAGGCGCACAAAGAGGATTTTCTACACCAATTGAATATAAGAAATTTACGCCGGAAGAAGCGGTCGCCTTATTTTTGGATTTGAAATTGACCAAAAATCAATATAAGGAATTGCGAAAGCGAACCAATGAAAAGAATTGTGGGATTTTTCCAGAGTATCGAGATTTATTTTCTGCCAAAAAAGAATGCTTACCTTCACAATCTGCTATTAGTGTCACTTCAACATCAGCAGAAATAAAATTGCAAGATCTCCTTGAACATACTGCAGAACGATTGCAAAATACGCTTGATACTGATCATTTAAAAAAAATGGTAATGGCAGCATTACCTTAATTTCTAAATGGGGATGTGGTGGATCCTCTGGTCAGAAACAATACAAGCAATTTAATGCCGAAAATTCATCACATGCTAATTTATTTATGGTATCTTTCGTTCCATTGCGCTTAACAAAAAGGTATAGCCTCCTAGAGCCGTCAACTAGTAGAGCAACAGAAATTGATATATTGAAAAATGAAATTTCTTCTTCAACAAAGTATTGCAGACCAATAAAATTTGCATTCAAAAAGGAAACCAAAGATGTCGTAACTGAAGAAGTTCAAAAAATAAAAGATCAAATTAAAGAACTTCAACCAGTAATATTTAAATTTGATGACCAAGACATTGAAGTACATTTTAAAATGTGTCTCACAGTGATTGATGGAAAAGTTGCACAAGCTTTAACTGGAACAAAGTCAACGTCAAGCTGCATTATATGCCAAAAGACATCAAGTCAATTAAGCCAACCTCCACCAGAAGACGATAGTTTTAAGGAAGCCTACGAATTTGGAATGTCCCTTCTTCATGCTAGAATACGTTTCATGGAGCATATTCTTAAATTGGTTTATGATTTGAAATTTGGTCCGTTAGGCGAAACAGTGAGAAAAAACAAATAAAATGAAGAAAAAAGAAAGCAAAAAAAAAAAATTCAACAAAAATATCTACAGCTAGGCCTCTTAATCGACCAACCAAAACAAGGGGAAGGAAACACAAATGATGGAAATACTGCAAGGAGATTTTTTCCGATCCGGAAACTGCAGCATCTATCACATGTGTAGATCATGAATTAATAAGACGATTCAAAATCATATTACAAGTTCTAGCATGCAGCAGAAAGATAAATGCAAAAAAATTTTGAGAGTACGCCAATAAAACAGCTATACTTTATAATGAAAAATGCTCTTGGAGATATATGCCATCCACAGTTCATAAAATGTTGTACCATGGGGAACAACTAATTCAAAACAATATGCTACCAATAGGAGATCTATCTGAAGAAGTGCAAGAAAAAAGGAACAAAGACTACAGATTCTTTCGCGAGCACAACACAAGGAAAATGTCCAGATGTTGTACTAATGAAGACCTTATCACTATTTATTTGTGCACTTGAGATCCATATATGTCCAGCATTCGTCAAAAATGGAAAACTACCTCTATTGAATTAGACGAAGAAGCTAAATAACTTCTAGAAGATGAAAATCAAGGCTAATTATAAGAAATTTTTACTAAAATTGGTAGATTTAAAGTACTTTTTCATTACACTAACAATAAGTTACACTTTTTTATATAGTTAAAAAATTTTCTTGATTTAAAAATTTATATATTTTGTAAATTTACAATAAAAATTGTTATAAGAATTTTTTTTTTTTTTTTTTTTTTGATGACCAGAGACCAAATTATGATGATTATATTTGTAACGAGCTTACTGGTCCTTGCTAGTGATGCAAATAAAACAACTTTTATAACATCATTTGCCCAACGTTTCGTTCCTTTTTGGGAACATTTTCAAGAGCTTTTTTATTGAAATTTTTCTGTTGTTATTGCATTTGTCAAAAAAAAAAATTTGCTGCTATCAGTTTATACAAATTTTTTTTTTTGACAAATGCAATAACAACAGAAAAATTTCAATAAAAAAGCTCTTGAAAATGTTCCCAAAAAGGAACGAAACGTTGGGCAAATGATGTTATAAAAGTTGTTTTATTTGCATCACTAGCAAGGACCAGTAAGCTCGTTACAAATATAATCAAGAATTGTTATATTTCATAAATTTACCATAAAAATTGATACAGAAATATTTAAAAAGACAATGAAAAAAAATTTAACTAAAGCAAAAACATACGAGTTTTTCATTGAAACTTCCCTATCTTGAACCAATATAAGGTAACTTTTATGTTCGCTGCTTAATAAATTATATTTTAACTCGGGATCTTTCAAAAAAAAAAAAAAACAACCTTTGGCCCTTGTGCACATTAGGACTAAAAATTTACGGGGGCCAAAGTTTGGCATTTTCTGAAAAAATTAACTTAAAAAATTGTTAAAAAGTATTAGTTGTAAAATTAACTGAAAAAATAAGAAATTATATTAAAAAAACCTTTTTTTTATCTTTCAACACTTCACTTTTGTAAAATTCAACTACAAATGAAAATGTATTTTAAACCCTCTGTAACTTTTTTTATTTTCTGTCGAGAACTACGTTTTATAGAAAAACTTAAAGGCTAAAGTCTCATCTACCAAACAAAAAAACCGCATATCAAAATTCCGATCCAATCAAAAGTTATAGATTTTTGACCGCCTTCTCGTCAAATGGTCCACTGTGCATCGTGGTCATGTTAATTAATAAATAATTCAATTTTTTCTTTTATAAATTTGTAAACAAACAATATTTATTTATAGTGCCAGCTGATAAATATATATTATTGCGAATAAACCAATTGAGTAAAATTCACAATAACGCTATTTTTATCAAATGTGCGCCATAATACTAAAGGAAAAATCGTTCGATCAGTTAATTCGACCACATTCGAAAATCGAAAGTTGTTCATAATAGGCACCATTAATTGTAATTCTAAGAATTATTCTAGCGCTAATATTTTAAATATAATAAAAGGTAATATATAATCATAATAAATATATGTATATACATATAATATATGACTCACTTTTGTCGCTCATAGTATATGAAATGAGTAATTATTTCACTTAGCCCGGGAGGTTATTCGCAGTGTCATGTGAATAATTTTGATTAGATATCTGATTTTCCTGTTACAATACAAACCGGTTTTTTTTAAATATTCTATCTATATTTCTTCATGAGTGTTTAATTATCAGTGTTTATTGCAAATATTATTAAAACTAAGCAAATATAGATATAAGTTATTGTGAAATCATATTTTAATAAATTAATTAAATTTAAGAAGCCTTCGTTTGAAGAAGACAATATTTCTAAAAACCCAATTCAGCCATAATCATGGGCAATTTCAAAATTAAAAGAAATATTGAAACGCCGGTAATTATTAGAACACAACTAATAATAAAGAATTTTTTAAATTTGGGTAAAATAATTTTTTTTATACTTTTCCAAGGATTGGTTAATGGATTAAAAGAAGTTTCAGGCCGGCTGGAAAAGCAAAAGAATAACTTAGTACTTAGTAATTATAAGATAATTAATGACAGATAATGAATACGAACTTTGGTGCTGGCAAAGCATTTGGTGGATTTCTTCCTAGACCCGCTGGTTGAGCGGCTGCCTCAGCTTCCGTTAAAATTTCCAATTCTAAATCAACTTTTGCCGCTAAGCCGACTTTCTTTGGCATATCCGGTTTTTCTGTCATGTTTCCTTTCATTGGAAACCAACCACGTATCTTTTTCTTACGAAATAAATTTATTAATTTTTGTTGATCGTTTTTGGCCTCGGCGTTGTTAGCATTGGGTGGTCCATACATATTTATGGTTTTTTTTACATCAGTCATTTTGCACAATTTAGCCGTATCGTAGGGTTGAGGAAAACTTGATAGATTTATTTCTAATGTACCTATAAAATCATCTGCTGATATTAAATCATTGTCCCAGACTTGTAGTGATAATATGGGTGGTTGTTTCATTTCGTATTGATCCATTAGACCAGACTTTCGTGTTACGACCAGCTAAGGAAAATAAGAGTATGATCTTACATTATTTCATCCCGGTTAATTAGAATCATAAATTTTTATAATTTTATAACTGCGAAAAATATATTAAATACAAAATAAAGAAAAATGATTTACTAAAATGTTTTTTTCTTCATGAAAAGTAAGTCAATAAGGAAGTATTGGTATAATGATTTGCAGAATAAAGAGCTAAGCATATTCAGCGAAAATTATAATCCTTGAAATACACGTTAAACTGAACTTTTTTGGTATATATTGAAAACGGGCTTAAATGATCCTTGGCAATTACAGATAGAATTGAAATGTTCTATAAAAAAACTCTCGTGAAATTTCACAGCTAACATCCAAATCTGAAAAAGGTGGCTAAAATGACCCCTGAAAATGGCAGATAGTTAAAATGTTCCATACAAAAATTGCTGGTGATATTTCAAAGCGAGCATCCAAATATAGGTTATTTAAAAAAAAAAAAAACAACAAAAAAGAATTTCCGCTTTTTTTTCGGGCTTAAGCATCTTCCAAATGAACTTTTAGTAAAATTGACAGCTGAACATATTCACGGAATATTGTAAGTCTTGAAAAACCCGCTTTAGAGTGTAAACACAATTGCAGTGTTTTTCATATAAAAATGACACAAATAAATTTTATTTTATTGATGTGTAAACATCTATACGCGCGGGGGGTAAATTTCAAAAACAGCGTAACATGTAAGCGTAACATGTGAGCGTAACATGTGAGTCGTAAGACAGAATGTGATTGTATTGGTGAAAAAATTATGATATTATGATAACCTGTTTGAAAATTAAGAATGAAAAATAAAAAATGAAAAAAAAAAAAATAAAAAATAAAAAATGAAAGATGAAAAATAAAAAATAAAAAATTAAAAATGAAAAATGAAAAATTAAAATTAAAAAATGAAAAATTAAAAAAAAAATTAAAAATTAAAAACAAAAAATGAAAAATAAAAAATGAAATATTAAAAATGAAAAATAAAAAATGAAAAATAAAAAATTAAACATGAAAAATAAAAAATAAAAAATGAAAAATGAAAAACGAAAAATTAATAACGAAAAATGAAAAATAAAAAATGAAAAATAAAAAAATGAAAAATGAAAAATAAAAAATGAAAGATGAAAAAATAAAAATAAAAAATTAAAAATGTAAAATAAAAAATGAAAAATAAAAAATGAAAAATGAAAAACATAAAATTAATAATGAAAAATGAAAAATAAAAAATGAAAAATAAAAAAAGTGAAAAATAAAAAATGAAAACTGAAAACTGAAAAATAAAAAATAAAAAATGAAAAATGAAAAATGAAAAATAAAAAATTAAAAATGAAAAATAAGAAATTAAAAATGAAAAATGAAAAATAAAAAATAAAAAATGAAAAATGAAAAATGAAAAATGATAAATGAAAAATGAAAAATAAAAAATTAAAAATGAAAAATGAAAAATAAAAAACGAAAAATGAAAAGAAAAAATTAAAAATAAAAAAAAAAAATTAAGAATAAAAATGAAAAATGAAAAATAAAAAATGAAAAATTAAAAATAAAAAAAGAAAAATGAAAAATAAAAAATAAAAAACGAAAAAAGAAAATTAAAAAATGAAAAACGAAAAATGAAAAACGAAAAACGAAAAATGAAAAATGAAACATGAAAAATAAATTAAAAATTAAGAATAAAAATGAAAAATAAAAAATGAGAAATGAAAAATAAAAAATTAAAAATGAAAAATAAAAAATTAAAAAAAATAAAAATAAAAATGAAAAATAAAAAATGAATAATAAAAAATTAAAACTAAAAAATTAAAAAAAAAATAAAAAATAAAAAATTAAACATGAAAAATAAGAAATGAAAAACTAAAATTAAAAATTAATAATGAAAAATAAAAAATGAAAAATTAAAAATGAAAAATAAAAAATTAAAAAAAAAATTTATTTAATATATATAAAAAATGACAAATAAAAAATGAAAAATAAAAAATGAAAATTGAAAAATAAAAAATGAAAAATAAAAAATGAAAAATGAAAAAAGAAAAATAAAAAAGATTGAAAATGCAAAATGAAAAATGAAGAAAAAATTAAAAATGAAAAATAAAAAATGAAAAATTAAAATTAAAAAATGAAAAATTAAAAAAAAATTAAAAATTAAAAACAAAAAATGAAAAATAAAAAATGAAATATTAAAAATGAAAAATAAAAAATGAAAAATAAAAAATTAAACATGAAAAATAAAAAATAAAAAATGAAAAATGAAAAACGAAAAATTAATAACGAAAAATGAAAAATAAAAAATGAAAAATAAAAAAATGAAAAATGAAAAATAAAAAAATGAAAAAACACACAGCTCATAGGCCTGACTTTAGGTGAGTGTGTTAAAGCGCTGACCAAAAAGTGCAAGTACGAGTGCATGTGAAGGTTCATGGTTCAAAACCTCACGGCCGCCCTAAGTAGAAAAAAAAATTTTCATATAGAAACAATCTATTCAATTAAAACATAACAATTATCACAATATTCAATAAATCGCTGATGAAGGCTGAAATGCCAGAAACCGGTCCGATTAAGAATACAGTGCAGTTATGAATTTTTGAAATATATGCTTTCTTCTTCTTTACCACGCACCATTTAAACAAAAATTAAAAATTGCATATTAATTACAGTAGTAATTGCAATATGTCTGAAAAATGACGATAAATCTAACAAAGAAAAAATTAGTCATTTATTGTTCGGTTTAAGATCATGTATATATTTTTCTAATGAAAGAAAGATAATAGATCAACAGATCAACTATACATAACAATAACATACAACACATGAGGTACAATGCATTTGTGTAATCTGTTAAGATTTCACATGCCATTACAGTTCCATCTAGAGGACAATGGCAAAAACAAAGAGCTGTTCACATTACAAGACTTGTAATTGATCTGGCTATGTTAATGTAGAGAAAGCTAAAAATTGGAAAAGCTCAGCTTGTTTATACAAACTCTCGTGTATAAAAAGAAAAACATTTCTCATGTTCTTTTCTTTAAAATGTTGAGTTAAATAGTTGATTAAGCATGAGTTGAAGTAATAGGCAGAAGGATGCTGAAGATGAACAAGTCGCTTTGTTATATTTCTCTTACATTACAAAAACTATTATCTTTCTTTCATTAGAAAAAAAATATACATGATCTTAAACCGAACAATAAATGACTAATTATTCCAATACAGATCAACAATACATAACAATAACAAAAATGAAAAATAAAAAATGAAAAATGAAAAATTAAAAATGAAAAATTAAAAATGAAAATTGAAAAATAAGAACTGAAAAATAAAAAATGAAACATGAAAAAAAGATTAAAAATTAAAAATAAAAAATTAAGAATAAACATGAAAAATAAAAAATGAAAAATGAAAAATAAACAAGTAAGAAAATTATAGTCGGTCTAGACCGACTATACGATACCCTATACCATGCGTTTAGAAACCCTAGCCCAACTAACTGGACATAGAAAATAAGCAAAAACCAAATTTGAGTGGGATTTTTATTAATTTTTTTGGCTGCAGATATGAAAAAGTTCATATCGGATGCTATATCTATAAAGGGACTAGGTCCAAAAATGGACCGATCCTGATCATGTTTGGTAAAGTCTCTTGTATTTTGCAAAAATATGTACAAACAAAATTTGAGAAGAATCAGTGCAATATTTTTGTTTTTTAATAGATTTAAGTGAAGATCGGGAAGCAGCTCTATATGGGGTCGAAGGGATCATTTTTGGACTACTCATTAGTGGATGTAATGAACGCATACAAACGCAATTTGAGTAAGATCTATATGACAATTTGGATCTTATGGCAATTTATGTCGATTTCATAGGGGTAATTTGTATGGGAGCTAGGTCTGAACATGGACCGATTCTCACAAATTTCAATAGCGTTCATGCCATGGTAGATAAAAGCTTATATACCAAATTTCATCAAAATATATTCATATTTGCGACCTGCAGTTTGATTACAAGCTTTACATGGACACACAGACGGACGGACGGACGGACATTGTTAAATCAACTCAAAAAGTGATTCTGATTCGATCGGTATAATTAAAGATGGGTCTAGGTCAAATATTTTTGGTTGTTACAAACAGCAGCACAAAGTCATTATACCCAAACCACATAGTGGTATAGGGTATAAAAATGAGAAATAAGAAATTAAAAAAAAATAAAAAATGAGTAATAAAAAAATAAAACTAAAAAATTAAAAATTTAAATGAAAAATAAAAAATGAAACATGAAAAAGAAGAAATGAAAAACTAAAATTAAAAATTAATAATGAAAAATAAAAAATTAAAAATGAAAAATGAAAAATAAAAAATAAAAAATTAAATATAAAAAATGAAAAATAAAAAATGAAAAATAAAAAATTAAAATTGAAAAATAAAAAATGAAAAATAAAAAATGAAAAATGAAAAAAGAAAAATAAAAATTGGAAAATGCAAAATGAAAAATGAAGAAAAAAATTAAAAATGAAAAATAAAAAATGAAAAATTAAAATTAAAAAATGAAAAATTAAAAATAAAAAATGAAAAATAAAAAGTGAAAAATGAAAAAAAAAAATGAAAAATGAAAAGCGAAAAATGAAAAATAAAAAATAAAAACGAAAAATTAAAAATTAACCGGTTAAAATAATAAATAATAATAAATATTTTTATATTAACTGAGCCCCTGCAGTTTATTGCTATAAGCGATACGCTTTCTGTTTGATTTTAAGAAAGTACTATAAAAAAATCTTTAATTACTAGATGTTTACACATCTCCCCTTGCGATCGCACATGATTTTTTTTCATTTGTTCCTCATATTTTCTTTTTCAAACTCTCATTTTACTGAAGACCAAATTTGTAAACAAACAACATACCGTGAGTGACAATACAATGGCAACTTTTAACAAAATATATTTTTGATGATATGAACGGTCAATGCGTTTATGTTTTATTTATTTAAAATAGAAAAAATTAACATAAAAGAAATAATAAAACTTAAAACTATTAACTTTAATGCTGTTGTCCAAACCTTTACTATACAATAATTAAAAACTTTTCCTCTTTTTAAACTCTTTATTTTAACTCATACTCTCTGTCTGTCTGTCTATCTGTGGTGGGACAACCCCATTTCCCCTTATCCAATTGATCAGAAACTTGGCCCATAGTCTTGTTGTAAATATAGATTAATTTTGGAGTAGACACACACAGTCACGCATAGTCACGCACAGTCACGGAGTGATCTAAATGTCGTTTCCCATCATCCGATCGTTCTAAAACTTGGTCCATACATTTGCTGTGAAAAAAAGATAAACTTTGACTTAGTCACGCACATTCACGGAGAAATTAAAATCCCACTTCCCCTCATCCGATGGATCTGAAACTGTGTCCATAGACTTGTTGTGGCCAAAGATTAATTTTAAAATAGTCACAGATAGTCACGCACACTCACAGAGATATTCAAAACTCATATGCATAAGGAAAGAACGAGTTTAAATAAAAACTTTGTTTTTATGGTTTAGATTATTACGAAAATTTATTTTAGAAGTTTTTTATATACTTTATTAATAAACTAGCTCTTATATTAACTATAAACAATTGTTTCTTACTTGTCATAACTTCAGAGCTTTTCTGCGTTTTACCAACATTCTCTAAAATGACGTCTGTTTGTTGTCATGTCTGTCACGACCGCTTTCTGCCCCAATTATTAATAAAAATAATACTTTCTTAATTTTTCTAATAGTAAATCTGTTGGTCAGGTCCGTGTGCATAATTTTGTATATTTTTATGAAAAATTTTTACTTGAATAATATTGGATTAGAAAGATCTCTGAATGTCATGTCTGTTTTAATCTTATAATTTATTATTACAAAATAATGGCAAGAATAATGTTTTGTGAAGAGTTAAAAACCAGTATAATAGATCATTTTACTGCTGGTCTTAAGCAAATGAAAATTTGTGAGAAATATGTATTTTATGAATAAATCCATAATTTCAGAAATTGTCATGAAATATCGTGAAAGAGATAAGGTGACGACTCAACTTAGAGGCGGCAGGTCCCGTAAAACGAGTCAAAGACAGGAAAAATTAATTGCAAGTGCGCTTAAAAAATTTTCAGAAATGATCCTCTTTATTTTTTCAGTTTATGGCCATAAATTTGGAGTTATTGGCGAAAATTTATTTTAAAGAAAGAAAAATTAATTTTTTTTTTAAATATTTCGTTCAATAAAATTGATACAAATTGATTTTTTTTTACATGGACATCTTAATAAAAATTATTTATTTAGGTCTTAACTACAACTTTGCTGGAAAATTAGATGAAAGCTATTAATGGTTCTTGAGTTACAGAAAAAAAAAAAACTAAATAAATAGCAAAAGGTCAGAATGACTCTTGCACCGTATAGTAGAAAAAATATGCAATAGTATTAATATATTGAGTTTAAGTCACAGGTGGAGGGTAGAAAAGATTCGGCACAGCCGAATTTAACTCTCTTACTTCTTATTTATTTAGTTTTTGAACATTTAACAAATAATAAGTCTGCAGAAGCAACTACAAATCCGTTTGGAATGGTAACTACGGCATTAATGTTTACTTTTAATAAAATTAATGATTTTATTGTTTGTTTTGTTAGTGTCGTTCGGTGAGGTCGCACTGTATTCAGTATTTATTTAATCAACTTAGAATAAATAAAAGTGTCGACCAACTTTACGATACCCCTACACCATGAGTTACGAGAAAATGTTATGGTTATATTTCTATTATGGCAGGGTTTATAGAGTATGTTATTATACCCTACACCACTATGTGGTTTGGGTGTAATGACTTTGTGCTGCTGTTTGTAACTACCAAAAATATTTGACCTAGACCCATCTTTTATTATACCGATCGAATCAGAATCACTATCTGATTCGATTTAACGATGTCCATCCGTCCGTCCGTCCGTCTGTGTGTCCTTGTAAAGCTTGTAATCAAACTGCAGGTCGCAAATATATATATATATTTTGATGAAATTTGGTATATATATATGGTGAGAATCGGTCCATGTTCAGACCTAGCCCCAATACAAATGACCCCTATGAAATCAACATAAATAGCCATAAGATCCAAATTATCATATAAATCTTAGTAAAATTGGGTTTGTATGTGTTTATTACATCCATTAATCAGTAGTCCAAAAATGATCCATATGGGACAACTCTTAGCTATAGGCCCCATATAGAGCTGCTTCCCGATCTTCACTTAAATCTATCAAAAAACAAAAATATTGCACAGATTCTTTTCAAATTTTGTTTGTATATATTTTTGCAAAATGCAAGAGACTTTACCAAACATGGTAGGGTCGGTCCATTTTTGGGCCAAGTCCCCATATAGATATAGCACCCGATATGAACTTTTTCATATCTGCAGCCAAAAAAATTAATAACAATGGATCTCAAATTTGGTTTATGCTTATTTTCTATATCCAATTAGTTGGACCGAAGAGATAAGGTCTCTAAATCATGGTATAGGGTATTGTATTGTATAGTCATCTAAATCTTACATATAAAAATGGATGCATGTTTGTATATATCGCACCTGTACCTCTAAAGTGAGTCAACTCAAAATTTTTTCAATTTTCACTTTTTGCAAGAAAACGAAACACAGTGGTCATATCTATCCACTGTAAAAATCTTACATCGGTTTTTCTAGTCTTTCGTAAAAAAAATACAGTTGTAACCCTCTTTGTGTTATAAGAGTAGCTTCTTTAGAATCCACTAAAAAGACATATTTTGAGTTGCACTCAAAAAACTTGCTATTTTTGATGACCACTGAAAAAATCACTACTACTGCTATTGTTGTATACTTATTATTCGCAATTCTTTCAATGAAACAGCTGTTTTTAAATTTTATAGTAAATATTAAAAAAAACCGTTTTTTGCCTCTACTGAAAATTTAATTTTGAGTTGACTCACTTTAGAGGTACAGGTGCGATATGTTTGACTTTCCTTTATAGAAGACTACACCACTGGACCGATCGTTTTGAAATTTTTATAGTAGGTAACTTCTTATCCGGAAGGAAAAATAAGCTATATTTTTTGATTTTTCAAGTGGGCGTGGCACCTCCCATATAAAGTGAATTTAAAACATCCAATTTGAACATATAATATTTGGAGTACTATGACAGAAAGAGCTCTGAAACTATGCACATATACATACTTAACTAATTTGAAGAGTTGCGGAAAAAGGGAGGGATCGGGCCAATGGGCGTGGCACCCACCATACAAAGCAAATATTTAATGTCATATATCTAGAGTAGGGTAATAGATAAAGTCTTGGTGTGAGTTTATAAGTTATCAACGTTAGTACTCGGAAAAAATGGGTGAGATCAAACCAGTGGGCGTGGCAACTTCCACACATGGTAAATATCTAGACTACTATGATGGCCAGAGTCTTGAAATTTTATGTTCGTCAATTGGTTGTTTATGTTAGTAGCCGTACCAAAAATGGACGGGATTGGGTTAGTGGGCGTGGCACCTCCCATACAAAAAATATTATCTGGAGCACTATAAACCTGACAGTCTTGAAATTACGTGTGAGTTCACTAATGATGAGGGTGAGAAGTTATGTGAAAAATGGGCGGGATGAAACCAGTGGGCGTGGCACCTTTCACTCATGGTAAATATCTAGAGTACTATGATGGCCAGAGTCTTGAAACTTTACGCACGTCAATTGGTTGTTTATGTAAGTAGCCGTACCAAAAATGGACGGGATTGGGTTAGTGGGCGTGGCACCTCCCATACAAAAAATATTATCTGGAGCACTATAAACCTGACAGTCTTGAAACTACGTGTGAGTTCACGAATGATGAGGGTGAGAAGTTGTGTGAAAAATGGGCGGGATCAAACCAATGGGCGTGGCACCTCCCATACATGCTGAATACATATCATCATATATCTAGAGTACTATGATGGCCAGAGTCTTGAAACTTTAGGCACGTCAATTGGCTGTGCATGTGAGTGGTCATACCAAAAATGGGCGGCATTGGGTTAGTGGGAGTGGCACCTCCCTCAGACTTAAATATTTTGATCTGATGACTTGTGGCTGCAGTGAAGCACTTATTTATTATTTTAGCCCATTTTGGCTAATAACTTCTTACATAAAGGTACTGGATCTGTAGTCGCTTTAAAGAAGTCATTAATTAGAGTGTTGATAAAGTAAATATTATAATTAAAACAACAATATTTTGGAAAATAAAAAAAGGAATACATGAGGTTTTTTTAAGGTACAAAAAATGTTAATGTAAAGTTAAAAACATATAACTAACGCTTGGCAGTAGCCTCATTGGCCTCCATGACTTCTTGGAGACGTCTTGGAAAACTCTTCGCCAGATTTCTCAACTAATAGTCTAAAATTGCTTTCAGATGTACTCAAATGGGGGCTAGGTCTGAACATAATTTGATTACAAGGTTTAAGTATATGCACACTAGGGTGGCCCTTAACGAAAAAAGAGTTCAAACTCTCGGTCTCACCCACTAGAAATATGCGAATAGCAAAAAAACTGAGAAATACAAAGTTTTGGGCCAATCAAAAAACATATAGTCGTGCCTCAACGCGATTGAAAATTTCAAGTGTGTTTATATGGGGAAAATATGAGTTTTTTTTTTCAGATTTTACGAAAGTTTCGTTCTATAGTTTAATTTTTCCGAAAAGTTTAAACATATATGTATAATTCAGGATCAGTATTAAATTATCCTTTCAAAAAGCTGTAAAACTTCAAAATCGAATAAAACCCCGCCATGAAATAGCAAATGCCCCAGACCACTTTTGTGCTAAAAAAAACTAGCTCGTGAAATTTGAGGGCATTTTTTTCAACTTTGCTTATTCAACTATACTTATAAGTACTCAGATATGAAGTATTGTTTTATTATCACGTTGTTAACCTATTGCGCATTGAGTTCGAAAATGGGAAATTTTTTGGAGAAAATTTTGCAAACTCCTTTTTCAAGTTTTAAAAAATTTTCTTAAACAAAATTTAAAAAACTGGATCTAAAACCTTAAGGTTTTGTTAAATACATGTTACAGATTAACTAACTATTCAAAAGAATATGAAATATAAAATTAATTCTATTTATTTTGGTGCATTTTTCGAATAAATTGTCTTTTATAAGCTTGGGATCATTTGTTGGTCTTCTTATTTTATTTAGAAATATATAGATAGTTTTTAGACATAAAAAATAATTTTATAACAAAATTGGTTAAAAGTTGTTTTAATTTCAGTTCGCGGGATCCTGGGATCAAAATAATCCATTGTGATATTTTGATCCCAGGACCACTGACGGGTTAAATCAGCAAAAATTAACTGAAGTACTTTTCTTAAATTCTAAACAGTGGTTTCATCGACTTTAATAGAAAAACTCGTTTTCGGTAATTTTTATTTAAAAATATCTTAAAATCCAAAGCTGGCCTTGGCACATAATGGGTTAGCATTCTCGGATTTATCCCATATTTTAGGAGTGGAAGTTCTACACATTTGGCTATTATATTTTAAGTATCGCACCTAAAAATTCAACAGCACTTACAATATACTTGAAGTTTTTGAATAAATTGTC
Organism: Cordilura impudica; assembly: GCA_963682025.1. Taxonomy (NCBI): domain Eukaryota; kingdom Metazoa; phylum Arthropoda; class Insecta; order Diptera; family Scathophagidae; genus Cordilura; species Cordilura impudica. The sequence goes on along the minus strand of OY821519.1, from coordinate 27,728,948 downwards.
TTTTATCAGCTTGGGGTCATATGTGACCCCAATTCCAAAAGGGTTAAAGGGGTCACATTATTTTTTTCCGAAACCCTAGGCCATTAGGATAAAATATAACATTTAAAAATAGAAAAGTGGTAAATTTTGTTGATACAAAGTATTTAGAAAGAGTACATTTACAGGATATTTTACCAAAATCCCATTATTCTCGAAATCTGCAAAAATAAATTCGTTGTCAAAAAAATTTTGGCCTAGGGATTTACCTAAAAATTCACACAGTTAATCACTGACATGTATTTAATAAAACCTTAAGGTGCCACATCCATTTTTTTAAATTTTGTTTAAGAAAATTTTTTAAAACTTGAAAAAGGAGTTTTCAAAATTTTCTAAAAAAAAATTTTCCATTTTCGGTCTCAATGCGCAATAGGTTAGCAACGTGGTAATAAAACAATACTTCATATCTGATAACTTATTAGTATAGAGACAAAAAAAATTATTGCTTTAATCAATTTCTTAAAGTTGAAAAAAATGCTATCCAATTTCATGACCAAGTCTTTTTTGGCACAAAAGTTGTCTGGGGCATTTGCTATTTCTTGGCGAGGTTTTATTCGATTTTGAAGTTTTACAGCTTTTTGAAAAGATAAATTAATACTGATCCCGAATTATATAATGCAAACACATTAACAAATTTAATAAACACACACACAGCATTGAATAGTTATATGAGTTTTATATATGTAAATTTACCAGATGGGGTACATCTTGAAAGATGGCGCAAATCTGCAAAGAAATACCTTTCAAATGGTATATTTTTTGTCAAAATTGGTTGATAACTAAAAGCGTAGAAAAGGTCACAAGAAATCGCCTTGTCTATTAATATTATAGATTAATATATACATATGAAAAGTGGAATAAAAATTAATGATATACCTATTGATTTAATAATAAAAAATATCACTCATACGTATACATATATCTCTTCTAGTCTACTAATAAATAATAATCATACGCCTGAAAATTTTATGTTATTAAAAAAAATTATTAAAAAGGGGGAACAAAATGGAAATTTTTAGAAGATTTCAATTGATAAAATTATTCCAGATATTATCAATGGTTCTTGAGTAATAGCTGAAAAACTAAGCAAACAGACATCAAGATAAGGAAAAAAGTCATAAAAAATAATTAATCTGAGATAGCCAAAGCGTTTCGAGGTTTTACTATACTGGCCTAGTAGTTTCACCAAGACTTGAAATTTGTCACCTCCCCCAGAATGGCTGTTATAAGCCAAACGTATGAAAAAAATCCACTAAATCTTTCAGAAAAATGTATGACAGAGAGCAGAGAAGAGCGGAGTTTGGGCAAAATAGATAATCTTTGCTTCAATTTTGTACACCTTTTATAGAGTTGAATTTAAAACAGTGACTGGATGCTGTTTTTTATTCCCTACTAGCAGTAACCCGATGCGCTTCGCTACACCCATCGTAACCGAAATAAATATATTGGGACTACATTTTTTAGAAAACGACTTTATTTATTTTTGGGGATTTTAATATTTGGCAATTATTTCGGTTTTGGCAATTATTGATTTTGTCGATTTTTGTTATTCGCGATTTTGGCGATATTTAACGTTGGCGACTTTTTTTGTTGCTATTTTTGATTTTGACGATTTTTGTTTTTTGCGATTTTTTTTTTTGCGATTTTTGTTATTAGCGATTTTTGAATTTATTCGATTTTTGGCTTTAGGGTTTTTGGTTTTCTGTGATTTTTGATTTTGGCGAATTTTTATTTTGGTGATTTTTGTTATTCGGGATTTTTGGTTTTGACGATTATTGATTTAGACGATTTTTGTTTTTTGCGATTTTTTTGGAGATTTTTGTTATTAGCGATTTTTTAATTTATTCGACTTTATTTATTAGTGGGGATTTTTAATTTAGTCGATTTTTGACCATTATTATTTTTCGCGATTTTCGGTTTTGGCATTTATTGATTTTGCCGATTTTTGTTATTCGCGATTTTGGCGATATTTGACTTTGGCGACTTTTTCGTTGCTATTTTTGATTTTGACGATTTGGTTTTTTGGATTTTTTTTTTTGGCGATTTTTGATATTAGCGATTTTTGAATTTATTCAATTTTTGGCTTTAGCTTTTTTTTCTTTTCTGTGATTTTTGATTTTGGTGAATTTTTATTTTGGAGATTTTTGTTATTCGCGATTTTCGGTTTTGACGATTTTTGGTTTTGACGATTTTTGGTTTTGACGATTTTTGTTTTTTTTTCGATTTTTTTGGGGCGATTTTTGTTATTGGCGATTTTTGAATTTATTCGATTTTTGGCTTTAGCGTTTTTTGTTTTCTGTGATTTTTGATTTTGGCTAATTTTTATTTTGGCGATTTTTGTTATTCGCGATTTTCGGTTTTGGCGATTTTTGTTTTTTTTTTTGATATTTTTATTTGCGATTTTCGATTTTGGCGATTTTTGACTTTGATTTTTGTTTTTGTGTACTTTTTGGTTTGGCGTTTTTTACAGCGATTTTTGATTTAGGCGATTTTTGTTATTCGCTATTTTCGGTTTTGGCGATTTTGGATTTTGACGATTTTTATATTTTGCGATTTTGTTATTGACGATTTTCGTGTCTAGCAATTTTGGTTTTTTTTTTTTTTTTGGCGATTTTTGTTATTCGCAATTTTCGGTTTTGGCGATTTTTGAATTTGGTGATGCCGCCCATATATTACACGACTACTACTCACATAGGTAATTAGTGTACTTGTCAAAAGTTTCAAAGCTGTCATTTTCATAGTACTTCATATATTTTTGTATAGGTGCCACGCCCATTGGTCCGATATCACCCATATTTTGTCCGACTACTCACATTAATAACTCAAGAGCTCTGACAATTTACAAGGCTTTCATTATTACAATACTCTAGATGTATGACATTAAATATTTACTTTGTATGGTGGGTGCCACGCCGATTGGTTCGACCCATTTTTTTTTTTCGAAACTCTTCAAATTAGTGTAATATGTACATTTACATAGTTTCAGAACCCTTGCTGTCGTAGTACTCCAGATATTATATGTTAAAATTAGATGTTAAAAATTCACTTTATATGGGAGGTGCCATGTCCACTTGAAAAATCTAAAAAATATAGGTGTAAAATTTTCAAGACGATCGGTCCAGTGGTGTAGTCTCCTATAAAGCACAAACACACAAAACTCCATTTTTATATATAAGATACCACGATGTTTTCAGGGTATAATGACTTTGTGCTGATGTTTGTAACTATCTTTTATTATACCGATCGACTCAGAATCACTTTCCGAGTCGATTAGCGATACCCGTCCGTCCGTACGTCAGTCTGTCAGTCGGTCCGTCCGTCTGTCCGTTTGTGTGTCCAAGTAAACCTTTTAATCCAACTACAGGTCCCTAATAAGAATTTATTTTGATGAAATTTAGTGTATAGCTTATATCGGCCATATGATGAATGGTATTGAAATCGGTGAAAATCGACCAAGTCCCCATACAAATGACTCCTGTGAGATCGACTTAAAATGGCATAATATCCAAATTATCATATAGATCTCGCTAAAATTGGGTTTGTGTATGTTTTTACATCTATTTATCAGTAGTCCAAAAATAAACCCTATAGGACAATTGTTAATCACAACCCCCATATGAAGCTGATTCCCGATCTTCACTTAAATCTATCAAAAAACAAAAATATTGCACAGATTTTTCTCAAATTTGGTTTGTATATGTTTTTGCAAAAATTAAGTGTTCTTACCAAATATGGTCAGGATCGGTCCATTATTCGATCTAGTCTCCATATAAATATTGCATCCGATACTTTTCCATATCCGAAGGAAAAAAAAAATTAATAACAATGCCACCCAAATTTGGCTTATGCTTATTTGCTATATCTAATTAGTTGGACCTAAGAGATAGGGTCTTTAAACGCATGGTAAAGTGTATCGTATAATCGCTCTAGACCGACTATAATTTTCTTACTTATTTATCATTGTTTCTGGCCTAAGTTTTTCTTTTTTTGTCACAAAGTTATTCAGTTTTGGCTTCCTATACCCATATTCTTTGCCTTTCCTTAAAAAAATTCTACAAACTTTCTCCGCTCTTTAATAAATTTAAAGTAGCCTCTTTTTTAGAGATTTGAAAATGTCAATCTCCGTTTTATTTTTAGCGAAATTCCGGGGCTCATTTTGAAAGGAGGAGCTGATTTATAAAACATTTTTTTCTGTAATAAAAATCGCTTAACTTTATAAGAGTGAATTATATCAGACAAAACATTTCAAGCACACGTGAAATATATTTCCAAACGCAAATTCCAAATACTTGCATATTTTCTACATTAATAACGTTGTGTAGCCCACGATAAAAGTATTGTTATTAGAAAAAAGGAAACTGTAAAAGCTTTTTCTTAAAAATTTAGAGTGCGGCCACACGTATGTCTAGCCGTGTAGTTTGTTGTTCTCTTGTTCATGAACTTGAACTGTTATATTGTTATATAAGTTTGACCATTTTATGCTGGTTAACTAACGTACATATTTACATTTGATGATGATTATATGGTATCAAACCACTAATTAACGCTCATTTAACTATAAATATTTTTATGCTTTCATAAATAATTATATAAAATCACAGAAATTAAATTTTGTTGTCTCATTATTTTTTAAAAGGTCTCGTTATTTTTCGTATGCAAAGTGTAAATAAAACCGTAATAATGTAATCAAATTGTTTTCTTTTTTAACACAGTCATATATATTTCACCACCCACAATCCTCACTTACTAACTTACCATATCTTCAACTGTGGAATATTTTAAAGGGAACAACATGCGCCAATTAAATTTACCCTCACCGTCGGTAGAACGGTAATGGATATCTGTATTTTGAGCTTCATCGAAATTAGCGCACCAACTATAAATATAAAAAACAAAAAAAAAGAATAGAAAAATAATTAGAATTCACTGTTCACATTCTATAATCATTTCGTTAACTAACTCACCCCTTTAAATAAATATCACTCATAGCCGTACCGAAAATATTCTTCTCATCTAGAACTACATCAGCGACATTATAAACTATAACGCGCAGTTGATAGTTTTGCGGTGGCTCTGGTGTTATATCAATGGGTGGTGGTATATTAAGATTTCCATCGTATAATTCAATCCACAATTGTAGTTTGCCCTTTTGTTCAACGTTAATTAACATTAGTTTTTAATTTTTCTTCTTCTTTGTTATATTTTTTTCCAGAAATTTACCTGCTCTATACCTGGACATTCATCACGATACAAGGATCGGGTTTCAACGTGTTCTGGCACAAGTTTATAGCCAAAAGATGGTAAGTTTTCTAAATGTTTTAAGGCGGTTAAACTTAAACGTTCTTGTAAATCTTCATCTGTTAAAAAATATGCAAAGATTAGTTCTTTTATAATTTGGTTTAAATTTTTATACTGATAGTAGAAATAAAGATTGGATTTACCAAACCCCACAAATAGAAACATTGAAAACAAATATTAATCAACTTCAGTCTGAGTTGAGCTCTCGAAGCGACAACATCTTTTTCAACTTTATTATTCTTTGCGCGTTCAACTATTGTAAACACATACAAAAATAAAAAATAATAAAATAAAAAAAAAAAAACAACAAGTGAAAAAACCAATAACAAAATTGCAGACTATCATTTTTGAAGTTAAAAAAAATAACATAAAGACAATTCTTGTTGCACAAACTATTTAAAAAATGAATAAACCACCGAATATTGGATTTCAATACTCTCCTCATCTACCTTCGTTTCAAATAGACAATACCAAAAATATGAAGGATCTCTCTTTTGGCCCAAAATACCTAATGATGTCCAGAATTGAAAACTCGCTAACTCCCACCAATGATACGCATACTAATTCACCATCTGGAAAAGAAACCCTTACCAATGTATCACCCTTCCTTATAAAAAAAGTGATTGATAGTGTCTGCGGAGAGATTGATATGTGTAAAAAACTCCAATCTGGTACAATCTTATTAAAAACAAAAAATTTTTCTCAAGCAAACAAACTGATAAAATTAATATCCCTCTCCCCCACCATTAAAGTGGAAGTGTCGGAACACAAAACTCTAAACCAATCCAAAGGCGTGATATATTGTAACGACTTGAGAAACATACCGGAAAGCGAAATTCTTGAAGAACTCAAATCACAGAACGTTATCGAAGTTAAGAAAATCTTGAAGAAACAAAACAAAATCATGAACGAAACAGAAACTACAAATAACAACAACACCTTAATTGAAACTGGACTTATAATAATAACATTTGCAGCAATCAATCTTCCAGAAACTATCAATATTGGTTATCAGAGAACTAGAGTCAGAACTTTTATCCCACTTCCACTGAAATGCAAGGATTGTTTTCGTTTTGGACATTTGTCAAAATTTTGCAAATTCGAAAAATTATGCATCAACTGCGGTAATATTGACCATCTTGCTGAAAACGAATTATGTGTAAACACGAAAACATGTAACAACTGCAAAGAAAATAATTTACCCGATACTAACCATTCAGCTATTAGTAAAATTTGCCCAATATTCCTAAAACACAAAGAAATACAAGCTATTAAAACCCTAGAAAAAGTTGACAATAGAACCGCGCTCTTGAAATACAATGAGAGACACTCAAATAAAAACAGTTACGCTAATGTTACGAGATCCAAAGTTATTTACGATACACCAAATGAAACGGCAACAACATCAAAAACAATAGTCGCAAACTCAAATAATCAAACTAACAACACTACAGTACCAAATTCAACAAAAATCAAAGAACAACAAGAGACAGCCAATATAACTACAACAAACTACTCAACAACTTCACCATCTAAATCTGAAAAAAAAATACAAATACTTCCTTTAAACATATCGAGACGTACCAGAAGCCAACTTAAGAGAGGAGCTAAAAAACCTAAAATATCGAAAGAGAAAGATAGTCAAGACAGTGAAGAGACAGATAATGTAATGGAATAATTAATAATCAATTAACACATTAAGTGCCATTGATAGTTGAGTTGATCTGCGTCTGAAGTGGATTGTGACTTTGGCTTACTTTGACTTCAGGCGATGCATCGTCTCCACTGTCAATGGCACATACACATATAATTTTATTTATTCATATATATATATACTCACACCTAACATTATTTTTTTAGTTCCAAACCAAAAAAAAATACTACTAATATAGCAATTATACAACTTAATACAATATCAATATTTTTACCATGTCACTAAAAATTTTGCAATGGAATATAAGAGGTTATTCGAACAATTTTAACGAACTGCAAATTCTCATCAAAAAACATAGTCCTAAAATAATTACTCTACAAGAAACACACATTCAGAACAACACAAATATAATAATTCCAAATTCTTACAAAATTTATCTATCATCTTCAACTCACAACGCTTTTGGCGGCTCAGCGATACTGATCCACAATTCAATTCAGCATGAACTAATAAATTCTCTTGATGATTTTGACTCCCTATCACTTCTCATACACTCTAAACAATCATTTGTAATTTTTAGCACATATATACCTCCCACAAAATCTTTTAAACTTAACGACCTTGTCCAATTATACGAAACTAGATCCCACCCAGTATTAATAACTGGCGACTTTAATAGCTGGCACGCCAGCTGGGGGTCTAGCTCGAGCAACAGAAGAGGCATCACACTATCAAAATATATTACTCAATCAAGACTAACAATTTTGAACAATGGATCTCCAACCCATTACTCTACACACAGGACCTTTACTAATATAGACTTAACAATTATATCCACAGCTTTAGCCATCCAAGCACACTGGAAAATCGAAAACGATTTGTCGGGTAGTGATCACTTCCCTATTATCACCTCACTTTTCCCAAATAACGAAAATTCAGTTAGCCCAAATCTTAGACCACGGTTTAATCTAAATAATGCAAAATGGACAAGTTATAAAATGCTGTCTGAAAGATTTAGCACATCACGACCAATTAGCCATAATATAAACAAAGAGGCTGCAAATATTCACAAAATAATTCTACAAAGTGCCAATGAAAGCATACCACAACAGAAATCAATAAGATATAATCACTCGGTTCCATGGTGGTCCAAAACATTAGAGAAACTAAAGGCTCAGAAAAACAATTTGTGGTATAAATTCCGTAGGAATATTTCAACCGAAAATGAATTAAATTACAAAAGAGCTTTTGCCCTATACAAAAGAGAAATAAAAATGTCAAAAAGTAAGTCAATTCACAGGTTTACATCTGAAATTAACCCCGCAACCCCTGTAGATAAAATGTGGTGTAATATTCGGAGATTCTGTGGTTTAAAACCAAAGATCCCAATTCATTCCATTCAGGATATTAACAACGCTCAAAATAAAATTACAGACCCAAGTGAAGCTGCAAATACCTTCTGCGAATATTGGTCTAGAGAATCCAATGACAAAAAATTTTCCCCTACCTTTCAGCACCTAAAGCAATCCGCAATACAGAATACCAAACACCTCACTCCAGGAAAAAACGCTTCCTTTATAGAAGAAAAGATTAATATGATGGAACTTTCCATTGCTCTCAACAAATTGAGAGGTAAAACACCCGGGCTTGACCGTATTTCATACCCAATGATAAAAAATCTATCACACATGTTACACAAAAGATTAGTTCTACTATACAACAATATTCTTGACAACTATATTCCACAATTATATAAAACCAGTTTAATTATTCCTATACTGAAACCCAAAGAAAATAAAACTATCGTATCATCTTATCGCCCAATCTCGCTAAATCCATGCTGTTCTAAAGTCTTGGACAAAATCATAGCCAACAGACTATGGTGGTTTGTCACTACAAACAAACTAATCAATAGCCATCAATATGGCTTCATAAAAGGAAAATCGATTTCTGACCCCCTACTCTATCTGGATTTTAAAATTAGTCAAGCACTTCAAAACAAAAATCATTTATCAATCATTTCACTTGACTTTGCTAAAGCTTTTGATAAAATAGGCATACATTCTATACTTACCCAACTCGAAGAATGGAAAATAGGCCCAAAAATCCATAACTATATTAAAAACTACTTAACTAATAGAAAAATCATTGTTAAAAACAATTCCTATTACTCAAAAATGCATTCACTATATAATGGTATTCCCCAAGGTTCGCCACTTTCAGTTATTTTATTCCTAATTGCATACAACAAACTTTCACATGTAATATCCCTCCACAAAGAGCTTGATTTTGTCGCTTACGCAGATGACTATGTCATAATAAAAAAACTTAATAAAACCAAAAACCAAAATATAGATATTAACGTTTTTATTTCAGACATTCTTAATTGGGGTGAGTCTTCAGGCGCACAATTATCTCTTAACAAATGTAAACACCTACATATATGTAGAAAGCACAATTGCTCTCCCATCCTGCACAGTAATAATTCAGCAATAGAAGCGGTTACTAGCCTTAAGATACTCGGAATAGTTTTTAATAACCATTACAGATGGAACTCACATATTGAATATCTTAACTCTTCTCTATTAAATAGGCTTAACATTATCAAATGTCTTTCGTACAAAAAATTCAATTGTAATACATCCTCCCTTATCCATATCCTCAAATCGATATTAATATCTAAAATCAACTATGGTATCTACCTGTATGGATATGCACCCAAGAGCACTTTGAACAAAATAAAAACAATATTTAATTCAGCCTTACGCCTCTCCCTAGGAGCTTTTAGAACATCTCCTATAAAAAACTTAATTTTTGAAGCGGACACAATGTCACTTGAACAATACAGGGAATTTGCTACTGCAAAACTATTTAAATCCATCATGTTTAATGACCGCTACCCACTCTCAAACATTTTAAAAAAGTCAATTCATCATAAAAAATTCAAAAAAATTCCATCAGCACTAACACATATCGTCCAATTTTGTAAAAACCACAATTTACCCTTCAATATGCCTCAGCCATCTCTTATAAACAATCCCATTTGGACAATCGACCTTTCTACAATTGACACATCCCTCAACGAAAACAAAAAATCATCAACAAATAACGATATGTATAAACGGAAATTCAATGAAATTCAACATAAATTAAATGACCATCATTTCTTATATACAGATGGTTCCAGATCTGAAAATGGAATTAGTTATTGCGGTGTCGATAACACCAAAGCCTTGGTAAATTCAATTTTACCCGAATATAGCACCAATTATTCGGCTGAAATTATAGCTATTTACGAGACAATTAAACTCATAAAGAACTCAAAAGAAAAATACGTAATTTGTACAGACTCTCTTTCGGCATTAGATGCCGTTAAAAATTTAAACAATGAACAATTATATCCAAGCATGATTCGACAAATTCTTATTGTGAGACAACCTGATATTAAACTTATTTGGGTACCTGGCCACTCAGGAATAAAAGGTAACGAGACTGCTGATAAATGTGCTAAGAATGCACTTTCCGCACCTCTAATAACTACACCAAATCTTTCTTCAGATGATATAAAAAATTTCTTGAGTTCCAAATTTAGAGAAGTCAAGTATCACAATTGGACACAAACCACTGATTGGTACAAGAAAATTAATCCAAAAAAAATCAATGCCAACAATATTTTTAAAAATATCAATAATAATATCATGCCAAGAAAAGATCAAATTAAAATAATACGTTTGAGACTTGGTCACACCCAAATCTCCCACTCACATATTATGAACAAAAACTTAACAAAATTATGTCCATTTTGCGGATTCTACCCAATTAAAATTGATCACCTATTTTTTAATTGCCCACATACGAAAAAATTTAAAAACCCAATATTAAAGAATAAAGACTTCTTCCAATTAATCGATATTCCAATGACCAACGACAATATTAAAAAAATAATCAATTACCTAAAACAATGTAACCTTTACAATTTCATTTAAATTTTTCATAATTTTTCATAATACATTGAGCTTAAGACCAACGTTGTCATAGCTCTTTCCTAAATTTTATTGTACTAATAATTTAGTTATAAGTATAATATGTAAATAAATAAATAAAATAAATTAATCAACTTTTTCGTTTAAAAGAACAATATTTAAGACAAAGGTTAATGAAATTATGAATTTGCAGGGAATTCCATGCAAATTTCTAATTTCACTCGATAGTTTATTAGATACACTCGCAATATAAATTTCACTTAATTTCAAATGGAAACTACGAGTACGTTGTTTGCCAAATAAATATATATTTTTCTGCCATTTGTTCATATCATTTATTTAAAATTTAACTAAATTAAACATTTTTTATTGTATTTTTGTTTTTTGGGATTTTGTTTTTCCAAATTTAAAAAAAATTTTTCAATTCATTTAACCTTTTTTTTTTTAATATGTTTAAATTAAATTAATTCTGTGGTTTTCTAGAATAACCGCGTATGTCATAAAATCAAAATGTTCATGGGAGCCAAAAAACGTTATATTTTTAGAGCTTTTTATTTAACAGTCCTGTAGATATGGGCAATAAATACTTTATATAAAATTTTGAGTCAAAAATCTTCAGAGGAATAGCTCCTAGAGAAGGACGAAAAAACAATATGTAAATAACACTTAAAGTGTGTGCAGATAAAACCACTTATGTCGACAAACGTCGTTTTCTTTGAAAAAGAAAACTTCCAATGCAACCACCCATGTAGACATAAGTAGTTGTTGCTTGAAAAATTAATTTTTTTGTTCGTCAACAAAAAGTTAACGGAACTTGGGATGAGAATATAACAACGTATCAAGAATAATAGTGACAAAAAATAACAGAAATAAACACACAAGTTTTTATAAGTGGTTACAACCTGAAAAATAATCCAAAATTATTTTGCATTTTTTTCATTAATATCAACGTATGTCGATATGCGTTGTTTCCTGAGAAAATAATTTGTCAGCGATCAAACGTAGGCTGACATATACGTCGTTAGTGCTGCAAATTAATTTAATAAACATTTAAGTTACGTCGTTATTTAAAGAAAAAAACTCAGAAATGGCCAATATTTAAAAAAAAAAAAAATTTAACCCATGTAAAGAGCGTTAAAAATTAATATATTTGGCATCATTAACTCAAAACTGACAAAAATGGACATACGCGGTTATTCCAGAAAGCCACAGAATTGTCAAATTTTGTATATGAATGACATATACAACATATTGCTGCAACAGATGTTTATAAACATTGTTGTACCTTTGTTTGTTTTACTGTTTTTTATACCCTCCACCCCAGTGTGCAGAGGTTATATACTTATGTTTGTCATTCCGTTTGTAATAAAATAGAAAAAAATGTTGGACCCCATAAATATATTTGTGATCCTTATAACAAGCGGAGTTGATATAGCGATGTCCGTCTGTCCGTCTGTGGAAATCACGACGACGGCTTAAATGGGGCAGCTAGGGTGTTCGTTGTCAAAAAAAATTAGTTATTAACATCCTGAGAAGTTTTCTGTTTAAAATCGTCCAAATCGGTTAATTAGGTCCCGAGAATTGAATGAAGAAAGTAAAAAAAACTTGAAAAAATATGATTTTCTATGTTGTTCTTGTCACGATCACGCCCTCAATAGGATAACTGGGGCGCTCGTTTTTAGTGAGGTTTCTGTTTCAAAACTCATGAAAATCGGTTTAATTGGTCCCGGGAAATCGCTGAAGAATTAAAAAAAATTGAAAAAAATATATGTTTCTGTGTTGTTCTTGTTATTATTCTAAATGCTGTATAGTTGCCATAGCTGGACTTGTTGTTTTTCTGGTCGTTGTGGTAATAATATAATAAAAACCAACCCTTTGTAGAAAAATTTTTAAGTTTCCATTGTTTTGGCATCACAAAAAAAATTTGCTGGATTATTTTTGTCATCGCCACGAGCCCGCCTGCAAAATTTCAGATCGATTGGGTCACGGGAAAGGAGATAAAAATCGATTCAAAATTTTGTCGATAAGCAGACAAGCAGACACTACGAGTAAAAATTCACCAACATCTAAAGAAAACAAGTAAGAAAATTATAGTCGGTCTAGACCGACCATATGATACCATATACCATGGTTTAGAGGCCCTATCTTTCAGTCCAACTAATTCGATATAGAAAATGAACACAACTCAAATTGAGTGGCATTGATTTTAATTTTTTTGCCGCAAATATGAAAAAGTTCATATCGGGTGCTACATTTATATGGGGACTAGGTCGAAAAATGGACCGATCTTGGCCATATTTGGTGAAGTCCTTTATATTTTGAAAAATTTGAGAAAAATCTGTGCAATATTTTTGTTTTTTGATAGATCTAAGCGAAGACTAAGAGTTGTCCAATAGGGATCATTTTTGGACTACTGATTAATGGATGTAATTAATAAATACAAACCCAATTTGACTAAGATTTATATGATAATTTGGATCTTATTGCAATTTATGTTGATTTCATAGAGGTCATTTGTATGGGAGCTAGTTCTGAACATGGACCGATTCTCACCAATTTCAATAGCGTTCATCCTATGGCCGATAAAAGCTTATATATCAAATTTCATCAAAATATATTCATATTTGCGACCTGCAGTTTGATTATAAGCTTTACATGGACACACAGACCGACCATACGATACCCTAAACCATGGTTTAGAAACCCTATCTACTCGGTCCAACTTATTGGATATAGAAAATAAGCTCAAACCAAATTTGAGTGGCATTGTTATTAATATTTTGGGCTGCAGATATGAAAAAGTTCATATCGAGTGTTATATTTATATGGGGACTATGTCGAAAAATGGAGCGATCCTGACCATATTTGGTAAATTCACTAATATTTGAAAAAATATACACAAACCACATTTGAGAAAAGCTGTGCAATATTTTTGTTTTTTGATAGATTTAAGTGAAGATCGGGAAGCAGCTCTATATGGGGCCTATGACTAAGAGTTGTCCCATAGGGATCATCTTTGGACTACTCATTAATGGATGTAATAAACGCATACAAATCCAATTTGAGTAAGATCTATATGACAATTTGGATCTTATGGCAATTTATGTCGATTTAACAGAGGTCATTTGTATGGGGGCTAGGTCTGAACATTGACCGATTCTCACCAATTTCAATAGCCGATGAAAGATTAAATACCAAATTTCATCAAAATATATTCATATTTGCGACCTGCAGTTTGATTACAAGCTTTACATGGACACACAGACGGACGGACGGACGGACATCGCTAAATCGAATCAGATAGTGATTCTGATTCGATCGGTTTAAATAAAGATGGGTGTAGGTCAAATATTTTTTGTTGTTGTTACAAACAGCAGCACAAAGTCATTATACCCAAACCACATAGTGGTATAGGGTATAATAATGCTAAACTACCTGTTGTTAATAAAAAAAATCATGTGAGTCCGATCACAAGGGAGATGTGTAAACATCTAATAATTAAAGAAAACATCAACATCATATATTCCAGTGCATAAAAAATAAGTCGATTATGCAGTTTTCTGAAATTCAATTGATGTTTTCTGAAATGCAATTGATGTTTTCTGAAATTCAATCGATGTTTTCTGAAATATAGTTAATGTTTTCAGCAATTCAAATGATGCTTTTTGAAATTCTATTAATGTTTTCTGAAATTCTAATTATGTTTTCTGAAATTCAAATGATGTTTTCTGAAATACAATTGATGTTTTCTGAGATACAATTGATGTTTTCTGAAATTATATTGATGTTTTCTGAAATTCTATTTATGTTTTCTGAAATTCAAATAATGTTTTCTGAAACTCATATGTTTTCTGAAATTATATTGATGTTTTCTGAAATTCTTTTTATGTTTTCTGAAATTCAATTGATGTTTTCTGAAATACAATTGATGTTTTCTGAAATACAATTGATGTTTTCTGAAATTCTATTGATGTTTTCTTAAATTCAATTGAAGTTTTCTGAAACCCGAATGACGTTTTCTGAAATTATATTGATGTTTTCTGAAATTCTGTTTATGTTTTCTGAAATACAATTGATGTTTTCTGAAATTCTATTGATGTTTTCTGAAATTCTATTTATGTTTTCTGAAATTCAAATGATGTTTTCTGAAATACAATTGATGTTTTCTGAAATACAATTGATGTTTTCTGAAATTCTATTGATGTTTTCTTAAATTCAATTGAAGTTTTCTGAAACCCGAATGACGTTTTCTGAAATTATATTGATGTTTTCTGAAATTCTGTTTATGTTTTCTGAAATTCAAATGATGTTTTCTGAAACTCGAATGATGTTTTCTGAAATTATATTGATGTTTTCTGAAATTATATTGATGTTTTCTGAAATTCAATTGATGTTTTCTGAAACTCGAATGATGTTTTCTGAAATTATATTGATGTTTTCTGAAATTCTATTTATGTTTTCTGAAATTCAAATGATGTTTTCTGAAACTCGAATGATGTTTTCTGAAATTATATTGATATTTTCTGAAATTCTATTGATGCTTTCTGAAATTCAAATGATGTTTTCTGAAATTATATTGATGTTTTCTGAAATCCTATTTATGTTTTCTGAAATTCAAATGATGTTTTCTGAAATACAATTGATGTTTTCTGAAATACAATTGATGTTTTCTGAAATTCAATTGATGTTTTCTGAAACTCGAATGATGTTTTCTGAAAATATATTGATGTTTTCTGAAATTCTATTTACGTTTTCTGAAATTCAAATGATGTTTTCTGAAACTAGAATGATGTTTTCTGAAATTGTATTAATGTTTTCTGAAATTCTATTGATGTTTTCTGAAATTCAATTGATGTTTTCTTAAAATTTATTGATGTTTTCTGAAATTCTATTTATGTTTTCTGAAATTCAAATGATTTTTTTACGATTTTTTTGTATGAGTTTTTTTAATGCGGTCCCTAACCCTCGCACAAAAACAGGTTTGAGTGTATTTTTTTATGATACGATTTTCCTACGCTTTTCCTTACTTGGATGACGGTATTATATATTGCATTTTATATTAAGATGTCGTCATGTGTTAAATTGATTTATGATGTACAATGGAACTTAAAGCTATTATTAACTAATTAAATTTAATTAAAATTTCAACTAACAAAATTTATTTATATTATATCCTAGTTATTGGAAAATATTCCAAATTTATATCAATTTAATGCTTAGTAAGAATCAATTTAATGCTTAATAGTAATAATTACTAAAAATGTTTATTAATGAAAGTTGTTAACATATAATTGTTTATATGGTCTGAGGCGTTGCCAACTAACTATATTGAAAAAAGTACGAACAAAGACAACCATGTCAGTTAACACTGCTTTTGCATTATCTTTACTTGCATTCTATTATTACATCGTCATTCGTACGTAATAAAAACAGAAAAAAAGATTTCTTTAGAACTCAAATAAAACTTAAGAAAATAAAGAAATATTTTGGTGGAATTCTACAAATTGTTGTGGTTTGTGAATAAAAACTTAATTATAGTTTATTGAGGAATAAAGTATTTATAAAAATACACATCAAAAATTCCACAAAATGCAGTCGGCTAGTAAAATAAATAATGTGTACACTATTTGACAAATAGTTGGTCAGGTAGTGTTCAAGAAAATGTTTAAAAAGAAAAAATGGTATCAAATATTTGGTCTATGGAGCTAATTTGAAAATTAAAAAAAGTGTTAAAAACACGAGTTACTTAGGTTTGTCTCTCCTACCACAATTCCAATTTCGAATGCATTGGGTAATTGCCCATGAACAGTTTCTCTTGAAAATATTTTTTCACCAATACAATCATAAGTCACACAGCGTTATCTCCTTCAGCTCACACCGATATAAGTTACACTGTTTTTGTGATTGTATTGTGAAATAGAAATTTACCCCCTGCGCGTATAGATGTTTACACATCAAAAAAATCATGTGAGTCCGATCACAGGGAAGATGTGTAAACATCTAGTAATTAAAGATTTTTTTATGTCATTTTTTAAAATCAAACAGAAAGCGTCATCTATGTATCACTTATAGCAAAAACCTTTTCAGCTAATTCAACAACCCTTTGCTGTAAAACGTTAAAAATATCCCAATATAAACGTATATAAGTGATACATAGATGACGCTTTTAAAAAAGTGGCATAAACAAACATTGTTATATCATAATTTTTTCACCAATACAATCATAAGTCACACAGCGTTATGTGTCAGCTCTCACCTATTACGTGTTACACTGTTTTTGTGAATGTATTGTGAAATAGAAATTTACCCCCCCGCACGTATAGATGTTTACACATCAAAAAACAATTTAAATTTACCGAAAAAAAATTTTATGTATTAATTTATTTAAAGAAAACACAACAATAACTTTTGATGTTGTATTTTTTGTGTGTAATATTTACATAAACATACATACATACATATATTAAATTATAAAATAATATACATATATATATTCTATATACATATCACACCTGTACCTCTAAAGTGAGTCAACTCAAAATTTTTCAATTTTCAAATTTTGCAAGAAAACGATACACAGTGTTCATATCTATCTACTGTAAAAATCGATTTTTCTAGTCTTCGCAAAAAAAAAATACATTTGTAACCCTCTTTGTGGTATAAGAGTAGCTTCTTTAGAAACCACTAAAAAGACATATTTTGAGTTCCACCCAAGAAACTTGTTATTTTTGATGATCACTGAAAAAATCGCAACAACTACTTTTGTATACTTATTATTCGCAATTCTTTACAATGAAACAACTGTTTTTAAATTTTATAGTAAATATTTTAAAAAATCGTTTTTTGTCTCTACTGAAAATTTGTAAATTTTGAATTAACTCACTTTAGAGGTAGAGGTGCGATATGTATATGCATAATAACCGCATGTTCGAAATAAATTCGTATATTATTTTATTTATATAAAATTCTGCAATATTTTGTTTTAGGGAAAATACATTTCTTTTTGCATTAACAAACAGAGTGTCACTTCATTTTGCTTAGTGTGAATATGCCACAGTAGATGGCGCCACCATTTTTGTTCTAAGTAGCTTTGCAATCGTTATTTCTATTTTATCATGAATGTCAACATTTTCAATTAGATATCAAACACAACAATCTTAAAAGAATACACAGAGCTGAGTAAAGAAGAAGCAATGTGTTTTTTTGCTTTAAAAACAGTTCTACATAGTTATGTATATAAAGTTATTATTCATTGAGCCGATGGCCTTAGCAGCCTAGTGCTTACTTAATATAATTTTGTAATAATTTATTATTACATAGTTATTAAATAAATAAATAAATAATTATCCTACTTTTCCTACAAAATATCTGATTGCGATTACATATAATTTTTTGAAATTGTTTATAAATACTAAAGCATTATTATTGACAGAAATGCAAAATTGCACCTTTTAAATTTTCCATTCATATCTAAGAAAATATCAATTGTAAAAACTGAAATTCTAGTAATAGGGGTTTGAGCGAAGGAAAATATTGAAAAAATTGAATGTAAAGTTGATTGTGCACGCATAACTTTCCTCTAACCAATTTTAGCAGTTAATAGCTCAAAAGAAAGAACTTGAACCACTGAGTGTTTTGAGAGTGAAACGATCAAGATCCATTCGTTAGAAGAGGAGCTATGAGAATTCGAATTGTGTGAGTGAATGTGTCCCTTAAGAAATGTACAGGGAAGAATCGTGTTTGAGTATAGCTTGAGTATGGCGGGAGTTGAGTAAATTTCAATGATTGATGACATATTTGTGTCTAAATACCTTTCATTAAAAAAATGAAGGAAATCGGCCGGATAGAACGGCCAGACGGACTAACTTTAGTTTTCATAAATTTTTTTTAATATATAAGAATATTAATTTTATTCCATATTTTTAACACCTCATTTCTAACTCCTTCCCCTCCCTAAGTAGGAGAGATTGTGCCGCTTCTATTTATCAAAAAGAAATCTCCATAAATTTCAAAATTCTTTGAAGTACATACAAGTACTTGGCAAACTCTATTACTCTACTCGTTAAACATTTTAATTTCTTACCCACAGCTATTTCAGTTTCATCTTCAAATGCCACACCATCAACTTCAATTACATTTTCCGTTATTTTTGGTGGTCCTATATCATTATTAATGCACAATTCCTTAAGAATTTCCGAAGGCAAAACATTATCACGCCATTTATTGTAGCCAAAACTGAAAATTATTTGTTGAAAAGTTTATCATTTTGGAATAGATTTCAAAACTTACCTACTATATTCATTGGATATGCCAACTTTAGCTCTATGCTTGCTACGCCATCTATCTTCCAAATCGATGTAGGTATTACCAATAAGGTCATCATTTAGACTGTTACGATTAAATACGGATATTTCTAAAATTTGTTCTCTGCAAAGAAGGAAAAAAAAACAATTTGTCAAATGTTAAAAATTAGTCGAAAATATTTATGACTGCTATTATGAATGTTAAACATCTAATTTTGTCAGTGTAAATCTTTAAAGCTGGAGCTTTTCTTGAAATATTTCGAGTGTAGAAATTTGCTGGCTGTTCCTTTGACATTCTTCTTCACGAACATTTACTATTTAAACCTGATTCCTTTGAATTTCCATCTAGGTTTTTGAAGTTGGTTTCATCTTGCTTGAGAGGTAGATCTCAGAAAATAGTAAAGAATTTCGTCTTTCTTTTAAAGGTTACATAAAATTCTCTTGTCCATTAAGTTAATTTTCCATTTTTAAAAATATTATTGCAGAAGAGTGAACCACTTTGTCCTACCACAACGTCATATTGTCTTATCAAAGTCAATTTTATAAAGAAAATACCCAGTTTATTTACTCTAAATTAGTTACCTTGGCAGCAGGCCATCCAATTGAAAACATTTACCAAAAACGGGATTACTTTCATTTGGTACATAAAAAGCACGATTTGTAAGATGTTTCTGACCCAATTGAATCTTAACATATGAATCAGCTTGATTATTTTTCTCACTGGGACGAAATTGTATACCCTGAACAATATAAACACGTACAAAAATCTTCACTAAATCGGCCAGGGATTGCAGCTGGGCTTGATAGCGAGGATTTAAGGCAGTTGCTAAAGGTTTCAACATGGCACCATCGCCAGCTCCAGCATCTGACCGACCACATTGACAGGGTGTTATATTAATATTCACTTTAAGTGTAGCATATGCTTCTTCTTTCGGCATTGAATTCTTTTTATATTTGACACCATGTACCATATTTAAGGGTTCGGCCCAATCGGTCAGATGGCTAAATTGCGCTTGTTTCTCCAATTCATTTTGGTAAACACAAAGTTTATGCTTAAAGTCTGTCAGAGCTCCACAGGGTTCTACAATGCCTGAATTATAGAATTTGCTCCACCAGTTTAATTCCTGTTCATTGAAAATATCTTTCAAGTTAAAGGCTTCATTCGTGCTAATGGTTTTTTTAGGAGTCGCATTTTTAAACTTTGAAACAAAACGCTGCCAATAACTTTTCGGGCGTTGTTTTTTCAACAAGGGTATAAATTCCGAACTTCCCTCATCGTCATCATAATCGATAAGTAAAGTAGAGGATGCTACACTAGTATCCCTTTCAGTTTCTTCCCCCACAACATTGGAAACGCAGGGCAGTTTTTTATTTAAATAACGTTTTGAGTTGGATATTAAAACTGCACCCAAAGTGGCTTCATGTCCTTTACCGGAAACTGCAACATCCGTTACAATAATAGCTGGCCAATATTCTAATTTATCTGGAAGACTCTATTATGTCACAATAGATATTTTAAAGGACTTATTTATTTCAACATTTTTCTCACTCACCACTACGCCGCTGGCATATAAGATCAAGAAATTCATACTTTTTCCTAGGCGTGACGTCGACAAACCACTGGTCAACAAAAGATCAGCCATCATTAGTTTAACACGATGTTTGCTCGAGCATAAATTCGTTTTATTGTAATTGCGAAAACCAGCAAAAACTACTTCAAGTCTAAAGTAAATAATTAAAAATAATTATTTTTATTTTAATTAACTTTTAACAAAAACTCACACAAAATTTTTCATATTTGGTCTAATAGCATTGGGTATACCCACTGTTACACTGGAATCTGCAGCCGATTCAACTATGTCGTCCTTCTGCAGCTCTACCAATTCTCCCGACATTAAAATTTCGGCCCTTATAGCTCCAGAAACCGATATTGGTATCCATTTTAAGGGCGGCGGCGATAAATTTTTCAATGCCTGATATTTTTGTATGGAATTCTTATTTTTCATCATGTCATCTTTAACATTTGAATCGGCCCATTGGTTCGCTATCACCGAAACTGGTAGAAAGCCTGAGCCCAAATAATCATCTGCTGTCTTTCTATCCGTATCGTACAGTTCCATTGCTATCAGGGGAGGATTTTCACTACACCATCGAAAGTCTCCCGGTAGTGTAATATTTTCAAAACTTACGACACAATTCCAAATGGGCGAGAGGGTGGTATAAATTACTGATGTGTCTGCTGCACGTAGACATACCATAATACGTATGTAAGGATCGCAAAGACCATTGCGATCAGCACCTGGTCTTATTTTAGCTTGATGTATAAATATGCGACATCTAAAAGTAGTATATTGAATTTTGGGTGACCAATAGAACTGTTCGGGGTGTTTCCATTCTTCTTCGATATTCTCCAAGTACGCGGAACTATGGGATTCCGCTACTATGCTAAGACAACCGCGAACTATAGCGAGCGTACAGCCGCAATTTACACAAGTATGTCGACATTCGATGTCCTAAAAGAAATACAGAAATATTTATGTTAATGTTACGATTTAAATATTTGAAATATGTTTTCGGGTCTGAAAATGTATCGATTAAGTATATGTATATATAGGATGATATGATGTCTTCATGCTTTATATTAAATTGTTCACAATGTTCCTTGTTTCAATATTGAGTCAAAAAATTTAAGCCCAAAAGGTTTCGCAGTTTTATGCCAAATCCCAAGAGCATACAATTAATTCAGAAGTTTTGCCCTAAAATAAAGTTATGGAAAATATTTTCATCATCTACTAGGTTTTTTTTCGGTTACAAAACGCCTAATTTTCCAGGATAATTAAACATGTATACGCGTAGAGGGGATAAAAATCTATTTCACAATACAATCACAAAAACAGCGTAAGATGAAGGCGTAAGACAAAATCGGTGTGACTTATGATTGTATTGGTGAAAAAATTATGATATGTAATAACCTTTTGGTTAAAAAATTAAAAATTTAAATAATCTAACCCATAAAAACAAAGTTTTTATTAAAACTCTTTCTTTCCTTATGCATATGAGTTTTGAATCTCTCCGTGACTGTGTGTGACTATCTTAAAATTAATCTTTGGCCACAACAAGTCTATGGACAAAGTTTCAGATCTTTCGGATGAGGGGAAGTGAGGTTTTAATCTCTCAATGATTTTAAAATTTTTGGTTCTTCATTTATTGTGGTGCCCTTATTGTTGTCCTTTTTATAATCTCGGATAAGTATATTCGTGAGTTTATGTGGGAAATTATTGTCAAGTAGAATATTTTTGATTTTAATTTTGTTATTTTTATGGAATTCACTGAAGTCACTGATGTTCAAAACCCGTCTTATTAAGTTATTGGCCGTATTGATTATAATTCTCTTTGAATGTTTTGAGAAGAAATTAATTATTCTGCCTGAGGACGATGGTTTTTGATACCCATCCATTTTTAATATGTTTTTTTCTCTAATTTCCAGAGTGTCCAAGTATGGTAATTTTTGATCCAACTCTTTCTCTATTGTGAACTTAATACTAGGGTAAAAATCACTTAATTCAGTCATTATCTCCTCAATTGCACTCTCCCCTACTTCACTAAATACTTACATAATAAAAATAAAATACTTACACATTTTATTGTTCTAATAATTTAAATTTGTAGACAATCCCTGAAGATGATATTCAAAGAATATCGAAATGTAGGATTTTAATAAATAACTTTTACCAAAAATCAGACCTAGAGCTCAAATATTTAATTCTTATTTAAAAAACAAGTAAGAAAATTATAGTCGGTCTAGACCGACTATACGATACCCTATACCATGCGTTTAGAAACCTCTTAGGCCCAACTAACTGGACATTGAAAATAAGCAAAAACCAAATTTGAGTGGGATTTTTATTAATTTTTTTGGCTGCAGATATGAAAAAGTTCATATCGGATGCTATATCGATAAAGGGACTAGGTCCAAAAATGGACCGATCCTGATCATGTTTGGAAAAGTCTCTTGTATTTTGCAAAAATATGTACAAACAAAATTTGAGAAGAATCAGTGCAATATTTTTGTTTCTTAATAGATTTAAGTGAAGATCGGGAAGCAGCTCTATATGGGGTCAAAGGGATCATTTTTGGACTATCATTAGTGGATGTAATGAACGCATACAAACCCAATTTGAGTAAGATCTATATGACAATTTGGATCTTATGGCAATTTATGTCGATTTCATATGGGTATTTTGTATGGGGGCTAGGTCTGAACATGGACCGATTCTCACCAATTTCAATAGCGTTCATCCCATGGCCGACAAAAGCTTATATACCAAATTTCATCAAAATATGTTCATATTTGCGACCTGCAGTTTGATTACAAGCTTTACATGGACACACAGACGGACGGACGGACGGACGGACGGACGGACATTGTTAAATCAACTCAGAAAGTGATTCTGATTCGATCGGTATAATTAAAGATGGGTCTAGGTCAAATATTTTTGGTTGTTACAAACAGCAGCACAAAGTCATTATACCCAAACCACATAGTGGTATAGGGTATAATGAAAAATATAAAATAAGAAATGAAAAATTAAAAATTAAAAATGAAAAATAAACAACTAAGAAAATCATAGTCGGCCTAGACCGACTATACGATACCCTATACCATGGTTTCGAGACCCTATCTCTTCGGCCCAACTAATTAGATATAGAAAATAAGCATAAACCAAATTTGAGAGCCATTGTTATTAATTTTTTTGGCTGCAGATATGAAAAAGTTCATATCGGGTGCTATATTTATATGGGGACTAGGTCGAAAAATGGACCGCTCCTGACCATATTTGGTAAAGTCACTTATATTTTGAAAAAATATATACAAATCAAATTTGGAAAAAATCTGTGCAATATTTTTGTTTTTTGATAGATTTAAGTGAAGATCGGGAAGCAGTTCTATATGGGGCCTCTGACTAAGAATTGTCCTGTAGGGATTATTTTTGGACTAGTGATTAATGGATATAATAAACATACACAAACCCAATTTGACTGAGATCTATATAATAATTTGGATCTTATCGCAATTTATGTCGATTTCATAGGAGTCATTTGTGATTTCTTGTGACTGATGTTTCGTTCTACCATTTTATCCCGATTTTGACCAAACGTATATTATTTGAAAGGTATTTCTTTTTAACCGTTTTGCAGATTTATAGATTTTTAAATTTTTTCCTTTATTTTGAGTAAATTGCATTTAATGTTGCTACTAAACATGCAATAAATTATACAATGCTATGTGTGTGTTTATTAAATTTGATAATGTGTTTGTAATAAAAATGAGTTTATTTTTACACCCTATACCACTATGTGGTTTGGGTATAATGACTTTGTGCTGCTGTTTGTAACTACCAAAAATATTTGACCTAGACCGATCTTTTATTATACCGATCGGCTCAGAATCACTTTCTGAGTTGTATGGGAGCTATGTCTCAACATGCACCGATTTTAACCAAATTATCAAAATTTTATTAATTTTATTAAAATATATTTATATTTGCGACTTTTAGTTTGATTACAAAATTTAAATGGAGTCACAGACAAATGAACGGAGAGAGAGACAGACAGGCAGACAGACGGAAGGACATAGCTGAATCGACTCAAAAAGTGAATCTGAGCCCATCAACATAATAAATTGTGGGTCAAGGTCAAATATTTTTGGTAGTTACATCCTCACCACATAGTGGTAAAAGGTATAAATTTTTTTTTTTAATTTAATATTCGGACTTAGTGTGCCAAAGAGCTTTAGAAATATTTAATTTGGTCCCCGAGTCTTCAGTTTGCACAAATTTTGTAGCCCTGTGTTATTGACCGACAAAGACCCTTTGCTGCTACTATATGAATATTTGTTAACTAGTGCTCTAATAAGATAACCTGCATTTCCGTGAAAAAATGCCTACTGCTTTTGAAATTCTCCAACTACCTTTTTTATACTTTTTCTGCAATAAAACTGAGTTTTTGCGTCGATTCGTTACCATGGATGAGACAAGGGTCAACCACTTCAAAGAAGGCGAAGATAGTTCCATTTGCAGACAAGTTTATGGTGTCTGTATTTTTTATGATGCTCGTGGAATAATTTTTGATTATCTTTAAAAAGGAAAGACAATCAACGGCGAGTATTATGCAAACTTATTACAGAGTTTAATGAAATTAAAGGAAAAATGTCGCATTTAGCGGAAAAGTGTTGTTTCATCCAAACAATGTACTAGTTCACACATCCACTATTGCGATGGCCAAAATTCATGAATTAAAGTACGAATTCCTTCATCGCGCATCTTTTCTACTTCCAAACTTAAAAAAAACGGCTCGGTGGTAAGATATATGCCAACAATGACGAGGTGGAGACAGCAGTTCATGGCTATTTTTAGGAGCTAGTTCTTACTATAAACCGGGTGTCGAAGGTATTGATTATGTAAAGAATTATAGAAAAATTTTCCCAAATTTGTTTTCTTATTCAGGCCGGGTTGTTTTGGGACCGCCCTTGTACTTCACTCTCACATATGGGCAGGAGCTTCAAATTGTATATTGGTGCTTATGGACCGTGCACAAAGGACGGTGTTGATGCTCATTATTGGCAGTAGGGTATCCAACTCTATTGACTTTTTAGAACATCGTCGATAAATTGGTTCTTTAGACATTACCATGGGAAATGTTCTGCTGAGATTAGTGAACGCATTCCAAGTGCCCGAGTTTCAGTGCGTAGATCATATCCGTTTGTAGTCCATTTTCCAGTTGACCGCACAACGCATTACAAGAAAACATGTGAGTCCGATTACAGGGGAGATGTGTAAACATCTAGTAATTAAAGATTTTTATGGCATTTTTAAAATCAAACAGAAAGCTTCATATATGTATCACTTATAGCAATCAACTGCGCTGGCTCTGCTAATATAAAAATATTTATTATTTAAACCGGTTAATTTTTAATTTATTTTTCATTTTTCATTTTTCGTTTTTTAATTTTTTATTTTTCATTTTTTATTTTTAATTTTTCATTTTCCTTTTTCGTTTTTCGTTTTTCATTTTTTTCTCTTTGTTCATTTTTTATATTTCATTTTTAATTTTTAATTTTTAATTTTTAATTTTTAATTTTTAATTTTTAATTTTTAATTTTTAATTTTTAATTTTTAATTTTTAATTTTTAATTTTTAATTTTTAATTTTTAATTTTTAATTTTTAATTTTTAATTTTTAATTTTTAATTTTTAATTTTTAATTTTTAATTTTTAATTTTTAATTTTAAAATTTTAATTTTTAATTTTTAATTTTTAATTTTTAATTTTTAATTTTTAATTTTTAATTTTTAATTTTTAATTTTTAATTTTTAATTTTTAATTTTTAATTTTTAATTTTTAATTTTTAATTTTTAATTTTTAATTTTTAATTTTTAATTTTTAATTTTTAATTTTTAATTTTTAATTTTTAATTTTTAATTTTTAATTTTTAATTTTTAATTTTTAATTTTTAATTTTTAATTTTTAATTTTTAATTTTTAATTTTTAATTTTAAAATTTTAATTTTTAATTTTTAATTTTTAATTTTTAATTTTTAATTTTTAATTTTTAATTTTTAATTTTTAATTTTTAATTTTTAATTTTTAATTTTTAATTTTTAATTTTTAATTTTTAATTTTTAATTTTTAATTTTTAATTTTTAATTTTTAATTTTTAATTTTTAATTTTTAATTTTTAATTTTTAATTTTTAATTTTTAATTTTTAATTTTTAATTTTTAATTTTTAATTTTTAATTTTTAATTTTTAATTTTTAATTTTTAATTTTTAATTTTTAATTTTTAATTTTTAATTTTTAATTTTTAATTTTTAATTTTTAATTTTTAATTTTTAATTTTTAATTTTTAATTTTTAATTTTTAATTTTTAATTTTTAATTTTTAATTTTTAATTTTTAATTTTTAATTTTTAATTTTTAATTTTTAATTTTTAATTTTTAATTTTTAATTTTTAATTTTTAATTTTTAATTTTTAATTTTTAATTTTTAATTTTTAATTTTTAATTTTTAATTTTTAATTTTTAATTTTTAATTTTTAATTTTTAATTTTTAATTTTTAATTTTTAATTTTTAATTTTTAATTTTTAATTTTTAATTTTTAATTTTTAATTTTTAATTTTTAATTTTTAATTTTTAATTTTAATTTTTAATTTTTAATTTTTAATTTTTAATTTTTAATTTTTAATTTTTAATTTTTAATTTTTAATTTTTAATTTTTAATTTTTAATTTTTAATTTTTAATTTTTAATTTTTAATTTTTAATTTTTAATTTTTAATTTTTAATTTTTAATTTTTAATTTTTAATTTTTAATTTTTAATTTTTAATTTTTAATTTTTAATTTTTAATTTTTAATTTTTAATTTTTAATTTTTAATTTTTAATTTTTAATTTTTAATTTTTAATTTTTAATTTTTAATTTTTAATTTTTAATTTTTAATTTTTAATTTTTAATTTTTAATTTTTAATTTTTAATTT
Organism: Cordilura impudica; assembly: GCA_963682025.1. NCBI lineage: Eukaryota > Metazoa > Arthropoda > Insecta > Diptera > Scathophagidae > Cordilura > Cordilura impudica. The sequence goes on along the minus strand of OY821519.1, from coordinate 27,701,142 downwards.
TTAATTTTTAATTTTTAATTTTTAATTTTTAATTTTTAATTTTTAATTTTTAATTTTTAATTTTTAATTTTTAATTTTTAATTTTTAATTTTTAATTTTTAATTTTTAATTTTTAATTTTTAATTTTTAATTTTTAATTTTTAATTTTTAATTTTTAATTTTTAATTTTTAATTTTTAATTTTTAATTTTTAATTTTTAATTTTTAATTTTTAATTTTTAATTTTTAATTTTTAATTTTTAATTTTTAATTTTTAATTTTTAATTTTTAATTTTTAATTTTTAATTTTTAATTTTTAATTTTTAATTTTTAATTTTTAATTTTTAATTTTTAATTTTTAATTTTTAATTTTTAATTTTTAATTTTTAATTTTTAATTTTTAATTTTTAATTTTTAATTTTTAATTTTTAATTTTTAATTTTTAATTTTTAATTTTTAATTTTTAATTTTTAATTTTTAATTTTTAATTTTTAATTTTTAATTTTTAATTTTTAATTTTTAATTTTTAATTTTTAATTTTTAATTTTTAATTTTTAATTTTTAATTTTTAATTTTTAATTTTTAATTTTTAATTTTTAATTTTTAATTTTTAATTTTTAATTTTTAATTTTTAATTTTTAATTTTTAATTTTTAATTTTTAATTTTTAATTTTTAATTTTTAATTTTTAATTTTTAATTTTTAATTTTTAATTTTTAATTTTTAATTTTTAATTTTTAATTTTTAATTTTTAATTTTTAATTTTTAATTTTTAATTTTTAATTTTTAATTTTTAATTTTTAATTTTTAATTTTTAATTTTTAATTTTTAATTTTTAATTTTTAATTTTTAATTTTTAATTTTTAATTTTTAATTTTTAATTTTTAATTTTTAATTTTTAATTTTTAATTTTTAATTTTTAATTTTTAATTTTTAATTTTTAATTTTTAATTTTTAATTTTTAATTTTTAATTTTTAATTTTTAATTTTTAATTTTTAATTTTTAATTTTTAATTTTTAATTTTTAATTTTTAATTTTTAATTTTTAATTTTTAATTTTTAATTTTTAATTTTTAATTTTTAATTTTTAATTTTTAATTTTTAATTTTTAATTTTTAATTTTTAATTTTTAATTTTTAATTTTTAATTTTTAATTTTTAATTTTTAATTTTTAATTTTTAATTTTTAATTTTTAATTTTTAATTTTTAATTTTTAATTTTTAATTTTTAATTTTTAATTTTTAATTTTTAATTTTTAATTTTTAATTTTTAATTTTTAATTTTTAATTTTTAATTTTTAATTTTTAATTTTTAATTTTTAATTTTTAATTTTTAATTTTTAATTTTTAATTTTTAATTTTTAATTTTTAATTTTTAATTTTTAATTTTTAATTTTTAATTTTTAATTTTTAATTTTTAATTTTTAATTTTTAATTTTTAATTTTTAATTTTTAATTTTTAATTTTTAATTTTTAATTTTTAATTTTTAATTTTTAATTTTTAATTTTTAATTTTTAATTTTTAATTTTTAATTTTTAATTTTTAATTTTTAATTTTTAATTTTTAATTTTTAATTTTTAATTTTTAATTTTTAATTTTTAATTTTTAATTTTTAATTTTTAATTTTTAATTTTTAATTTTTAATTTTTAATTTTTAATTTTTAATTTTTAATTTTTAATTTTTAATTTTTAATTTTTAATTTTTAATTTTTAATTTTTAATTTTTAATTTTTAATTTTTAATTTTTAATTTTTAATTTTTAATTTTTAATTTTTAATTTTTAATTTTTAATTTTTAATTTTTAATTTTTAATTTTTAATTTTTAATTTTTAATTTTTAATTTTTAATTTTTAATTTTTAATTTTTAATTTTTAATTTTTAATTTTTAATTTTTAATTTTTAATTTTTAATTTTTAATTTTTAATTTTTAATTTTTAATTTTTAATTTTTAATTTTTAATTTTTAATTTTTAATTTTTAATTTTTAATTTTTAATTTTTAATTTTTAATTTTTAATTTTTAATTTTTAATTTTTAATTTTTAATTTTTAATTTTTAATTTTTAATTTTTAATTTTTAATTTTTAATTTTTAATTTTTAATTTTTAATTTTTAATTTTTAATTTTTAATTTTTAATTTTTAATTTTTAATTTTTAATTTTTAATTTTTAATTTTTAATTTTTAATTTTTAATTTTTAATTTTTAATTTTTAATTTTTAATTTTTAATTTTTAATTTTTAATTTTTAATTTTTAATTTTTTATTTTTAATTTTTAATTTTTAATTTTTAATTTTTAATTTTTAATTTTTAATTTTTAATTTTTAATTTTTAATTTTAATTTTTAATTTTTAATTTTAAATTTTTAATTTTTAATTTTTAGTTTTTAATTTTTAGTTTTTAATTTTTAATTTTTCATTTTTTATTTTTCATTTTTTATTTTTCATTTTTAATTTCTCATTTCTTATTTTTAATTTTTTATTTTTCATTTTTCGTTTTCGTTTTCATTTTTAATTTTTAATTTTTCATCTTTTATTTTGCATTTTTCATTTTTTATTTTTAATTTTTCATTTCTTATTTTTCATTTTTTATTTTTCGTTTTTCATTTTTTATTTTTCATTTTTCATTTTTATATTTCATTTTTAATTTTTCATTTTTTATTTTCAAACACACCGATTTTGTCTTGCCTCTTACATGTTACGCTTTGTGATTGTAATATTAAATAGAAATTTTCTCCCTTGCACGTATAGATGTTTACACATCAAAAAGTTAAGTTATGACTGGAACTAGCCGCATATGAAATAATCTGTCCACACAAGTCTTTCCTGACACTTAAAATCTAATAACAATTTAAGTTAAATATCCATCAATACTACTACTTCCTCTTTCATCCTTTCCATAACCTTTTTTCCTGAGAACAACACAATGCACTACGTTTGTAAATGAAATCATACCTTAAAAATAAAATTTCGTACTGTCCAACATTGGCTATTGCTGCTAGTTTGGCGATCTGTGGACGGATACAAGAAACTCTTGGCATTTAATCTGCAAAAACCGACATCCTTGTTGCCCATCAATAAAACCAAAATCAAATCGGGCCATTCATCTTGAACCAGTGTAGTGGACAATAGATGTTGCAATTCATTACAAAATTTAATTAAATCTTGTAAAACTTTATCCATAATCAGATCTAAATATATATCAGCCGTAGGTTTAAGTCTGGAACGCAGAGATCTTAGAGTATGAGGTGCCTTCAACTGAAAACGAAACAGAGCATAAAAATATGATTTAAACGAAATTAAAAAAAAGAATAATATGTACTTACAAAATATTCCTTTAAATAGTTTAAACGATTAATATCCCACTGAGTGGGCTCCTTGAGACTAGTGTGCTCCAAACGTCTATTCTCCAAAACCTTCAACATTCTATTTATGATGGACGTTATAAGGGCTCGCAATACTTTCATCTGTGAATGTTGATGGTTCATGTATTGCACTTGAAACAATTTAAACGTTTCAATTTCATATTTCATATAATCGAGAATTTCCTGTATAAAAATGTCACTTTCAAATTTACTGCGATTATCGGGTAATTGCACCCGCAAAGTAATGGCCTTATAAGGAGGTTCCTGGTAAAAATATTTCAAACTGTTACAAGGAATGGGACCGCCCTTCTTAGAAGATTTATAATTTTTTAAATAACACTCCAAGTAATTTGAATTCAATTCTGAAACATATAGAGATTTGAAGACCAATTCAGATCAGAGATCTGCAATGAGTACTGAAAAAGTGAGTAGAGTTGAACTATGATTCATAATTTCTTGTACTTATTGAAGTGTTTGAGTACTCATAATACTCATACTTAACATCTATGACGTTGTTGATTTAGAATATCTTTCTCTCAATGTATATAGACCATGCAAAATAATTATGATTTGAATACGAACACTATGGTAAATGTAAATGTATAAATATAAATTTATTTGTACATTGATGATTTGAGGGAGTTGAATCAACTGAAAGTATTAAAAGTAATTTTCTTAAAAATATAATCCAAACTGATGTGATTTATGAATGACACAGATTTAGGATGGTATGAGTATGGGGTCGCCATCGGATTCATATTTATTCCTACTAATACTTATAAATCAACGTTATTGTGAGCATGAGTACATCAGAGTAGTTGAATTTCAATGATCTCTACTCACTTAAACTTCAAATTTCTTGACTGACTATGAGTAGCGAAAAATGATTCATTGCTGATCTCTGATTCACATATTAAGTCTTTTTTCACTACTACTTACCGGCCAGTTTCACATTTATTTTACAATTACTGCTATTGCCATGAAGAAAGTCACCTTGCATGACCAGAAACTCTAGAAGAAATATTTCCTCTTGCCAATACCGTTGTTCATCCAAGGCCTGTACTTGTTTTATAGTCAAAACATGATTTAGATCAGATTTTAAACATTCTGATTTTATTTCGACTAAAATACGACCCACATATTGTGAACCATTTAGATTGTCATATAAATGTATAAAAGTGGGACCTAAAGCTGGTTTGTCTGCAAGTGAAATAAAAGTCTTAAATAATGCTTGCTTTCTTAATATTTTATATATGACCGACCTTTAAAAGCAATTTCATTAAAATGCAATTCATATTCGCTCACACATTTCCATTGTAAATGTTCTGGTGCCAAGAGCTGTATGAGAAATGTTTGGGCCAACGAGGGATAATTCCAGACAAAAGATATTTCCTGGTTCCACAGCGGTTGATTAGTGTTTTTGACCACATTGGTTTTACCCTTGAATGGATGGAATCTAAACTTTAGAAATTAAATGTAATGCCAATGTTAAAGAATTTGTAATACATTATAGCCGGCTAAAGATACTTGTATGAGATAATCCGACTTCTTGGTCATTATGCCCCGATAGAAGGTCACCGTATAGCGTACATTGCATTTAACACCAGTTTCTATATTATGCAGTAAATTTCTGCAAAGGAGATAAAAAAAAACCATGAATTTTTAATATCTTTCATCACTCACTTTTCGATATCATCGTAATCTTGATTAATTTGCCATTTATTCATGGACATTAAATTATCTTCATATGGCCTTAACAATGTATTTAGATTTGAAGCTTGTGAGACAATGGCCAAATCAATTTGCAAAAAGCCTTTGCCCACACCATCGGCCGTGGCAGTTTGTCCGATGGGTGATTCGAGGCGTCCCCATTTTTTAAAGTAGCAACGATTTGGTTGATTCCACACACTTTGCATGTCTATGAGTAATTCCCCCAGGGTGGGATTTTTCTTGCATGTCGTATGTTTCTTGACCTCATACAAAATGGTCAAACGTAAAAGTTCCACTAATGTGCATTTAATTTCATAAACAAAATACTTTAAACAAGGAAAAAAATATTTACATAAATTACAAGAAAGGTCATCGATAATATGGACCAACCTCATTAAAGTATGGATTTTCAGAATTGGAAAATGATCTTGTGTGCCGCGATACTTTTTCCAACATTATACGCACATAAATATCACCTTGGAATACTTCCAATTGGCGGGCCTTGTGTACAGTGGTGCAGATGAGAAAATCTTGAACAATATTTGAGAAACATTCGTTTTGTGGAGCCAACATTATTAAAATTTTATTGTTTTTTTTTTTGTTTGAAAATATTTATATATTTTCCTTAATGTTTTGGGAAATTGTATACATTTGATATTGTCAGTTTGGTTTTCAAAATTCAAAAACAAATTCTTTTTGTAGTGTTGGAAAATGCAGAAACATTTCTTAAAGCTTTTTAACAGAGTTGGGTATTAAAGAGTAGTGTAAAATGACAAAGCGTGTGTAAATAGTGTAAGGAGAATTGTTTTTTATATAAAAAATTGCTTGTTAGGGAGTGCAATACCAGAGCTAAAGGCCTAGTTAGCCACATGTTGTTAAAATGTATCTGCACCGTAAATGTAACGTTAGGATTTGGTGCAATTATAGAACGTAAAAAATGAAACCAGCATGTTTCTGTGTAAAATTAACCAAACTTTATCAGCTGTTCACAAATGTCACGTACCAACATAGCAAAAATCTATTTTCAACAGATTGGGACGTTCCGGTTACGTGACAGTTGAGTTCGGTAACTGCTCCAAATGCTTTTTCGTATAACAGAAAAAAACAGCTGACACGTTTGGTTAAGGTTCCGTGTGGCTAACTAGGGCTTAAGTCATACCGATTTTGTCTTACGCTGTTATTGTGATTGCATTGTGAAATAGATTTTTATGCCCCTGCGCGTATAGATGTTTACACATTAAAAATAAATGCTCTTTAAATTTGTTTTTCTGTTAACTCCGATTCTGCCGGCAACACACATTCTGGAGCCCATAAAATATATATATTCTTAATCCTTATAATAAGCGGAGTTTATATAGCGATGTCCGTCTGTCCGTCTGTGGAAATCACGATCACGTCCTCAATAGTTCAGCTGGGTAGCTCACTTTTACTGAAAATAATTCACTGACATACAGAGCAGGTTGTTGTTTAATACTATCAATATTGGTTTAACAGTTACCGTGATTTTAATGAAAATTTAAAAAAGCTCTTAATAAAAATATGATTTAAAGTTTTCTTATTTGATGAGTACTTATTATACTTTCCTATTTACTGCTTTTTTATATAGAAAGAATTAATTTCTATCTGAAACATGCAATCGTTGTATAGTGTAATTAAAAAATAATAAACAGTAGCAGTGGGCTTGATTTTCTTAAAAAGTTGTAGAAATTTTTGGTATGCAGCCGTTCGTTTTATTTTGTCGGAATAAGCTTTGCACCCGAATTTCCGACAATGCTTCCAAATAAAAATAATATCATATGAGTCCGATCACAGGGGAGATGTGTATTTATCTAGTAATTAAAGAATTTTTTATGGAACTTTTTTAAAATCAAACAGAAAGCGTCATCTATGTACCACTTATAGCAAACAACTGCAGAGGCTCTCTGCTTATAAAAAAATGTTTATTATTTCTTATTATTTCAACTGGTTAATTTTTAATTTTTCGTTCTTAATTTTTTATTTTTCAGTTTTCGTTTTTCATTTTTATACTTTAGTTTTTATTTTTTATTTTTTATTCTTTATTTTTTATTTCTTAGTTTTTAGTTTTTATTTTTCATTTTTTATTTTTAGTTTTTTTTATTTTTCACTTTTTATTTTTAATTTTTATTTTTTATTAATATTTCATTTTGAATTTTTCATATTTCACTTTTTATTTGCAATTTTTTTATTTTACATTTTTTATTTTTAATTTTTTAATTCTTAATTTTCATTTTAGGTTTTAATTTTTTATTTTTAATTTTTTTTATATTTCATTTTTCATTTTTTGTTTTACATTTTACATTTTTTATTTTTCATTTTTAATTTTTTATTTTTCTTTTTCCATTTTTCATTTTCCATTTTTTATTTTTTATTTCTCTATTTCATTTTTTTTTTATATTTCATTCTTCATTTTTTATTTTAAATTTTTATTTTTCATTTTCCATATTTTTTATATTTCATTTTTCATTTTTTGTTTTACATTTTACATTTTTAATTTTTTATTTTTCATTTTTAATTTTTAATTTTTTGTTTTTCATTTTTTATTTTTTGGTTTCCATTTTTCATTTTTATTTTTCATTTTTCATTTATCATTTTTCATCTTTCATTTTTCATTTTTCAATTTTTATTTTTCTCTTTCTATTTTTCATTCTTTATTTTTAATTTATATCTCATTTTTCATTTTACATTTTTCATTTTTAATTTTTTATTTTTTATTTTTCATTTTTCATTTTTCATTTTTCATTTTCCATTTTTTATTTTCAATTTTTCATTTTTCATCTTCATTTTTCATTTTTTTTTTTTCATATTTAATTTTTTAGTTTTTATTTTTAATTTTTTATTATTCATTCTTCATTATTTATTTTTCATTTTATATTTTCCATTTTTTAAATTTTAATTTTTCATCTTTTATTTTTTGTTTTTCTTTTTCATTTTTAATTTTTTATTTTTCATTTTTCATATTTTATTTTTCATTTTTCATTTTTATTTTTCATTCTTTATTTTTCATATTTCATTTTTCATTTTTTATTTTTTCTTTTTCATCTTTCATTTTTCATTTTTTATTTTTAATTTTTAATTTTTTATTTTTCATTTTTGCTTTTTTGTTTTTCATTTTTTATTTTTCATTTTTCATTTCCATTTTTCATTTTTTATTTTTAATTTGTAATTTTTTATTTATAATTTTTTGTTTTTCATTTTTTATTTATAAAATTTCATTTTTGATTTTTCGTTTTTAATTTTTCATATTTTATTTTTAATTTTTCATTTTTCATTTTAAATTTTTCATTTTCAAAAATGTTATTACAAATCATAATTGTTTCACCAATACAATCATAAAGGCCTAGTTAGCCACACTTTGTTAAAATGTATCCGTACCGTAAATGTAACGTTGGCATTTAGTGCAATTATAGAACGTAAAAAACGAACCAGCATGTTGCTGTGTAAAACTAACCAAACTTTATCAGCTGTTCACAAATGTCACGTACAAAAGTAGCAAAAATCTATTTTCAACAAATTGGGACGTTCCGGTTACGTGACAGTTGAGTTCGGTAACTGCTCTAAATGTTTTTTCATGTAACAAAAAAAAAAAAAAACAGCTGACACGTTTGATTAAGGTTGAGTACGGCTATTTCGGTACTAAAAAAATTCAATACCGGAATCCCCGTCTTGAATACTGTTTGAATAAACAGAAAAAACAGTTATGTTAAGAAAAATGATTATTTTGGTTATTTTAAATTAAAATGTTAATATAAAACAATTCATTCCTAACATGTTTGAATAAAACAAGTAAGAAAATTATAGTCTAGACCGACTATACAATACCCTATACCATGCTTTAGGGACCCTATCTCTTCGGTCCAACTAATTCGATACAGAAAATAAGAAGAAACCAAATTTGAGTGGCATTGTTATTATTTTTTTTGGCTGCAGATATGAAAAAGTTCATATCGGGTGCTTTATTTATATGGGGACTAGGCCGAAAAATGGACCGATCCTGACCATTTATGGTAAAGTCACTTATATTTTAAAAAATATGTGTATACAAACCAAATTTGAGAAAAATCTGTGCAATATTTTTGTTTTTCGACAGATTTAGGTGAAAATCGGGAATTCTGAGTCGATCAGTATAATAAAAGGGTCTAGGTCAAATATCTTTGGTAGTTACAAACAGCAACACAAAGTCATTATACCCAAACCACATAGTGGTAAAGGGTATAACAAGTAAGAGTGTTAAATTCGGTTGTGCCGAATTTCTGATACCCTCCACCCAATATTGGGCACGGCTACCGCTTTAAAATAGTTGCCGATACAAATAATTTTTAATTTTAAATTTTAAATTTCAAATTTTAAATTTTCATTTTTCAATTTTTCATTGTTCGTTTTTTTCACTGTTAGAAACTGTAATTTTCACTGTATATTAAATTCCATTCGTAAATGGATGGCATAATTTCGTGCCAAATTTCTAAATTTCCATCGTTTTTTACATTTTTCTCTCCATTGGTGGCACATGCTTTGTAGAGTTGTTTTAAGTTTCTTCTTCTTCTTTGTCTCTTGGAGACTTGCACGCGGCGACCCCCCAAATTTCAGTGACTCTTAGAGCTGCAAGAGTACACCTATGTTATCTCTTTCTTGCATATGTTGAAGAGCGATGAAAAAATCATTTGCTTTTTCACAAAAAAAAAAAAAGTTGCGCAATTATTGCAGACGCGTGCAATTATAAAAGATTTATAACACGTATATACACTATTAAAACAAAAGCTTTTTTTTTTAACTACACTTATGCATTTCTCAAGGAACGAAATGAAAACGGTACGTTATAAAACTGGTTAGTGCATATGCTATAAGCAAAGTTTCAAACCGTTTCGTCATTTAGCAACAAACTGTTGCTTCAAATTCATATGTAAAGCATTTAGAAAACAAAACGAAATTGAAACATTATTGAATTTTTAAAGAATACTGCAAACATATTGCATTCTCTGTAAGGTAAAAGAGAGAGAGTATAACGGATTTTAATTTAATACTACAGAGCTGGGTTGTCAACTTCAAAATATCAAAAAACACCAAAACCGATAAAAAAACGTTTAATTTTTTAAAAAAGCACTAAATTTTAAATTTTGATTTATTCTCTTTATTTATACAATTTTTTTTATTAAATTTAAAAAAAATAATTCACAAATGAAGTTTTTAAATGTTGAAAGTAACAAAAAATCTAAATACAATTTAATAATAAAAAAAATAAATAAAAATACCTATTAAAGTTAAATATTCTTTGTATTTTATACACAGAAGAATAATAAATTTAAATTTTTAATTTAAAATATCACACGCTTATTGTTTCCTCTTCATCACTTTCAGCCGGCCCACAGTGACGAGAAGGCGGTCAAAAATCTATAACTTTTGATTGGATTGGAATTTTGATATGCGTTTTTTTTTGTATGGTAGGTGAAACTTTAGCCTTTAAGTTTTGCTATAAAACGTAATTCTCGACCGAAAATAAAAAAAAGTTACGGAGGGTTTAAAATACATTTTCATTTGTAGTTGAATTTTAGTACAAAAGTGAAGTGTTAAATGGTAAAAAAAAAGGTTTTTTTTAATATAATGTCTTATTTTTTCAGCTAATTTTACAATTAATACTTTTTAACAATTTTTTAAGTTAATTTTTTCAGAAAATGCCAAACTTTGGCCCCCGTAAACTTTTTAGTCCTAATGTGCTCAAGGGCAAAGGTTGTTTTTTTTTTTGAAAGATCCCGAGTTAAAATATAATTTATTAAGCAGCGAACGTAAAAGTTACCTTATGTTAGTTCAAGATAGAGAAGTTTCAATAAAAAACTCGTATGTTTTTGCTTTAGTTAAATTTCTTTTTATTGTCTTTTTAAATATTTCTATATCAATTTTTATGGTAAAATTATGAAATATAACAATTTTTATTGTAAATTTACAAAATATATAAATTTTTAAATCAAGAAATTTTTTTAACTATATAAAAAAAAGTGTAACTTATTGTTAGTGTAATGAAAAAGTACTTTAAATCAACCAATTTTAGTAAAAATTTCTTCTAAATAGCCTTGATTTTCATCTTCTAGAAGTTGTTTAGCTTCTTCGTCTAATTCAATAGAGGTAGTTTTCCATTTTTGACGAATGTTGGCCATATATGGATCTGAAGTGCACAACAAAATAGTGATAAGGTCTTCATTAGAACAACATCTGGACATTTTCCTTGTGTTGTGCTCGCGAAAGAATCTGTAGTCTTTGTTCCTTTTTTCTTGCGCTTCTTCAGATAGATCTCCTATTGGTAGCATATTGTTTTGAATTATTTGTTCCCCATGGTACAAAATTTTATGACCTGTGGATGGCATATATCTCCAAGAGTATTTTTCATTATAAAGTATAGCTGTTTTATTGGCGTACTCTCCAAATTTTTTTGCATTTATCTTTCTGCTGCATGCTAGAACTTGTAATATGATTTTGAATCGTCTTATTAATTCATGATCTACACCTGTGATAAATGCTACAGGTATGTAAATGTATCTGTAACAATTAAGCGCATTATATCTCAACCGGTGCACCGGACGGACGGACATCGTATAATCGACTCAGAAAGTGTTTTTGAGTCGATCCGTATAATAAGAGATGGATAAAGGTCCAATATTTTTGGCAGTTACAAACATCACCTCAAACTTAATATATCCTAACCACATAGTGGACAACTTTTGTATTCATAAATTATGCAGAAAATATCTAACCTTGGGTCAGAAAAATTGTTCTGGTGCACACGGGCGAAAACTGACGGGTGTATAATGGGGTATAGGAGTATAGGGGAGGGTTCGGACTATAGAAGAGTGCAAGATTTTTTCTGACTGCTTTTGACTGGCAGGAGTTATGCTCTATTAAGTAGGAGATTTTCGGAAAATTTGGACGTTTTTTAAAATTTTTTTTTTTTTAAATTTCGGAATGACTCAGTGATTTTACATTTTTAACATTAACAGTATGGAAGCCACAAAATTATACAAAATTTATTTCACTTCAAAATCTTTTAAATCAAAGAAGTTACAGTCATTCAAAAATAAAAATTTACAAAGAAATTTTTAATTTTAGCAAAATACTGAGAAAGCCCTTTTTCGAGGACCCTGTTCGCTGTGATAAAGTTGAGATAGAGTTGCAATTTTTTTACTCCCGAGGTTTACTAGTATTTACTTTGAAATGAATAACATAACTTTAAAACCGGTAACAAAAAACAATTATTTTTGGCCGCCTTCTCAAAATATGGTCCACTGTGCGGCCATAAAACGGGTTTTAATTTCAAATTGTGATGTGTCATAAACATTATTACTATTAATTAAAATATTTACTTCAACAGGTATTTGATATTTTTCGCAACAGGAATTTTCGTTTTTCAATCCATTTTTATTTATTTATTTATTTTATTTTTTTTTTTTTTTTGGAAAATAAAGACTTTGTGTCGAAGTTTAAAAAAAAGCATTAATCACAGCTCGGAAAAAACTCTAAAATTTTAAAAAGCAGCAAAAACAGTGCTAAAGCTTTGTGTTGTCAACCCTGCTACAGAGATGAGCATTAAAGATGCCTTCAGCGAGTTTTATGTTGTATCTTCTTTCATACAGTGTATCACAAAATTTAGTATTCATAATGAAGAACAGTCAAAAATCTAAATATTTTTTCGAAAATAATGGGAAATTATTTTTGATATTTTACAATAACATAAATAAAATATGTATCATATATTTTATATATATATATTTTATATATGATACATATACTTGCTAAAAAAAGTATCCGTACCTCTAAAAAAAATATATATATAAAAAAAAAAATATAAAAAAAAAAAATATAAAAAAAATTAATTAAGCTGAATTATAATTTTTTTTCTAATAAATTATTAAGCTATTTATTCCATGGATGGGCGCGTAAACTGTTTACGCTGTTTACGACTGCTGTTTACGCGTAAACAAACGTAAACGTAAACAGATTTCAATTGATGTAAACGTAAACATACAAGTAAACGTAAACAAGTTCATATTTTTCTGTTTTTCTTACTAGAATTAAGAAGAAATCAAAGAATTTGTTCATAATTTTTTTTTTATTTAAGAAAAACATAAATATAACTTGTGTATATATTTACAGCAAAAAACAAAAGAAATCCTTATTGTTGAGAAAATATACATATTTAATCATCATCACAAGGGATGTTATTCATTTTCAAGCTATAATAAATGTGTATAAATTTTTTTGAACGCTCAAAAGTTAGTCGGTTTCTTATATCAGAATGTATGTAGCTCCAGTTTGAGAAAACCCTTTCTATTTGAGCAGATGAAGCCGGTATGTTTATAAGTTTGCAAGCCAGAGAAGACAATGATGGATATTTTAAAGACGCCATGCGCCAAAACAATCCAGCATCATTGCCCAAATCTTTTGAGAACAACACATTGAAATAATCTTTGCGATTCAAAAACAAATCCAATTCACGCAAACCTTCACCAGTCAACTCTGCGAAAAGGAAACTTGTTACTGAATTTGTTTGTTTTGTAGAGAGCTTCTCTCTATCATAAAAAGGATTTAAGGAATATGCACTGAGGGCATATACATTAAGCGCTTGATCTTTGCGGTCACAAAATATTTTTTTCAAACTATTAGGTTCATTTAATGATAACCAGTAATTAACAGCTTCGGCTACACAGCAATTTGAGGATTGTACATTATTTAATAACGCGCAAACTGGGTCCAGTAAAGCGATTTCCTCCTCCACCCTTTCAAAAAGCATATCATCAAATAGGAGATTTTTTATGTCGTTTTTAACTTTTCGCGATGAGTCTGCAACCAACTGGCGTATGAATTTTACGTTATTTTTCAAACACAGGAAACAATCGCGCATAGAGCACCAACGAGATTCTGCAGGGATTTTGATTTTAGTACCACCTTTTTATTGATTAATTTTTCAAGGTCTGGGTGGCGAAACTCTTTCAAAATTTTTGTAACTTTGTTTGCGGTATCTTTATTCACTATATTTTTAGCAAGCAGATTAGCGACGTGAGCACTGCAGTTGTTATGCCAGATATTAACGATTTTGCCCATCCTGATTATATTAGCAGCGTTGTCTGAAACAACTGCATACACTTCAGTGCCGTACATTTCCTTTGCTAGTTCAATTGATTCATCAATGATCTCTGATAGCTTCTCTGACGTCTCACTTTCGCTTGATAAGTCCCACGCATTTAAAAATGCCTTTTCTCCACCAGCATTATGAAGCATGGTAACTACTAGCTTGCTATTACTCGCAGTATTTTTCCAGCCATCGATTAGAAGAACTGAGTCTAATCCAATTTGGTTGCTGGCTTTTACAATCTGCCACTCATATTCTTTATCCAATAAAGTTGTTGAAAGTGTTTTTCTGCTTGGTAAAACTTTGGAATAAGCTGGTCTTAATTTCTGTAGAAGATCTTTAAAATGCTTTGATTCAATAACGTTGAGTGGACTGTTGCATGGACTGTTGTTGTAGCCAGAGGCTACTAATTCATTAATTTCTTCCTCATCTTTTTTAGAGGTCTTATCGAGAAAGTTGTGCAACACGCCATTTTTCTTTGATTTAGGCTTTTTAAAATTTGGTGGTGTAGTGGAAGCTGATGATGATGATGATATCGCGGAAACTGAAGATAATGATGATGATATTGTGGAAACTGAAGATAATGATGATGATATTGAGGAAACTGGAGATAATGATGACGATGTTGTTGGAGTTGCTGACGGTGTGTATGTTGTTGGTGTTATAGATGTTGTCGATGATATCTTGGGAAGATCTGAAATCAATATTATTTCACAATCTTCATTTTGTGAAATATCCATTAAGGAAATATCAACACTGCTATCTTGATCCGTTATACAACTCATGTTCATATCATCCTTGTTGTTGTCCTCATTAGACTTCTTTCTACAACGATTTCTATTCATAAGGGTAGGCGTATATTAACCACATTTAGCACAAATATTTAAAAAGTAATAAAGCTCACCTATGCGCCTTTAATCTTTCTGTTGCAATGTTTGCTAGAGTTTTTCTGCAAAACAAGCATAGCGCTGTATATTTTCTTCCATTTTTGTGCAACTCAAAGCTTAAATCCACAAAAATATCTCTTTTGGCGTTATTGCAGGCCGACATTTTTATTAAACTTTACTGAATGCTTTGTAATTGTTGAAAAGTGTTGCCATGTTATGGCATTGTAAATGTTTTATGATAACTTTCAATAAAATTATTACCATATAGCAAGCTAAAAATAAATGAATAAATTATTTTATAATTTTTATTATTATTTTCAGTATTAAAACTTAAGTTGTGGCAGCTCTTTCACATTTCGTCAAAGGAATCAGCTGTTTCGTTTACGTGTTTACGTCTGTTTACATGTTTACGTCTGTTTACGACTGTTTACGTCTGTTTATGTCTGTTTGCGTCTGTTTACAGAGTAAACGTAAACAGCGTCTGTTTACGCGTAAACGCCCATCCCTGATTTATTCGATTTTAAATTTATTTAAAACAAGTTAAAATGTATAAGAAAAAGTATTCGTACTTTTGATATATTAATAAAAACAAGTAAAAGTGTTAAATCGGCTGTGCCCAATTTTTGGTACCTACCCTCCACATCGGTTTTATGTTTACATTAATATCTGGACTTATTGCACTATTTATAACAAATGTAAACAAAATATTTTAAAAAGCAACAATTTTTAAAATGTTTTAGAACGGTCTTCATCCTTTTGGACATATCCCGGCACAATGATGGCCGATTTACCCCATTTCTATCTTTCTATTTCGAACACGATATTTTTTAATATTTTGCGAACGTTATCTTCATGGGTGTCTTTGCCGAAGGATTCTGTGTTCTTATGTAGAACTAATTTTGGACGCAGTAATTAAGGGATTCTGTTTTCTGAAATGTGATTTCAGAGCATTTATTTGAATTAGTGAATTGAATTTGTTTATTTGTAGTAGAGCAGTATGTCGTTCAAAACTACAAATAAGCTAATTCAATTTTGTCAAAACCTCGTTCTGGTCGTCCCTCCAGAGCGCGAAAAACGACCGATATTCTATTATAAAAGATATGTTATTAAGTCAAATTAACTTTATACAAAAAAGTTTGTCTTCTACTACAAGA
Organism: Cordilura impudica; assembly: GCA_963682025.1. Taxonomy (NCBI): domain Eukaryota; kingdom Metazoa; phylum Arthropoda; class Insecta; order Diptera; family Scathophagidae; genus Cordilura; species Cordilura impudica. The sequence goes on along the minus strand of OY821519.1, from coordinate 27,684,922 downwards.
AAATATGTCTTTAGTTACCTTTAGTTACCATACTGCGTAATTTAAAATATTTTATTACTCTTTTTATTGATATTATGGACGCTTGTTCTAGCAAGTGTATTTTCTTTTCTAAAATCATTAATGCGGGTGCGTTATATATATTATGTATACCTCCAATAATATTACCCAAATAAAAACAGCTGTACAAACTGATGAAATAAAATATCTCCAGAAGTGAATTTATTTAATTTTTACAAAATGTTGTTGAACCTAAAGGCAATGTTACAAAGTACTAAACTAGTCATTTTTTATTTATTTTTAGTTAGGTAATTTTTAATGTTATTGAACATTTAAAATTTTGTCAGATTTTCCGAGTGACTTAGAAAAATTAGGTTAATCTTTTTGTTATTTTTTCGTATAAAAAATTGTAATATTTGTTTTCGTTAACAATTTAAAAAATATTTAATTTAATAGAAATACACAATTTCGCAATCAAAAAAAAAAATTCGTTTGTTTGAGGTGTTCTTCAATGTAGATGAATGGCGTATGTAGGTTTGTCCGATTTTTTGTTTGGTTCACTGCATATAATTGTAATTTTTATACACTTCACACCATTTTTACGATCCCATTAAGTGAATATATTCTTGATCCTTATAACAACTCGATTCGATATAGCGATGTCCGTCTGTTTGTTGAAATCACGCTCATTCCCAAAATAAACTATTTACCTGGGTAAAGTTATGATAACATTGTTTGTCATTATTTCGATTGTTATTGAAAATGGGTTAAATCGGATACCATTGTGCGGAGATATGTTCAAAAAGATGAAGACACTTCTAAAAAATTTTAAAAATTCAGTGTGTTTGTTGTAATAATTTAGTATAAAGTTGAACAAATTGTATACTTTTTCAAATATTTTGTTTACATTTGTTATAAAAAGTACAATAAGTCCAAATATTAATGTAAACGTAAAACCGGTACAGAAAATCGACACAGCCGAATTTAATACTCTGACTTGTTTCTTTTAATAACATTAATATTTATGGATAAAATTAATTCACAATTTTATTGCAGCTTTCCGAAACTAAAGAACATATTTTGTTATTTATAGTGTTTACAGCAGTTTTATTAACAGATTTTTTAGCTCAGAAACGATTTAAAGGGAATTCACTAAAATTTTAGGTTTAACCAAAAAAATTTTTATATCTATAATATTAATATGTAAGGCGATTTCTTTGACCGATGTCACTTTATCAGTTTTAATCTTATTTTGACCAAACATCCCTAATTTGAAAGGTATTTCTTTTTAGCTGTCCACCAGATTTACAGATTTGCACCGTCTGGAACATGTTCATTTAAACTTGCTGCTAACACAGACAATTTCCTAGTATTTGCACTCGAATTTCGAGGGCTGGGCTCTGCTAATAATTTATCCTACATCTTAGCTCTTGCACAGTATTTGGGACCCACGTGTACCAAAAAAATATTTAAACCCGACTGAAAACTAATACAAAATGGTTAAATGCAGCGATTTTTAACCCGGAACGTACCACGATGTGACTTTTAATGAAATTTTTCGATTTTTTTATATTATATTTCCAAAAAGTTTATGACCATTCTATATTAATAAAGAGCGCTTTTATATAAATGAATGCATTTAAACTATAAACAAAAACCAGGGACTGTAAGATATCCATTTTATCATAAAAAATTGATAATTTTTTCGATCAGAAATAAAATTAATTTTTATTATTAAACTCTTTCTTTTAACTCATACTCTGTGTCTGTCTGTCTGTCGTGGGTCAAACCCATTCCCCCTTATCGAATTGATCTGAAACTTAACCCATATTCTTGTTGTGACTACAGATTAATTTTGGGACGGAGTGATCTAAATGTCATTTCCCCTCATCCGATAAAAACTTTGTTTTTATGGGTTAGATTATTATGCTCTTGACAAAACATTGAAAGCTTTCTTTCAATTTTTGGTTTTTGGTTTCAATTTGTGTGTATCCATTATTTTTTAGAACAGCTTCACAACGACGAGGCTTGGAGATCTGGGATAAACTTCCGAAAAGCGCATATCTCCGATCGGTCTGAAATTTGGTACTCTAACGTATTTTGACCTGCTAATCACGAATATCATAGTGAAACTGGCCGTAAATGCCGTTTTTAGTATAAAAATAGGAAAAACCTTGTTTTTTCCGCTGTGCATTGCTGCACTATCCTGACCGATTTATTTAGATTTAAACTTCTACAGCGGAAAATAGTCAAAGTTCAAGGACTGCAGCGGAAAATATTTAGAGCGAAGCTACTGCAGCGTAAAATCTACAGATTGAAGCGCTACTACAGCGGAAAATATTCCGAGTGAAGCTACTGCTTCGAAAAGTTAAGCGACGAATTGTTTTCGAGTTCATAATTTTATTTGAATTGTATAATCTGTAATTCCCGCCAAATCATAATGGATCGGAATTATAACGTCTTACAATGGTTAAGCGACATTGAAATGATTCCTACCACAAGATATTGTGGCCTACATAAAAAGTACATGACGCTGTACAAATCACGATTGGGCTGTGGTCAGTTCGTTTGCCAAAGAAGAGGCAAATACAACCACAATGCAACCGTAGAAACAAATACACACACCACACACACAAGGAATGCTTATAGACTTTACCTCCACGTGGTGCATTCTGGGGAAAGCTAAAATTGTCTAAATCGGTCAGGATAGTGCGGCAATGCACAGCGAAAAAAACATTCTGGCCATTCCAATAGATTTTCTATGGGATTGACCATTCTGGCCATTCCAAAACACTAAGCGTATTAGCTTGTAGCAATTAAGTTACATTTTTGGAGGTGTGTTTTGGGCCATTGTCAGACCACTGGCCAATTTTCCTCCGCGTATGAATACATTACGTTATTTAGATTTTGAGTACCTTTTACCACATGAATTGGAGTCATTTCTTGGTCCAAAAAGAACGCCATTCCATAATATTGTCATCGCCAAACTCAAGTTTTATTTGTATGTTTTGTTTTTAGCCTTTTTCCCTTTGGACGTCGTAAAAACGTTCTTTAATCATTGCCTCTAAAACTAACAGAGAACAGTATTCCAATTCGGTCTTGACCAGTTCATGTGTTATTTAACAAAATTTATGCGAGCCAGACGATTTTCCTCTGATATCAGTGGTTTCTTCACAGGACAATAATAACCAAGGTCAGCCTCAATTTCTCGTAGAGAAACAGTTTGGGCACATATTTTGACTCCCTCTACTTTAACTCATGGTGTCCGCTTGTCTGCCGAAAAAACTTTGGATAGATTTTTAAACCTTTTCCCGTGATCCAATCGAGCTGAAACTTTACAGGCAGACTCGTGACGACGATAAAAAGATCTAACAACTTTTCGTTAAAAATTTAATTATATTATAATTTTGGATTTTTCGAAATATTAACAGTTTTTTTTAATTCTAATTTTTCATTTTCAGTCAATCAATTATTCAATTACATTATGGTTAAATTAATTTACATAGAAGGGTCTGATAAAAACTTAGTTTTTATGGGTTAGTTATACCCTATACCACTATGTGGTTTGGGTATAATGACTTTGTGCTGCTGTTTGTAACAACCAAAAATATTTGACCTACACCCATCTTTAATTATACCGATCGAATCAGAATCACTATCTGATTCGATTTATCGATGTCCGTCCGTCCGTCCGTCCGTCCGTCCGTCTGTGTGTCCATGTAAACCTTGTAATCAAACTACAGGTCGCAAATATGAATATATTTTGATGAAATTTGGTATATAAGCTTTAATCGGCCATGGGATGAACGCTATTGAAATCGGTGAGAATCGCTCCATGTTCAGACCTAGCCCCCATACAAATGACCCCTATAAAATCGTCATAAATTGACATAAGATCCAAATTGTCGTATAGATCTTAGCCAAATTGGGTTTGTATGTGTTTATTACATCAATTAATGAATAGTTCAAAAACGATCCCTATGGGACAACTCTTAGTCATAGGCCCCATATAGAGCTGCTTCCCGATCTTCACTTAAATCTATCAAAAATCAAAAATATTGCACTGATTATCTCAAATTTTGTTTGTATATATTTTCGCAAAATACAAGAGACTTTACCAACCATGGTCAGGATCGATCCATTTTTGGACCTAGTCCCCATATAGACATAGCATCCGATATGAACTTTTTCATATCTGCACAAAAAAAATTAATAAAAAATGCCACTCAAAATTGGTTTATGCTTATTTTCTATATCCAATTAGTTGGGCCTAAGCGAAAGGGTCTCTAAACGCATGGTATAGGGTATCGTAAAGTCGGTCTAGACCGACTATAATTTTCTTACTTGTTTTTTTTTAGTTTCAAAATGTTAGCATTTTTGAAATTTTTTAAACTCTCGTGCTATTAAATTATCCTGTCTTTGATTGCTTTTACGGGGACTGCCATCTAAAAGTTGAGTCGTCACTGTACCTCTTTCACATTTATTGATAATTTTTGAAATTATCAGCCCTGTTCTTGAAACCACTATCACAAAAAAACTCGTAAATGAAAAAATTCTTAAATTTACGAGTTTTTTGCTGTTCTAGGATTTCAATAAGAATATTTTTTCTTGTTTTAATTCACATAGAAAAGGTTTTGTGAAATCAAAACAAATTCCCTTTTTTGTACTACACAGGTCTTAAGACAAAACAATTGATATTTAAATTCTAACATGTTTTTTATTGAACTTTGTCATTATTTTAAAAAATTATACATTGATTTTAGGAAAAAAAAAACTATTTAAAAAAGTCTACATTTTGCGTTGATTTAAAAAAAAACTCGTAATCAGTAGTCAATGTTAATAAAACACACTTTTGGAGATGGTGTTGTTCTATAACTGTAATAAAAACTTTTTGTTTGCACAATCTATTTTCCATTATAATTTTTTCAATTATAACATAGATTCTTTATGTACTAATTATTACGAATAAACCCGGCCAACCAGAAAATGTGATGACATCTTTTTGTGAACATATTGTCATCAAAAAGGTTTGTACATTTTGTCAATGAAATTTTACTAACAAATTGTCACAATAATTTGTTGAAAAATTGTGATTGCTGTCCTAAACGACATATCACAAAGCGGGGGTTCACAATATTTTGACAAAAGTATGTAATTCATTTTGCTGACAATTTTGGTTGACAATTTGTTGACAATTTGTGGACATATATTTGTTGATGGTAACTTCGTGTTGTGAAGTTTCATTGTTTATACATATTTTACAGTTAATTCTCGAGAATCTATTACTGTTTTTATTACTGTGTGCACAATACGATGCGTAATATTATTTGATAGAAAAGGTATAATTTAAATAATTTTATTTAAAATATATAAATTAATAATATATAATTAATAATCAGTGACTTTATAAATTCAAATTAAGAAAAAGAATACACTGAGATTGATGAAATGCTGCCAATCAAAAATGTTGACGAATATAATGCCCTAATTTCAAGGTGTGAAATAAATTTCTTAAGGAATTTAAAATAATATTTCACCCAACTCAAATATTTTTATTTTTTTGCATATTTGAATTTCGAATTTTCTTTGGTGATGCCCAACTTATTTCAAAAAGAGAAGTCACCCTTAATGGATTGAAATTGAAGAACAAAAACAATTAAATGATCAAGTAAAATGTTATTTTAAAAGAAAAAATTTTTTTTTTACTTTCTTTATAATCTTAAGGAAAAACATGCAAAAATTACTTAAGGTTTTTTTGTGAAAGTGACTAAAGAACCATATGGCACCTCGGTTTCTAGATAACATATGGTTCTAAAGCTAACCCCCCCTATCTCACATCACACTGCAATTGTGAAATCGTTGTGTACGTATTATCAACGAAAAATTGTTCGAATTAGTCGAATCCATCGCCATTAACTTTTGTGCTCACTCACACTGCTCTGACTGCAATCTCATTTTTAAAATGTTGTCGAAGCGTAAACTTGAAAAAATTTGTTTACTTCTCTCTCTTATTTTTTTTTAAATAGAGTTACCGAGTTTATTATACAGGCACATGTTTAATGGAAAATGTTTACATTTATTATTATTAGTTCTATTTTAAAAATAGTTAATAATATTTATGCTCTATAATTAACAAACTTGCGTTTTTATATGCGCATTTCAAGAAATAAATCATAATAATAGATTTAACAAGTTAAAACTTTAATTACAATTTTGCAGAATCCAGTAAATTTGCATTAAATTTATAACAGGGTAACGTTAATCATCGTTAGTGGCAGCCACTACTCGCACGAAAAATTTGGTGCCATTAGTGTGACCACTGCGGAAAATGTGTGTGTATTAGTAAAAAAATGTGAGTGTATTGTGTTTTTCGAACTTGCAGTGGGATGTGAGATAGGGGGGGTAAACCATGTTTCATGTCATTTGATAATAAAAAATATGATTTAAAAAATCCTTCGAAAATATAAAATTTGTGTTTTCAAGAAACCCAAAATTTCAATTTCATGTTATTTCAAATTCATTCTTATTCAAATAACGTTTCAACAGGGCTGTATGTATTTATTCACAGAATATTCCTCACAAATTTTCTTTTGCTTAAGGCATGATTTAAATGATGATTTTTAACGACGTCGTTTTCCGACATCTTTTTTGTTTGTAGGCGAACGTACTTTGAAGTGGCAATTTCAGTTAGATCAATAATCGCTTACATTTTTATTTATTTTTTATTTAATATCTATGCGGAATTCCTTTAAACTGAATAAGTTTTAACTTAATACTTTTAAATATTGATACGTTCTGCTATTTGATTAGAAATTCTAAATATTCTACTCTTAATTATTTAAATATTAAATAGGTTTTTGTACCTATATAGTTTTTAAAATGATGATAAATTATTAAGTAGAAAAAAGATAAAATCTTATATTAAAATAATGTAAATTTGAAAGATACAACAGTACATTCGAAATTATCTTATTTTTAATTAGCAAGTAGCATCTTCATTTAATGTGTATTAGAGTAAAACATTTATAACTGTAGGAATTCCTATGTGATTTTGACTTTTGTATCCATCGTTATCGAAAAAAAAGGCTCAAATAAAAGTTTACTTACTTAAAATAATGTAAATAATATTTAACAAATAAATAAACTGAATTGAAAAATAACAAGTAAGATAATTATAGTTGGCCTAGACCGACTATACGATACCCTATACCATGGTTTAGAGACCCTATCTCTTCGGTAGAACTAATTGCATATAGAAAATAAGCACACACCAAATTTGAGTGGCATTTCATTAATTTTTTTTAGCTGCAGATGTGAAAAAGTTCATATCGTGTGCTATATTTATATGGGGACTAGGTCGAAAAATGGACCGATCCTGACCGTATTCCGTAAAGTCACTTATATTTTGAAAAAATATATACAAACCAAATTTAAGAAAAATCTGCAATATTTTTGTTTTTGATAGATGTAAGTAAAAATCGAGAAGCAGCTTTATATGGGGGCTATGACTAAGAATTGTCCTGTAGGGTTTATTTTTGGACTACTGATTAATGGGTGTAATAAACACATACAAATCCAATTTGACCGAGATCTATATGATAATTTGGATCATATGGCAATTTAAGTCGATTTCATAGGGGTCATTTGTATGGGGACTAAGTTTGAACATTAGCTTATATACCAAATTTCAGCTAAATATATTCATATTTGCGACATGAAGTTTAATTAAAAGGTTTACATGGACACACAGACGGATAGACGGACGGACATCGCTAAATCGACTCTGAAAGTGATTCTGAGTCAGTCGGTATAATAAAAGATGTTTGGTAGTTACAAACAGCAGCATAAAGTCATTATACCCAAATCAAATATTAGTATAAAGTATAAAAAAGCAATGTGAATTTACAATAATTCACACATATATTTTTATTAATGCGAAAAATAAACTAAAGCAGATTAAAACAAGTAAGAAAATTATAGTCGGTCTAGACCTACTATAGGATACCCTATACCATGCGTTTAGAGACCCTACCCCATAGGCCCAATTAACTGGACATAGAAAAGAAGCATAAACCAAATTTGAGTGGGATTTTTATAAATTTTTTTGTCTGCAGATATGAAAAAGTTAATATCGGATGCTATATCTATTGACTAAGATTTATATGATAATTTGGATCTTATGTCAATTTAAGTTGATTTCATAGGGGTCATTTGTATGGGGGCTAGGTCTGAACATGGACCGATTCTCACCAATTTCAATAGCGTTCATCCTATGGCCGATAAAAGCTCATATACCAAAATATCATCATCAAAATATATTCATATTTGCGACCTGCAGTTTGATTACAAGCTTTACATGGACACACAGACGGACGGACGGACGGACGGACATCGTTAAATCGAATCAGATAGCGATTCTGATTCGATCGGTATAATTAAAGATGGGTCTAGGTCAAATAGTTTTGGTAGTTACAAACAGCAGCACAAAGTCATTATACCCAAACCACATAGTGGTATAGGGTATAAAAAGACAAGCAACTAAAAATCATCGTATGAATGCAATATGTTTTTGGTAGCAGCTTCAAAAGGGAATAAAGAAAAACGACGTCCTTAAAAATCGTCGTGTGAATTGGGCCTATGATCAGCAGTAAGATTTTATCCATTTTTCTGGTTTTTATTTCTTCGAAAAACTCTATTCTTTCCATTATTTTATAATAATTAACTCTAAGATGAATACATTGAAAAAATACAATTGTTTTTAAATATTTAAACAATTGTTAAGATTTTATACATTTTCTTTCAAACCATTTTCTATTTTTATTGTTTTAATCAATGCTTTAATCTGGTATACACTGTATCACAAAACTAAGTATGCACTTCATACAGTGCACGAATATTAGAATCTTACTTCGCTTTTATCTAATGACAATTTTTAAATTCTTATTTACACTTGCTAATATATTAATAACAAAAACAAAAATTATAACTGTTTAATACGATCCCGTTATTTTTTGTGGTGACTTTTCTTACAAAATATCAATATTGTGCTCACAAAAGTAATTATGCACAGATTTATAATCAGTTTGTTAAGCGACTTTAATGAAGACGGGATCATTTTTTATAGATTACAACGACTCTATGCAAATAAAAAACGCTAAAATAAATTGTTTTTGTAATTAAAATAAATTTTCGCAAACATGGCTCCAAGAGGCACGGAATTATCTAAAGATTTAAAGGATGTTATTAATAAATTCTACAAAGAAAAAAACTCTCAAAGAAAAATTGCCAGCATTGTTGGCAAAAGCAGTGCTACTGTACAAAAAGTAATTGAAAAGTTTAATTCGGAAGGTTCCATGGAAATTAACCACATTCAGGGCGCCCCAGAGTGTTTACTAACCAAGAAGATAGGATCATTGTCAGAAAATTTAAAGCAAACCCTAAGAAAAGTGCTCCAAAAGTTCAAGCGGAAATTGAAAAAGAAATTGGAAAATCCTGCAGTCCTGAATCTATTCGCCGTGTGTTCCGTAGAGCTGGATATCATGGTCGAGCTATCAGAAAAAAGCCATTCATTAGCCAAGTAAACTGACGGAAGAGAGTAGATTTCGCTAAGGAGTATATAAACCGCCCAGAAACATTCTGGAACACCGTAATTTTTTCTGATGAGAACAAAATAAATATTTATGGATCGGATTGGCGTGATAAAATTTGGAGAAAGCCAAATTGCGAATTAGAACCAAAGAACATGACTGGCACGGTGAAACATGGTGGTGGTTCAGTCTTAGTTTGGGGGTGCATGGCGGCATCTGGGGTCGGAAAACTCGTTTTTATTGACGGAATTATGGACAGGTATTTGTACCTCAATATTCTGAAAGAAAATTTGAAAGAAAGCGCCATACAATTAGGATTGGCAGATACATTCATATTTCAACAGGAATGGCTCTTGTATAATACAAAACAACTTAAAACTCCTCCTCAATCTCCTGATGTTAATCCCACAGAGCACAGACATATGGGATCATTTTGGTCGCCAAATACGAAAACATGAGATAAAAGGAAGAGATAATCTCAAAAACATTATCATGGAAGAATGGCTAAAAATTTCACTCACTATTAATTTCATATAAGCTTTAAGAGAAACGCTGTCGTTTCTATAACAAATCTAAAAAACGTATATAGTGCATAATAACTTTTGTGATGTTAAATTTACACATTTTGATCTGTATATCATATAAATTACACAACTTGAAGAATAATAACTAATTTTTTGTTAATATAGAATTTTGCTTTTATTTTTAATTTAATTAAAATAAAATTTTTCTGTTTCAACCAACATAAAGGCTTATTTTTTTTCAATATATATAATTTATTCAACTGCATACTTATTTCTGCGATACAGCGTACATAGAAGTTGAAAAATTTCCATTGTGTGCTCATCACTAAAAAATATACTTATTTTTCGTTTTATTTTTTTATTTTTTTGTAACAAACAGTGTTGCCATTTTAGCATTTTAGTTGCTAGATTTAGCAACTTTTTTTGTCGTTTAGCATCCAAAATTTATGAAAAGATGCTAGATGCTAACTTAGCATCTTTTATTAATAAAAAGTTGCTTTTAGCATCTTTTTTTTTTGAATTATTCATTAATTTTAAATACAGAATTTTAATTTTAATGGTATTGATATGTTTTAATTTCTCAAAGTGTAATACGAGAATTTTGTGTACTATCCTTTTTACCACTCTGCTCGTTTCTTTCAACAAATATAACAAAACATTTTGAAATAGAAGAATGTAAACACCAACAACAGTTTTTAATGAATTAAAAATATTATTGCATTAAAAAAATGGTAAAATTTTCAATACAAAACACATTAAACCGGATAAAAGAGCCGATAACCCATATATTAGAAGAGTTTAAATTTAGATCATCTGAAACAGAAAAAATTCAAGTCCAATGGAGTTTTATCACAGTACAATATTGGGATACAACACTGAATACAACCTCTTTATGGATTGAAGTTAACAAAAATTCTATTGGCGAAAATCCATTTAAAGAATTATCCAATTGCTTTAGTTAAAAGCAAATTTTGATATTATAATAAAATCCGAGTTGTTCTGTAATACGTATAAAAGAAGGTTTGAAATTGAAAAATGGGCACTGTTACACTTACAAAATACCGAGCGATGTCGTTGATAAAAGTCGATCGCCATAAAAATATCAGAGCCAAGAAGAACTTGAAGATGAAGACATCACAGAAATATTATATTCCATAAACCAATTATTGTAATATAATCGTATCTTTTGATAATGTAAATTCTGTTATATTTGAAATTAAAAAAAATCTGTCTAAAATTAAAAACATTCAATTTAAAATTAAAAAAACTCAATTTGATGTTTAAAAAAATTACAGATAAAATCCAAAATAATTTTAATTAAAATTTAAAAAATATAAATTGAAACTTATTTTTATATTAATTTTTCGATTTAAATATCAAAAAATTTATAAATAAGTATTTAATTTTTCAATATAAAGGTAATGAAATTTAAAAAAAAATTTAGCATCTTTTTTTAGACTCCAGTACGTTTTAACATCTTGCAATGTTTGCAATTTAGCATCTTTACAATTTCAAATTATGGCAACACTGGTAACAAATTTGTTATTTTTCGATAGAGAACACAGCAAAGAGTGATTTCGCAAAAAAAGAAAAACATAATTTTATTAAGAAACAAATTGGCAAATTTAGTTTTGTAAACGTTTTCAATTTATTGTCTCCCACTGTAAATGAAATAAAAAAAAACTGTATAAAATAAGCTATAAAAAATATAACTTTCCATTTAGAGAATTTTTCTCACTTCGACTTCACATTATAACATTTAAAAAAATTTACGTACATGTTGCCCATATTTTAACCCTTACACAAATTTTATCAACACTGATGCAAAATGCTTTATAGTTTTTTAAAAAGCCCACCACAAAACCCAAACCATTACATACCAAGCACATCAGTAGTTTTGTATGTCTCTATTCCAGTCGTTCCTCTTGGCAAGTAGCATGATGAAAAAGATGACTCCAAAACAATTGTTGTGACAAGCTTACATTCAATACGCTTTCGCTGTTTGTAGACGTTGGATGTTTTGAACGGTTAAATGAGGAGTTAACGTATTTTGTTTTTTTTAACGTATTTAAGATCAAGTTAATTGAAAATTAAGTTTTTTAGGCTCGTTTTAAGCTAAACGAACGAAAGAATAACAAGTGGAACGAACGGTTTAAGAGAACTGCTGAAATCTACGACGGTGTGTTTTCGTGTGTGCATATGTGTGTTTAATGTGCTTTGCGCTCGGTTGATTTGACTAAAAAAAAAACAAAAAAATAAAAAACAAATTACAAATTTTTTTTTATTGTTACTCTTCGCGGTGATCGATTTAAAGTTTGTGATTTTGAAAATGAAAATGTAAAGCTGGTGTTGTTGTAATAAAACACTTGCACAAAAGTTTATGAGTTATTAGGTTATAATTTATTGGATTTTTATTTCAATATACAATTTCAAATTTGAGATTTTATAACGAAATTTGTACAAAAAAAAAAAAAAAATAAATAAATAAAAATAACGAAATAATAAAAAGTGAAGTAAATTGTTATGAATAAAAATAAAATATAACTAGCAAAAGTGATTTGAAAAAAAGAAGTAAAAGTAACACAGATACATACAACCGAAAAACTGCAAATGTGCTTGTAAAAAGGATTTCAGAACTTAAGAGGTACTTTAAACCTATTATTTTTAAATTTGTTTATGTAATTATAAAACTTGCTTTTAAGGTCGTCATATATATGTAGTTTATTTGATTTTTTACTTTTGTTTTGTTTTAATTTTCTCTTTTTTCACTTATTGTTTTTCTTAAGATCAAGTCACATTCTTTGTAAGTCTTGATCTTGTGACACGCATTTTTATTAACTGTTTCTTACATTACATGTTCTTGTCTACACAACATTTTGCATTTATGTATTTACTTTTACTTTATATGGCTTGTTTTGAATCGTCTGCTTCTTACGCCTTAAACACATTTAAAGCTACATGCTGCAATCAGAATGTTTTTTCTAAAGCACGGACAAATTTATAAGGCGTTTTTATATATATTTTTTCTTTGGAAATTCTTTCAGTGATTAGGTATATTATTATGGTAGCGCAACAAACTACAATGGTACTTTTAACGTTCCATTTTTGTTAAATATGTTACACAATTTTCTGACGATCTCGTTTTGCTTTAATGAGTGCAGTTGGATTTTTGTAAAGAAGTATTAAAAATAATATTAAATATAGCTTTAAAGTTATAATCAATATAATGTTACTATTGATTGGACGCATTATTGGCTCATCGTACTTTGTTTGGTGCAGCTCTAGATGGAGACTTCTTAAAAATTGTCTATTCCTATTTAACTTCCCATAAGACAAATGTAATAAAAACAAGTAAGAAAATTATAGTTGGTCTAGACCGACTATACGATACCCTATACCATGCGTTTAAAGATAGGTCTCAGGTCCAACATATTGCATATAGAAAAAAGGTATATAAGCCAAGCTTGAGTGGGCATTGTTATTAATTTTTTTATCTACAGAGAAGAAAAAGTTCATATACTGGATGCTATATTTATATGGGGACTAGGTCAAAAATGGACCGATACGTACCATATTTGGTAAAGTCATTTATTCTTTGCAAAAATATATTCAAACCAAATTTGTGAAAAATCTGTTCAATAATTTTGTTTTTTGATAGATTTAAGTAAAGATCGGGAAGCAGCTTTATATGGGGGCTATGACTAAGAAATCTCATACAGGGTTTATTTTTGGACTGCTGATTAATGGGTGTAATAAATATAAACAAACCAAATTTGACCATGATCTACATGATAATTTAAGTGTTATAGCAATTTAAGTCGATCCTGTAGGGGCCATTTGTATGGCTGATGAAAGCTTATATAAAGGGTCCGCCAAATAATTTTTTTTTTTTTTGAAAAATGCTATAAAAAACTACTGAATATTATCTCAAATTTCTTTTTTTTTTATTTGAAAGTACAATCCTTCCGGTTAATAATGGAAAATAATTTCGTTCAAATGGCTGCCGCGGCTGGCATGCAGTAGCCTACACGATCGGTCCATTTTTTAAGCACATTATCGATTGTGTGCAGCAGTATTTCACCAATGGCTTCACGAATATTGTCCTTTAAAGCGTCAATTGTCTCTGGCTTGTTGGCGTAACACTTATCTTTGAGGGCACCCCACAAATAATAGTCCAACGGTGTCAAATCGCAGTTCCGAGGTGGCCAAACGACATCAGCTCTGCGGCTGATAATGCGATCTTCAAAAACAGGGCGCAAAACATCGAGTGTAGCTTCGGCTGTGTGGCACGTAGCGCCATCCTGTTGAAACCAAATGTTGCCAATATCCTCCTCTTCAATTTTTGTGAACAAAAATTCGTTCAACATGGCCCGATAACGATCGCTATTGACTGTAACGGCCACTCCTTGCTCATTTTTGAAGAAGAATGGCCCAATTATGCCTCTGGACCAAAATCCGCACCAAACAGTGACTCGTTTTGGGTGTATCGGCTTTTCAATGTATGCGTGCGGGTTTTCTGTGCCCCAAATAGGACAATTTTGCTTGTTTACATACCCGCCAAGATCAAAATGAAAAGATGATTTTTTTTTGTGGCAAAATCGGCATCTGTAAGTCGATCGCAGGCCCACTTAGCGAAGCGAAAACGCATTGGATGGTCAGTTGGCTTCAACTCCTTAACCAATTGGACTTTGTATGGCGTCATACCAAGGTCTTTATGCAAAATTCGTCTCAATGATGGCTGCGAAATGTTCAATTCTTGAGAACGACGGTGAATTGATGTTGATGGCGCTTCACGCACACTTTCTACCACAGCAGCAATATCTCGGGTGTACGCACTGTTTTTGGCTTTTCACACTTTGGTTTATCGATGAGGATGCCAGTTTCTTTCACTTTTTTCACAAGATAACGAACATACGGAGCTGACGGTGCTTCTCTTCTTCAAAAATCCGTACGCAATTTTCGCACACATTCTGCAACATTACCATGATTTTCAAAGTAATGTCGCAATATTTCCCAGCGTTGTTCAAGCGTATACACAACCATATTCGTTCAGCGGAAGGATAAAACTAATTATCTGTCAAATCAGACATGAGCTAAGTGTTACCATTCACGAAATAAGCATTAGTTGAAAACAAAAACGGCGGACCCTTTACAAAATTTTATCAAAATATACTCATATGTGCGACCTACAGGTTGATTACTACGTTTATATGGACACACAGACAGACGGACAGACTCTAAATCGACTCAGAAAGTGATTCTGAGTAGACCGGTTGGGTACTCAACCAATATCATCAATTAAATTGTTGATGATATCCATTAAAATTGTTTGCCACTCTGAATTAACTGCCTCTATGAGATCTGCCTTGTTTGTGTAATTTCGTTTCTCATAGATTTTCTATAGGATTAAGATCTGTTGATTAGGCTGACCATTCCAAAACAATAACTGCATTAGATGTTCCGTTACAATTTTGTGGGTGTGTTTTGGACTATTGTCAGTTGGAACCTCCTGGCCAGGGGCATATTTTTCTCCGCGTTTGGATATTTTACGTCATTTAGAATTGGCCTGTATGCAATTCCAGTTAAAGTATCTTCTACTACATGAATTGGGCCCGCTCCTTGGCCAGAAAACAACCCCATATCAATATAATGCCACCACCAAACTTAATTGTTTTATTTGTATATGTTGGGTCCGGTCTTTTTCCCTTTGGTCGTCGTACCAACTTTCTCGCATAATGTTCTCTGAAAAGAGAATTCCGTCTTGACCAGTTCATGTGTTCTTTAGCAAAATTTATGCGAGTCAGACGATTTTTCTCTGATATCAGTGGTTTCTTTCCAGGACGATGACATTCAATTGCTCGTCGTGATACAGTTCGAGCACATATTTTTTTAAATTCAGATTGTTAATGACCTCTTTATGTAGCATTTTTGGACATTTTTAAGTCTCTTGCTATTAAATTAACCTGTCTTTAACTGGTTTTACGGGAGCCGCAGCCCAAATATTGAGTCGTCACTGTACCTCTTTCATGATGTTTCTTGATACGAGGGCGGCTCAATAAGTCCGTGACTTTTAGAATGAAACGCAGTTTTTTTTTTGCAAAAAAAAATTATTTTTCAACATAATCTCCTTTTAGCTCAATACACTTATGCCGTTTTCTTTTCTGACAAAATGTGTCGCCCTTTTTTGCCCTTTTTTCGAAAGGTGTATTTTTTTATGTATTCTGAATTAAGAGCAACCTTATCTTATACATCAATCGAAAGGTCTCAAAGTCGAGCCCTCGCAAATCACAAAAAATTTCAGCCATTGACTTCTTTCAGGTCATAGTGTGAGCATATTTTCCCATTGATCCCCTTTTTTTGAATATTTTCACCCTATGACTTCCAAGAGGATAATAATCAAAATTTTTTGCAGTTATGAACACAGCACTTTGAGACCTTTCGATTGATATATAATATTAGGTTGCTCTTAATTCAGAATATATAAAAAAATACACTTTTCCAAAAAAGGGCAAAAAAAGGCACGACATTTTTTGTCAGAAAAGAAAACGGCATTAGTCCAACGTTTCTCCAATTTTTGTATCCCTTCCAAAAAATAGGATTTTAGATAGGTCCATAAAATAGTCATTTGTTTGATCAATAATTTCATCGTTGGAGCTAAAGCTCTTTCCACCAAGCCATTTCTTTAGGTTTGGAAATAGGAAATAGTTACTGGGGGCTAAATCCGGAGAATATGGCGGATGAGGTACCAATTCGTGGAATTTTGTCATTGAGACTGCACACGTGTGCACCCATGCATTATCTTGATGAAAAAGAACTTTTTTCTTGGCCATATGGGGTCGTTTTTTTTTAAATCCTCGTTAAATCGGTCCAATAAGTTGACATAATATTCGCCGTTTATTGTTTTTCCCCTTTTGAAGGTAATCGATATGGATTATCCCTCGTGCATCCCAAAAACCTGTTGCCATCACCTTATTGGCCGACAAACTTACCTTGGCCTTCTTCGGAGCCGGTTCACCCGGAGAAATCCATTGTTTAGAGTGTTGTAATGGATCCATGTTTCAAAACGCCGCAAAAACTCATTCAAATTGCGGTTAAACAACTCCAAACAATCCTTTGAAGTTGTCACACGATTACGTTTATGGTCAATTGAGAGCAAACGCAGCACTCATCATGCAGACAGCTTTCTTAAACCCAACTGATCATTTAAAATCGAAACCACACTGCCATTTGAAATGCCTATGGCATCAACAATCTCACGCACTTTTACTCTTCGATCGGCGAACAGCATATCGTGGATTTTTTTCGACATTTTCGGGTGCATTGACCACCTCAGTTGGCCGTCCAGAACGTTCAGCGTTATTTGTATTCGTGCGATCACAACGAAAGTCAGTAAACCACTTTTTTATTTTTTACCATTGAAATCGATGGTGCAGAGTCCCCACAGTATTTATCAAGCTTTTCCTTTGTTTGATTGACTGTTTTTTTTTCGCAAAAAGTAATGTTTAATGAGCACTCAAAATTAACTTTTTTCCATTAAAAAAAACCACGAGGTTGTATGTTTTGAACAGCTGTTAAACGCAAAGTAAATGACAGAACTTGCTCAAAATTTTATAGTAGTCTATAACAGGTGGTACTTGATGGGAGCTGTGCTGCATTTCATATAACTACGAGGGAAGTTCGAAAAGTCACGGACTTATTGATCCGCCCTCGTACTTTTTAAAATTATGGATTTACTTATAGAATATACATATGTATATCGCAAATTTGCTTTTGCTTAAGACCAGCAATAAAGTCATCTATTATTCTCGTTTTTAACGCTTCTCAAAACTTTATTCTTGTTATTAATTAAATATAATTACATATTTGTAAAATTGAAAAACACAATTGTGTTTAGAAAAAATTTGAAAGAAAATGTCCGAATATATATATATATTTAAATAGGTTGTATAAATTTTTTTAAATTTGATCTTCTATTTTTACTGTTTTAATCATCATTGTTTTGGCATTACTAAAAAATCTTTTTCATTTGTCTTTTTTGTAATTGTATTTTTTGTAACAAGTTTCTTATATTTCGATAGAGAACACACCAAAGTGTGATTTCGCAAAATACCCAAATTTATGAATTAACGCGAAATTATTAAATAACAAAATTAGCAAATTCTGAATTTGGCAAAAGTTTCCAATGTATTGTCACCCACTGTATAATACCATTTTTCACTCGAACCCATAGATGTTGCTAGTTTTCAAAAACCGGAAAGCCATATTTTATAAAGCCTAATAGTCTTTCTATTTTCTAATTGCAGTTATCGCCTGTAGCCAACGTTGTGGCTTACTGTAACTTAGTCTCTCATATTGTCATCATACCAACCACATAACAACAAGTGTAACTGGTCTTGTTTTTCATGCCCCATGTTGTTTCATCTTCTTTTATTCGCTTTTTTCTCGTTTAATTTCTATTTACCAGGTTAACAACAACTTATCGTTTTGTATTATTATTATATCAATTCATGTTGATCTTTGCATTGACTACAATAACAATAACAATACCAAAGAAGTGAAAAGTACTTTTGACATTTATTTAAGATCTCATTACAGTTCCTGTTTTAAGTTACACGTTTTTATTGTTTCATTATGCGCTTTTTATTACGCGATTGAAAGTGAATTAGCCACAAACATGAACTAGACTTTCTTTCGTTTAATGACTTTTGGCTTTTTTTATAGCTTGTATCTAGTTGTAATCATGTGAAGTTTTGTTAATTCGTTAAAGTTCTGCTGAGTCAGATATATGAGGCGAATTTTTTGATCAGAATTCTTTAAAATCGGGATGATGACAAACTTATGGCGTTTTCTTTTCTGGCAAAAATGTCACACGTTTTTCCCCCTTCGCACTTTTTTTCTCTTTTTGTGTTCTTTTCTTAAAAAATGTAAACCTTGCGAAGGGGTAACGTGTTCTTTTCTAAAAATGTTGCACTATAAATATGTGAAAAAGGTGCATTTTTCGCACTCCAAAAATCCAGAGGGGGAGAATAACACGATAAAACTGCTGACATTTGTGCTGTTTATAAATGTGTATTTGTGTGAAGAAACAAAAAAAAAAAATAAGGAAAAGTGTAATTTTTATTGTTTTGTTTAAAATAAATTATTAACATGGAAAATATCAGTTTTTTTTATTTTTATTTTTCCTTTTTGGTGTCCAATAATAAAAATGTCAACAGAATCAGCTGTTCATTAAAAAAGTGTTGCATAGTTTTAATTTTATGTTCTATTTTGACCATTAAAAATGCAGCATCTTTAATATGTGAGGCAAACATTATAAAAATGTAACATTATAAAGTGTAACATATTTTTTCAGAAAAGAAAACGCTATTAGCTTAATTATATTTACGATTTTTCCGCTTTGAAAAGTACCTTTAAAAAGTACCTAATCTTTCTTTACAGCAAGTACATATATCGACCAAGTTTCAGATTGATAGTCTCTCCGTGACTGTGCGTGACCATGTGTGACTATGCGTGCCTAAGTCAAAGTAAATCTGTTTTTCATAGCAAGTGTATGGCCCAAGTTTCAGATCGATGGGATGAGGGGAAATGACATTTAGATCACTCCGTGACTATGCGTGACTACGCGTGACTGTGCGTGACTACCGCAAAATTAATCTGTAGTCACAACAAGTTTATGGGCCAAGTTTCAGATCAATTGGATTAGGGGGAATGGGGTTAACCCACGACAGACAGACAGAGAGTACGAGTTAAAAGAAAGAGTCTAAAACAAGTAAATTTTCTTTTAAAAAAGTACCTTTTCTTTTAGAAAAGTATCTTTTCCTGTAAAAAAGTACCTTTTCTTTTAAGAAAGTACCTTTCTTTTAAAAAAGTATCTATTTTAATAAGTAACTTTTCTTAAAAAAGTTTATAGAAAAGTTTTGTTTTAAGTACATATTTTAAAAAAAGTAAATTTTCTTTTAAAAAAGTACCATTTCTTTTAAAAAAGTACATTTTCTTTTATAAAAAGTACATTTTCTTTTAAAAAAGTACCATTTCGTTTAAAAAAGTACCTTTTCTTTTAAAAAAAGTACATTTTCTTTTTAAAAAGTACCTTTTCTTTTAAAAAAGTACCTTTTCTTTTTAAAAAGTACCTCTTCTTTTAAAAAAGTATCTTTTCCTGTAAATAAGTACCTTTTCTTTTAAGAAAGTACCTTTCTTTTAAAAAAGTATCTTTTTTAATAAGTAACTTTTCTTAAAACAAGTTTATAGAAAAGTTTTGTTTTAAGTACATATTTTAAAAAAAGTAAATTTTCTTTTAAAAAAGTACCATTTCTTTTAAAAAAGTACCTTTTCTTTTATAAAAAGTACATTTTCTTTTTAAAAAGTACCTTTTCTTTTAAAAAAGTACCTTTTCTTTTTAAAAAGTACCTCTTTTAAAAAAGCATCTTCTCCTTTAAGAAAGTACCTTTTCTTTTAAAAAAAAGTACCTTTCGTTTTAAAACGTAGCTTTCCTTTTAAAAAAGTATCTTTTCTGTAAAAGTAAGTTTTCTTAAAAAAAAGTAAATTTTCTTAAAAAATACATTATATAAAAAATTTACTTTTTTACAGTAAATTTTTTTTGAAGTACTTTTTTTTAAAGTACTTTTTTTAAAGTACCTTTTTCAAAAGTACCTTTTCTTAGAAATTCACCGTTTTTATAAAGTACCTTCTTAAAAAGTACCTTTCCTTAAAAATGTACTTTATCTTAAAGTATTATCTTTTCTTAAAAAGTAAATTTTTTTTAAAAACGTACAGTTTTTGAAAAAGTAATTTTTTTTAAGTACCTTTTTTTAAAGCATCCTTATTTACTTTTCTTTTCAAAGATTATCTTTTTTTTAAAAAACTTCCTTTCTTAAAAACTTAATTTTTCTTAAAAAGCACCTTTTATTAAAACAAGTACCCTTCTTAAAACAGTACATTTTCTAAAAAAGTACCTTTTCTTAAAAAGGGCTTTTTATTAATAAAGTAAATTTTTTTTGATAAACACATTTTCTTAAAAAGTACCTCTTCTTAAAAAAGTACCTTTTCTTAAAAAGTAACTTTTCTTAAAAAAAGTATTTTTTCTTGAAAAAGTAAATTAATATAGTCCACACCACTGTACAGAGGCTAAATATCAGTCCATTTGTAACTCATCGAAAAAAGAATTTGCGGCCCCAGAAAGTATATCTTCTATAATGTTAATTGGCTAGGCGATTTTTTGTGGCCGATGTTTTGTTCTACCGTTTTGTTCCGATTTTGACAAAACGTACATTTTTTGAAAGGTATTTCTTTTTAGCTGTTCACCAGACTTAGATATTTTAAAATTTTTGCCTTTATTTTGAGTAAATTACTTTTAAAGTTGCTACTAACACATACATAAAATTGTACATATGCTATGTGTGTGTTTATTAAGTTTGTTTTCTTGATTCACAATAATAATAAACCAAAAAAGTGTTGGTTTGTGAATTGGATAAGTTGAAAAAAAGTTGCTTAGAATTGGCACTCGAATTTCCAGCGCTGCAATATGCTAGCATATTCTTGATTATTATAACAACTTAAGTCGATGTAGTGATGCCCGTCTGTCCGTCCGTCTGTTTGACCGTCTGACTGTTGAAATCACGCTCATTTACAAAAGAACACATTTACCTGTGGAAAGTTATGATAATATTATTTTTCACTATGTCGAGCAGGTGCAAGATATGTCCAAAAATATGAAGGCACCTCCAAAAATGCTAAAAATTCGGTATGTTTGTTGTAATAATTTAGTACAAAATTTACCAAATTGTTTACTTTTTCAAATATTTTGTTTACATTTGTTATAAATTGTGCAATAAGTCCACATATTATCAGATATTCGATACAGCCGAATTTAACAGTCTTACTTGTTTTTTTTTTAAATTATATTTTCTTAAAGACTTCCTTCCGTTCTAGAAACAAATACCTTTTTTAAGTTTTTTTTTTTTAAAGTATTTATTAATAACGTACACTTCCTCGAAAAGTACATTTTCTTAAAAAAACTATATTTTTTTAAAAAAGTAACTTGTCTTAAAAAAGTACCTTTACTTAACAAAGTTCCTTTTCTTAAAAAAGTCCTTTTTTGTTAAAAAGTAAATTTTTCCTTAAAAAAGTATATTTCCTTAACAAGTACCTTTGTTAAAAAATTAAATTTTTATAATTTTTTTATAATTAAAAAAAAATCCTTATTTAAAAAATTACTTTTTTTTTTTAAGTAGGAGTACCTATTTTAAAGTACTTTTTTTAAACTACCTTTTTTCAAATAAACCTTTTCTTAAAAAATAACCTTTTTTGTGAAAAGTTTTATTTTTTCAAAAGTATAATTTTTTTAAAAATAAACCTTGATTTAAAGAATCTCTATGGCTTTTCTTAAAAAAGCAGCTCTTCTTAAAAAAGTGCCGTTTCTTAAAACAGCTTTTTTAATTCGATTCAGGTTATTATCACATTAGATGATCAACTTTATATTCATATGAACAGCATTAGAGACTATGTCCGACATTTTGATTAATGTTGTGACCGACATTAAAAACCTACAGTTTAATTTGTAAAATTTCGATTTAGTTTAGACTAAAACGTACAAAAAGAATACAATATTCAAACTTTTACCCTTAAGAGATTTACGAGACGACCTACACAATACAGTTACTTAAGTTATGGTAATTATATGGTAAAAAAAACAATTTGAATGTAAAGCACGGTTCACATTAATTAATATAAACAATACTTTATATAATTCAGTTATTTTAGCATGTGACCTTGCCGAATTTTCAAGGTATTTGTGCACAATTTTTATTTAGGAATTTATTTTTCCATTAATTATTTTTCATTCGAATTCTAAAAATTTATAATTTGTTTTTATACTTCTCTATAATTCAAAAAATGCCTGCCTTTTTGGTTTGTAATACTAATTTTAAAATTCCATCATTTAATTCAAGAGTTATGGCCACCAAAATAAGTTGCTATAGCAGTGAACCGTTTTTTAGTTGTTAATTTATGCACAGGCTTCAAAAAGTGTGTATTTTAACGAGTCACTTTCACTTCTATGACAATCTTAACAATTAATATTATCATTTAAATTTTCTCCTATAACCGTACCCATGAATAATTTGTTATTAAAATAGTTCTTTCACCATAAAACAGCTGTCAGAACATATTCTAAGACATTAAATTTTTGCCTCGTTCTACAACTAGTTCTTGGGGAAACACTTTAATTTTCAAGCAAACTAACCTGGGACACTCAAACGCCGGATCAAACCCTTAACTTCAATTATAATTACTCTTGAATATATTTTCACTTCCAATTAATTGGAAGTGGAACTTAATCGAAATTTTTATTTTTAGGATATTTTTTTGCTTTTATTCTCTTTCACAAGAGAACTTAATTTTTTTATTCTACGGGGATTCACAGAAAATAAAATTCAATGAATTGATGTGTAAAAAAGTTCTTTTCTTGTGCATAATTTTAAAGTAATTAAACGAGAATCCTAAAAAATAATGAAATCAAGCAAAATTCTCTAAAGTTTTAATGAAACATTAAATTATCCGGAATTTTCGATTATCCGGAGTACTCTCATCCCCAACTATTCCAGATAGCAGGGATTTTATTGCATTTTTTACTCCATACCAATATATGATAACGAGTATAAAGGCCTAGTTAGCCACACGTAACCTTAACGAAACGTCTCAGCTGATTTTTTATGTTACATGAAAAGCATTTAGAGCAGTTACCGAATTCAACTGCCACGTAACCGGAATGTCCCAATCTGTTGAAAATAGATTTTTGCTACGTTTGTACGTGACATTTGTGAACAGCTGATAAAGTTTGGTTAATTTTACACAGCAACATGCTGGTTCGTTTTTTACGTTCTATAACTGCACTAAATGACAACGTTACATTTACGGCACAGAAACATTTTAATAACGTGTGGCTAACTAGGCCTTAACGAGTTTGTGTTGATGTTTGAAACTACCAAAAATATTTGACCTTGACTGATCTTTTATTAACCGATCGACTTATGTATACTTTACAATCAAACTACATGTCGAATGAATATATTTTGATAATACATATATAAGGTTTTATCGGCCATAGGACGACCGCAGTTGAAATTGGTAAAAATCAAAATATATTCATATTTGCGACCTGCAGTTTGATTAAAATGTTTACATGGATACCCAGACGGACGGACGAAAGGACTAACATCTCTAAATCGACTCAGAAAGTGATTCTAAGTCTATCGGTATAATAAAAAATGGGTCTAGGTCAAATATTTTTGGTACTTACAAACATCAGCGCAAAATCTTTTTACCATACCACAAAGAGTTAGAGGATATAAAAAGATCGCAAATAATGGAAACATTGTTTTCTAATAAAATTAGTATTTTAAGTGCAATTGGCAGAGATATGAAATTGAAATTGCTTTTTTCGAACAAAATTCAAATTTGAGAAAGGCGAAGAAATCGGGAGTAATTGAAATCGAGAAACGCCAGGAATTTCATTATTTCTATCGCATAGCTCGCACCTCTGCAAATAAATCAATTACAGTGTCGTGTAAAACAAAAGCAGCGAATCATATTTCATTTACAAAAAGAAAAAATTCTCCATAAATTATTTACATTTATTTATATACGCTAAGTAATTCATAAAATATAACACAACTTAAGCTAATTGTTTCTTTTGAAATAAACTAAAACAGAACATTAAACGAACCATGAATTTGAAAGAGGACACCAACTATATAAATACGAACTACAGAGTTGACATTCAGTAACATATGACATGTTAATGTGTGTTTAAAACTTCTAATTTTATGTTCATATGTTTTATGTTAAATGTTAAATATGACAACTACATTTTAAATGTAAAAACACATTGGAAGTTGTAAGAATTATTATTTTGTAAAATATTATATTTGTATAATATATCTCTAATATTAATAGGCGTGGCGATTTCTTGTGACAGATGTTTTGTTCTACCGAATTTCGAGTGTTGGAATCTGCTAGTGTAATATTAATAGGCAAGGCGATTTCTTGTGGCAGATGTAAGTATGCCAGTTTTAATCGTATTTTGACCAAACATCCCTCATTTGAAAGGTTTTTCTTTTAACTGGCCACCAGATTCTTACGATTCCCAAGGCTAACACCGTAAATACTTAGCCATGCATTTGGTATTAGATTAACTTGAAAAGAACACATCAAGTCTAAACGAAATCATTAAAAGAAAAAGTGATATGGCTCTTAGGCTCAAAATCTGAGTTGAGCTTAAACAATAAACTTATCCTATACAAATCAGTTCTTAAGCCAGTATGGACTTACGGAATTCAGTTATGTGGAACTTCAAGCAATTCCAATATAGAAATTCTGCAACGTTTTCAGTCTAAAAGTCTTCTTTTTATGTGACAGAGATCTCAAAAATGAAACAGTCAAAGAAGAAATTAAAAAATTACTCTACTGCTCTACTCTTGATGGACTCAGTAACCATCCTAACCAATTAGCTATAAATCTTTTAGATGAAACTAAAGAAGTACGAAAGTTGAAAAAATTACATATATTAGATCTACCGTTCAGAGAATAAATTAATAATTATTAAAAATAATATTGTATCTTATTGTATTGTATATATGTGACCTTCTCCGAGAAAAGGGACCTGGTATGTGAAAATTAAGTTTTAAGAAAAAAAAACGCATTTAAAGTTTCTACACCCTTTTAGGTACCAGAATCCACCGTTTTTGACACAACCCATTTTTTGACACACTAGGTCCCTTTTCTCGGAGAAGGTCACATATATTGTTGTATATTGTAAAAATTAAAATTAAAAATTGTATAAAAAGAGCTATTCTACACATTGGTGTGCAAGAAAATGTTAATAATTTAAAATTATCTAATTTGCTTATTTGCTTAAAAAAATTGTAGACATATCATCCGAATTAATCAAATTGAATTTTGATTCGTCACTATAATATATGGAGTTTCCAATTCTGCACAGCCCAGTTCAGGTGGAATTTTGCAAAATTTAATCTAAAAAATTAAAAAAAAGACAAAATCATTAGATAGAGTTAACGTAATAATAGAAACTAGTAGAGCCCAGCCCTCGAAATTCGAGTGCAAATTCTAGGAACTTTTATTTTTTCATTTAATAAATAATTTTATAACAGCCTAAAGGTATGCTAATCAATTTTATCCAGTTCACAATTCAACACTTTTTAAATAAAATTCATTAAATTTAATTAAAAATATTTTTGAACACACAGAAGATACATATATAAATGGGTTTGGTAATAAATAATTTTATAAGAACCTAAAGGTGTGCTAGTCAATATTTATAATTAACACACACACAATATGTGTTTTATGTACGTGTTACTAGCAACTTTAAATTAGGTTTAATCCAAAAAAAATGTTCCAGACTGTGCAAATCTGTAAATATGGTAAACAGCTACACATAAATACCTTTCAAATGAGGTATTTTTGGTCAAAATCGGTACATAACTAAAAAAGTTACATCGGTCACAACAAATCGCGTTGCCTATTAATATTATAGATATAACAAGTTTTGGTCAACAATGATTTTTTTAGCTGGTCTTTAGCACGTCTTCGAATTGTACTATCGTACTAAGAGTTCTTACAACTTCATTAGAAATTTACAAAGGGATTTTTAAATAAATAAATATTTTTTTTTTGGCAAATACCACACCACATCTATCATCACGCAACTTCTAACTTCTTTTATTAATCTAGGCAATCAAGACATGCATGGAGGATTGCTTTTCTCCCTTTTTGAAGTCCTCAAATATTTGAGATTTTAAGCTTTGGCAATATTTATCAAAAACTTACAGAAACTAATTTTTAAGAATCATATAGTAAATACCTAAATCCTTAAAAACTGGTTTAACTTAGGAAATGTGCTACTACAATTTTGAAAATTTTCGTTATATAAAAAATTTTAGATTCGTTCCTTTTTGGAGAGTTGGAATTTTTTTATTGCCTATTTTTAAGAAATATGTTAATGTTGGCAATTAAATTGCGATTTTGTTTTCTATCATACAATGTAAATAACCTTTTTTTAAATTGAAATATGGATTTTGGTGCTTTTTTTGTGCACGACACTGTATACGAAAGTACCAAAATTCAACTTTTTATAACCTATACCACTATGTGGCTTGGGTATAATGACTTTGTGCTGCTGTTTGTAACTACCACAAATATTTGACCTAGACCCATCATTTATTATACCGATCGGCTCACTTTCCGTCCGTCCGTCTGCGTGTCCATGTAAACCTTGTAATCAAACTACAGGTCGCAAATATGAATATATTTTGATAAAATTTGGTATATAAGCTTTTATCGGATGATCGCTATTGAAATTGGTGAAAATCGGTCCATGTTCAGACCTAGTCCCCATACAAATGACCCCTATGAAGTCGACATAAATTGCCATAAGATCCAAATTATCATATAGATCTTAGTAAAATTGGGTTTGTATGTGTTTATTGTATCCATTATTCAGTAGTCGAAAAATAGTCCCTATTGGACAATTGTTAGTCATAGGCCCCATATAGAGCTGCTTCCCGATCTTCACTTAAATCTATCAAAAAAACAAAAATATTGCACAGATTTTTCTAAAATTTGGTTTGTGTATATTTTTTCGAAATATAAGTGACTCTACCAAATATGGTCAGGATTGGTCCATTTTTTGGCCTAGTCCACATATAAAAATAGCACCCGATATGAACTTTTTTCATATCTGCAGCCAAAAAAATTAACAATGCCACTCAAATTTGGATTTTGCTTATTTTCTATATCCCGTTAGTTGGACCGAAGACCGACTAAAATTTTCTTACTTGTTATAATTTCCTTTACTTCAAGTCGCAAATATAAATGTGTTTTGATAAAATTTAATCAGTGCATGTTCTGACATAGGCCAAATATGAGGTATGCCCCAATATTTCTCTATAATCTCTAATATTTTATATATAAAATTTAGTTTGTGTGTTTTATTATATTCATAAACCATCCTCAAAAATGAGGATGTAGGACTCATTTTTGTTCCCATATAAAGCAGCCTCCCGATAAACACCTAAATCTCTCTAATGATATGTTTGAAACACATAAGTGACCTCGCTATATATGGTATATATTCGATCCTATTTGAATCTGAGCCCCATATACTAATCACTTCCAATCTTAAGTTTGTTGCCTAGCTGTATTAATTTGTGTTAAAAAAAAAGAAATCTAGCATTTTGCTCAAAAAAAAAAAACGGCCAAAAAACAGCTTGAGGAAAACAGAAAAAGTAATTTTGTGTGCTCGCATAGACAGGGTGCAAAACCAGTTCAATTATGTAGTTAATTTTTAATTCGAAGCGTTATTCAAGTTGATGTAGACATACAGAAAATCTTTTGAAAATAATAATTAGTGTTAATAATAATTAAGCTCACTTAAAATGCATTAAAACAAAATCAAAAAACTTTTATTTAAATTCGATTAGTCATTAAATTTTGTCTTACTTTATTGTCATCAGCCGTTATGGCATATATGTATGTAATTTATAATCATTTGTTTTTCGCAATATTTATTGCAAAATAAACAAACATAAAACAATTCAAAAAACCTAAATGTCATTTCCTCAAAATTACATAAATTTAGCTTAATGTTAAAGAAGTCCATTAGAAATGGTTAACATATGAATTGATTGCAACACATCCAGTAATTAAGCACACTTTGTAATGTACAGTCAGTCATCCTTTTGTTGTAACACTAAATTTACATAATTATCATTACAAATTAATGTTTTTTTTAACATCAATGCCGGGAAAGAGCTTTAGGGCCGCAAATGATTAGATTCCAATAACATTAGATTGCATTTAAGCCTTAAAACGATGCTAACTCCGATTTAGTTTTTAGTGACAAATAGTCGCCACCCATGATAAACTTTGCAGAGCAAAAAAATCAGTTTTACGCTTTTTATACCCTATACCACTATGTGGTTTGGGTATAATGACTTTGTGCTGCTGTTTGTAACTATCTAGACCCATCTTTTATTATACCGATCGAATCAGAATCACTATCTGATTCGATTTAACGATGTCCGTCCGTCCTTCTGTGTGTCCATGTATACCTTGTAATCAAACTGCAGGTATATATATTTTGATGAAATTTGGTATATAAGCTTCTATCGGCCGTAGGATGAACGCTATTGAAATTGGTGAGAATCGGTCCATGTTCAAACCTAGCCCCCATACAAATGACCCTATGAAATCGACATAAATTGCCATAAGATGCAAATTGTCATATAGATCTCAATCAAATTGGGTTTATAAGCGTTTATTACATCCATTAATGAGTAGTCCAAAAATAATCCCTATGGGACAACTCTTAGTCATAGGCCCCATATAGAGCTGCTTCCCGATCTTCACCTTAATCTATCAAAAAACAAAAATATTGCACTGATTCTTCTCAAATTTTGTTTAAATATATTTTTTCAAAATACAAGGACTTTACTAACCATGGTCAGGATCGGTCCATTTTTGGGCCTAGTCCCCATTTTGATATAGCATCCGATATGGACTTTTTCATATCTGCAGCCAAAAAAATTAGTAAAAATTCCACTCTAATTTAGTTTATGCTTATTTTGTATATCCAGTTAGTTGGGTCTAAGAGATAGGGTCTCTAAACGCATGGTATAGGGTATCGTATAGTCGGTCTAGATCGACTATAATTTTCTCACTTGTTATTTAAATGTTCGTTCTTCTGCTTTCAATTATTGAACGATAACAAGTACCATGCGCTTAGATATAGAAAATAAGCATAAACTAAATTTGAGTGACATTATTATTTTTTTTGCCTTCGGATATGAAAAAGTTAATTTCGGATGCTATATTTATATGTGGACTAGGTCGAAAAATGGACCAATGCTCATATATGGTAAGGTCACTTATTTTTTGCACAAACATATACAAACCAAATTTGGGAAAACTCTGCGCAATATTTTTGTTATTTCGTAGATAGAAGTGAAGATCGGAAATCAAGAATTTTCCTATAGGGTTTAATTTTGGACTACTGATAAATGGATGTAATAAACATACACAAACCCAATTTGACCGTGATAATATGGATATTATGATAATTATAGTCGATCTAAATTTCATCAAAATATATTCATATTTGCGACCTGTACTTTGATTACAAGGTTTACTTAGACAGACAGACGGACGGACATCGCTAAATCGACTCAGAAAGTGGCGCGTCTAGGTTAAATATTTTTGTTAGTTACAAACATCTGCACAACGACATTATACCCTGACCACATAGCACAAATAATAAGCGCTGGGGGCCAGATATGGCGAATATCGGTGCACACAGGGACAAATAAAAGAATTACGACGACAAAAATTTAATTTTTTATTTTGTTAAATGTAACCACTATTGCACTTAATATGTTCTATATACCAGTACGCAATCAACCTATAAGTATTTATTTTTTTAACGCATCACATTAGTTTGTACGTGCGTGCAAAGTATTATTATCTGTTACACGCATTTATACTCGTCAGCCGCATCTATAGCGTTTATTGTTGCTACACTCGACAATTTTTTGTAAATTTACAGTTTAAAGTTTTTTAAATATATTTTTAAGCATCAGGTATCTAATTTAATTTACAGTTATTATTAAAATAACAATTGTATGTAGTGTAGATATAGTATACTCTTTTTATTATGAAATATATTGAAAAATTTACTTTAGCTAGAGCTATAAAAAAAAGTTCCAGTGGAACTGCCACGACTTTTCCTTATAAGTTAAAAAAATAACTACTAATAAGTGTAAAAAAGTCAAGTGGAGGTCCCCCCGTTTCCCTTTTCAATAAATTGAGCATTTTTTTCTTAGTACACCTAATTCTGAAAATCCCACTGCAAATGACATATTTTTTAAATCGCAAAATTTTTCATTCTGTGCAGTCTCCTCACAAAATTATTGTATACACCACTGATGTATACTTAGGGCCGTATGCAAAAAAATTAAAGTGTACTTCAAGTAGACTTTATCAACAATTTTGTATGAAAAACATACAATAAAGTCTACTTGAAGTACACTTTAATTTTTTTGCATACGGCCCTTAAACTGCTATGAAAAAATATAAAAAGGGGAATACCGTAACTAAATTGTAACTAACACAACCGCAATAGCTAAATTTTTCATTCGGTGCAGTCTCCTCATAAAATACTTGTGTGCACCACTGATGTATACTTAAACTGTAATTGAAGCAAGTCATAAAGAGTATAAAAATTTAAGACAATATCAATCCAGAAAAACTTCAAGAGTCAATACCAACAGTGACATATTTAACTGGATGCTGGTTTCTCCGTATACTGTTGTGACCGATAACCGAAAAAAAGCTAAAAAAAAAGTAAAACAAAATTTAATGAAACTGTATTAAATATGCTAAGGCTGCCTGTGGTAACGAAGAAGAGAATTATGAACAGGAGTTTGGTGATGTCCAAGACTATGAAGATGTTATTATAGAATAAAATAAAACTTAATATTATGTCCCCGTATGTCATCTTGATAATTAAACAAGTAAGAGTGTTAAATTCGGCTGTGCCGAATTTTTTGATACCCTCCACCTGAGTCTTTAATTTTTAATTTTTGATTTTTGATTTTTAATTTTTAATTATTAATTTTTAATTTTTAATTTTTAATTTTTAATTTTTAATTTTTAATTTTTAATTTTTAATTTTTAATTTTTAATTTTTAATTTTTAATTTTTAATTTTTAATTTTTAATTTTTAATTTTTAATTTTTAATTTTTAATTTTTAATTTTTAATTTTTAATTTTTAATTTTTAATTTTTAATTTTTAATTTTTAATTTTTAATTTTTAATTTTTAATTTTTAATTTTTAATTTTTAATTTTTAATTTTTAATTTTTAATTTTTAATTTTTAATTTTTAATTTTTAATTTTTAATTTTTAATTTTTAATTTTTAATTTTTAATTTTTAATTTTTAATTTTTAATTTTTAATTTTTAATTTTTAATTTTTAATTTTTAATTTTTAATTTTTAATTTTTAATTTTTAATTTTTAATTTTTAATTTTTAATTTTTAATTTTTAATTTTTAATTTTTAATTTTTAATTTTTAATTTTTAATTTTTAATTTTTAATTTTTAATTTTTAATTTTTAATTTTTAATTTTTAATTTTTAATTTTTAATTTTTAATTTTTAATTTTTAATTTTTAATTTTTAATTTTTAATTTTTAATTTTTAATTTTTAATTTTTAATTTTTAATTTTTAATTTTTAATTTTTAATTTTTAATTTTTAATTTTTAATTTTTAATTTTTAATTTTTAATTTTTAATTTTTAATTTTTAATTTTTAATTTTTAATTTTTAATTTTTAATTTTTAATTTTTAATTTTTAATTTTTAATTTTTAATTTTTAATGTTTAATTTTTAATTTTTAATTTTTAATTATTAATTTTTAATTTTTAATTTTTAATATTTAATTTTTAATTTTTGTGTTTTCCATTTTCCATTTTTCATTATTCATTTTTCAATTTTCATTTTCCAATTTCCATTTTTAATTTTTCATTTTCCATTTTCAATTTTTAAATTTTCAATATTCAATTTTCATTTTCCATTTTTCAATTTTCATTTTCCATTTTTCATTTTCAATTTTTAATTTTTCAATTTTCATTTTCCATTTTTCAATTTTCATTTTCCATTTTCCATTTTGCGTTTTCCATTTTCCATTTTTAATTTCTCATTTTTCAATTTTCATGTTCCATTTTCCATTTTTCATTTTCCAATTTTAATTTTTCAATTTTCAATTTTCATTTTTCATATTCCATTTTCCATTTTTCAATTTTCGTATTTTATATTTCATTTTCCATTTTTAATTTTTTATTTTTCCTTTTCCATTTTCCATTTTCCGTTTTTCATTTTTCAATTTTCATTTTCCATTTTTCGTTCTTCGTTTTCCATTTTTCATTTTTCAATTTTCATTTTCCATGTTCCATTCTTCATTTTTCAATTTTCCATTTTCCATTTTTTAATTCTCATATTCCATCTTCCATATTTTAATTTTCATTTTCCATTTTCCATTTTTAAATTTTCATTTTCCAATTTTCATATTTCATTTTCCATTTTTTATTTTCCATTTTCCATTTTTAATTTTTCAATTTTCAATTTTCATTTTCCATTTTCCATTTTTAATTTTTCATTTTCCATTTTCCATTTTCCATTTTCCATTTTCCATTTTCCATTCTCCATTTTCCATTCTCCATTTTTCATTTTCTATTTTCCATTTTTCATTTTTTATTTTCCATTTTTCATTTTCCATTTTTCTTTTTCGTTTTCATTTTTCGTTTTCATTTTTTCTTTCATATTGGCGATATTTTTTATTATAACGTGATAACGATAAAAATATGTGGCAATACTACTAACATGAGCTATGTTCTGTGTTCTTGGTATTGTTACTATATGTGCATAATTTTTTTGTGGCATTTTTTTATGTTGTTGTACAATTATAATGTTCAACCACTAACTGTTACAACAAACACACTGGGTTTTATGTTTTTTTTTAGAGGTATCTACATATTTTTGCTCGTATCTAATCACGATGACGCCCGATTTAGCCAATTTTCAATACCAACCTGCTGGAAATTATGGCAAATGATATTACTGTAGCCTTATCTAGTAAGATTGCTTTTTTTTATGAATGAGCGTGATTTCAACAGACAGACGGACAGACGTACAGACGGACAGACGTACAGACGGACCGACGGACATCGCTATATCGACTCGAGCTGTGATAAGGATCAAGAATATGTATACTTTATGGGGTCGGAAATTAGTTTTTCAATGCGTTACAAACGGAATGACAAACCTATATATACCCTCTGCCACTGACGTGTGGAGGGTATAAAAAAATGTGAAACAATTAATTATAATTCTTATTATTTTAAGTAGTATCATCACCAGTTGATCAAATTTAAATAAAAGCCTTAAAATAATATAATTATTAATTCCGACATCAAAAATCCCGTATTCGATAAATTTTTTAAAAATTTAATTAAATTAAAACACGGCAACCCATATTATCTCAAACTTTAAAAGCAGCATCATTTTTATAACGGTAACTTTTTGTTAATTAATGAAATTCATGAAATTTTCACACAATTTTTCTATCAGTTGGTCGTATTGACTAAACAGAAAAAAATTGCACTTGTCACGCCATCTCTATGTGAGACCACGTACTTTTCACTCCATGTAGTATATACATATATTTATAACATTTTTTTTTATAAAATTTTAAGTCCGCATTTTAGCCAGAAAATTTTTTTTTGTTCAATAGATCAATAACACAAAAGTAAAAATTAAATTCTGGGTTCCAATGATCGTCATATTTACTTTACATGGTGTCTCGACTAGCCATAATTCATGACAATGTACAAGTCAATGGCTAGTGGAGACCGCTAATGTTCATGTCATGACTAAATAATCCAACTTTTTGCCATGACAGAAAGTCTGTCATAAACTCAGCCATTTATTTTTTCGTTCGATTTTGACGTTTAAGTATTTTAAAATGGCGCAACTTGAATTAAATAAAAGTGAAATTATTAATGTCATTCTAAAAAAAGATTCACCCAAAATCTAGTGCTTTTTCTTTCTTTTTTTATTCTTCAATTTGTATTTTTAGTTCTTCTAACTCTTTTAAAGAATT
This sequence comes from Cordilura impudica, assembly GCA_963682025.1. Classification (NCBI taxonomy): domain Eukaryota; kingdom Metazoa; phylum Arthropoda; class Insecta; order Diptera; family Scathophagidae; genus Cordilura; species Cordilura impudica. The sequence goes on along the minus strand of OY821519.1, from coordinate 27,650,084 downwards.
GAGTACAAGAACGCATTTTTGTTGTTTACGGTTCAAAGACATTTTGGAAATGAAATGTCTAAACATAATTTGCCCACTTCGCGTTTTTCTCATTTTGTTTCTCTGATTTGAACATGAACATTGTCATAAATTATAGCTAACCGAGACAGCGTGTTATAGAACTTTTTAACAAACACAAGCAAGAATATTTTCTCTATTGATACTTTAGTATGATCTATTTTTGATAATGCTAAACCCATTTTGATACTAACAACAAAATTTTTTTTTTAAAGTTATAGCCCTAATGCACATAAATATTTATTTAGTTGCATTTTAACTAATTTGCTTTAAATGTTATGCACATTTAAGATTAGTAATTAAGAAAAAAAAAAAAAACTCATAATTACAATGAACTAAAACCTTGTTAAGGCTGAAAAGGAAAGGAAACTACAAATCACTGAAATTAAATTCAACTCAACTCACATTCTTTTTGATGAATTTGTTGTATGCATGTGAAATAAAGCTTAAGGCCAAAGAAGCCCTTTTAGAAATATTTGTTTAGAAAAAAATCATAAAATTTATGAGGCGCTAAATTTACAAAAACAAAAAACTCAATTTGAATTAAACAAAGTTTGTATTTGAAATGAACTACACAAAATATTAGCATAATTGTTTAAGAATATTAAAAAGTTTTTCATTGAAATCTACAGACCGTTACGATTTTTACGAAGATTAGCAACAAGTGTTTGAAAATAAATTCATTGTAATAATAATACTACATGTGTATTTACATTACAAACAAATTGTTCTCGGTGCTTTAAGTAAATAATTAGAAAAATGAATGTCTTTTTAGTTTTTGTGAAAAAAAAAACTTTTAAATTCTAGAATATCGCTATACCTCATGCGATATTGAGTAAAAGTTATTAATCTGTATTTTATAATTAATAAAATGAAAACGTACAATCGCCAAAGGGTGTGATGATAAATATCGAAATAAATATCTCCTAATATTTTTAGCAGAGAAGTTTAATGTTAACATTTTCTGTTAAGTACTTAACATAGGTTAAGTAAGAGGTGGCTGCTAATCCGAGGATAAGCACACTTAGACTCTCTGGTCCGTTGTGATACCACGGGACGAATGGGTGTTCCCCTCAGTCCCCACCGTAGAACCAGTTCGAGCTCCTGATGAAACCCCTGAGATGTGAAATTTCCACATTTGAGAGGTCAGAGAGATCGTGTAGAAAAGGCGATCCCAATGTCCTAAGTCTTGTCCTGGAGAGCGCCAGGCAGTACACATCCATGCAGCTACCACAGAAAATCATTTGACGAGACCCTGAGATGTTCAGCGTGTCTCCCTTTGAGGCAGTGCCCAGTGATAACAGAAACAACCGTCGAGATTTCCCCACGGAGGAGTGATAGTAGCACACTTGTGCGCTTCCGATTCATAGTCAGTCAGATTTGTCTTGTGATCCTACATGTTAATCCATTAGCTCACCCGTTATCCGTTCTGCCAACGGTGCGAAGTCGAAGTTCGAGTTTGCACGATTCCAGGGGTGTACCAGCACATTCCAAATCCCTGGAACCTGTAGGGTAGTACCCTGTCTTGTCAGCTCATCCGCTTTGCAGTTTCCCGGTATATTCCTATGCCCTGGGATCCATATTAGTCTAATATAAAACTGCTTGGCCATCTCATTTAACACTTCGAGCCCCACGCGCCCACCCGTGGTCATTTTTTTTTGCACCGGTGGACCGCGTGCTGAAGAGTGGTTAGTCCTTAGTTGACAAGCTGGGACCAAATTTTGTTTACTTAATTTTATTGATTTTTTGTAACTGGTGTGAATTTGTGTTATATATTTTTGATAAACCAAATGTATTTTGTTGTTTTTTCCTGTTTTTTTTTGTGACCACCGGTGGTCACGTTGTCCCATAATGTCAAAATACATCTTGGGCCCAAGTGCCCACCAGTGGGCATACTCTAATTTTATAGTTTTATGTTTTTATCTTTTTATCTTTTCTCACTCGAAAAATGGAGTGATGACGAAGTTACAGGATTTTCAGATGATTCATTTGTTGATAATGACTTTGAGCCAGATTCTGAAAGTTCTGATTCAGAATTTGATGACGGGGATATAGACGATAGTGATAAAGACATAGCAATGGAGTTGGATGAAGATCCTAATGAAGATGTTCCTCATGCAAACTTGATAAATAGTCGAACATGGGGACCGTTGGTGGAGATCGATTGACATTTGTTGAGTCTCCGATGTGTACAGGTGTGAATTCTGATGTTGCTGCCGCTTTAGCTGGAAAAACTCCTGCAGATTTTTTTAACTACTTTATATACGAAGACATGATAAGTCTGTTTGTTACAGAAACTAACAGGTTTTCTGCGCAACATATTATTGCAGCCGAAAACTCCTCCAATAAGTCAAAGGCTAGAAAAACGGGTTGATACCGATCCTTCAAAAGATTATTATTCCTGGAACATACTGCATAAAAGGAAATTCCTACATTTATGAGCAGAAACAGATTTGAACATTTATTGAGCATGTTTCATACTTCTCCAGTCCAAGTTGTGTATTGACGAAAGTAACGTTCCATTCCATGGAATGATACATTTGCGGCAATACATACCCAATAAGCGGCGTAGATACGGCATTAAAGTTTTTAAAATTTGTGTAGCAGGAGGTTATACCTGGTCATTCAAAGTCCATATAGGCAAAGTGAAACAGGACGATACATCAGTTTCAGAGACAGTTGTAACTGAGTTAATGGACGGACTCTTAAATTCAGGATGAACTCGCTTCACTGACAATTGATATACGAGTGTTTCGTTAGAAGACAAGGTGATTCAAAATAAGACTCATCTCGTTGGAACTCTAAGAGCCAATCGAAAACAGAACTCTTCAGAAGTTATAAAACCAACACTAAAAAAGTGCAAAATAGTTTCCCGACAGAATGAAAATAAAACAGTAGTACTAACGTGGAAAGACAAACGCGATGTACAAACGCTTACTACAAAACATGACGATTCGCTTACAACTTTTTTGAACAATAGAAGAGAATTCTTCATGCTGTGGTGGTAGACTATAACAAAGGTAAAACATTTATCGACTTGTCAGATCAGATGGCAGCGTATGCTCCCTACTGTCGCCGCATAGTAAAATGGTGTAAACGTTTACAGTTATACCACAATTGTACATCTATTTAATACATTGAATGGAAAAAGGATGAATATAACGCGATTCAAGGAATTAATTGTTTCAGGCTTTTTAAATTCCGAGCCGGATATGATGCGACCATCGACATCTAGAGATCCCCAAAGACACATATTAAAAGAATTGAAGGGTCAAAAGAGAGTGACCAGAAAGAGATGTTTTACATGACACATAACACAATGTAAAAGAAACACAACGCGGCACATGAGCGAAAAAAATGCCAAAAGGGTGAACAGTATTTGTGAGCAGTGTGAAGAAGCAATGTGTTCAGTGTGTTTTCAAAACCACTGATATCATTATCCAAATTTATTTTTTTTTCTGAATAGTTTTGGAATAGTTATATTCAGTTGTGCTTGCTTTCATTGAGAAAAACTGTTTTTCTTTTGTAATGATCTACAAGCAAAATAATATATATCTTACTTTTTAAATGCTAAAATGAAGTTTTCTTACCTAACTCAATATTTTTTTAGGTATTGGCAGACCAAATTTCAAAGTCCAAGTCAAATAGGTTTACATCCTGGGACCGAACTAATTTTATTTCAATGGTAGATGTATGCAGAACGTTTCCACCGGTGATTACAATGTCGGGAAATGCCACACGGCGTGTGACCACGGGTGGTCACGATGTCCCATAAAGTAAATCCATCAATGACCCATCATTGTCCCAAATCGTCAAATTACAAATGTCTACGGTGGGGCACGTGGGGCTCAAAGTGTTGAGGACGTGCGGCACTTAAAGGCTGTTCTCGTTCTCATTAACATTGATTCCATGGATTTAACCGCGGCTTGACTATCCGAGTAGATGTTGACTGCGGATTTAGACAGAATATTCCGACCCAGCCAATCAGCAACCTCCTTTATTGCCAGTACCTCCGCCTGATATACACTAGGGAGCTAGATTTAGTTCAAGCTCCCCTGATTAGACTCCGAAACCAACCTGACCGCCCAATTTCGATCCGTCGGTATAGAAGTTTATGGCGCGCCTGCTACCTGGTGTCCTCCTAGATCAAGATTCTCTGGTCGGTATTAGTGTGTTGTAGTGTCGTTCAAATACGCTCTTTGGATTAGTTTAATCTACATTCAATGGTAAGTTCCCGTCATTCAGGATCACTCCGTGGCCACAGTTGTAGCCCCGCCATTGGAATATGCTTCTTAATCGAATGGACGATGAGGTCGTTGACTGCTTCTCTAATATGTCCAACGGTATTAGGAGTAAGAGGAAGTTCAAGGCATCCAAAGGTGTAGTACGAAGGGCGCCAGTGATACACGTAGAGGCCATTCCCTGTACCCTTGTGAGAAGGTTAATATTGGAGGCTTTCTACAGCAGTATTGATCGAAGCATCGCTTGCCATTGGCCTTTTTGCAGGAGTATAAAGCTATAGTCGCCTTCCTCGCCCGCTCTTCTAAGTTCCGTCTGAAGCTCAGCTTCCTGTCCAAGAATACCCCAAGATACTTGGCTCCATCAGAGAAGGCGATTTCAGTGCCGTTGAGAGAAATTGGATCGAAGGTAGGGATCTTATACTTGCTCGTGAAAAGAACGAGTTCCGTTTTGGTCGGTTTAACACCCAGACCATAACCACTTGCCCAGCTGGATAGCCCCGTGAGAGCCCGTTAACATGAGCAAACAAAAATTTTTATTTAAGTAAAAAATATTTTAATAATTAAATTTGGACTTTAAACGTATATCTGACAAATAATAAATTTAGTTTGTTCATGTTACTTAACAGAAAATGTTAACCATCTCTGTTAAAAATCTTAACAGATATATATTTCGAAATTCATCTTCACACCCTTCAATCGTCAGATCTGGATTCACTTTTAGTCTCAAGTAAAAATGATGATTCTTAATTCTTGATAGAGTTAATACAGGGTGGGCCAAAAATCACCGCCTACTTTGCCCAAATTAGTCGTTGGTGGTGGTAACTGGTAAAAGTTGTTGAGCCAATTAGACCTTGTATGAAGTAAGGTTCCAGACATACCCAGCTGTCCAGAATATCTTCGCGTTGATGTTTCTGAATATTCTTTAACACTGTCCCGTACACGATCAATATTCACCTGGTTCTGTAATATTCTTGGTCTTCCTGTTTGTGGCAAGTCTGACATTGAACTTTATTGTCGAAACCACATGTTTCTATTGTTACGTCAGTAAAAGTGAATGCCCATTGTAAAAGTAAAATTCTACCACTTTGGCCCGTTGCTGGTTCGTGTCATTTTTCATGTTGGTGTCACAAGGTTTGATGAATAAAATCTGCAAATAAAAATAAAATGTAATAACAAGCAAAATAAATTCCAGCGAAAAATGCTGCTATAATTAGACGATCCCAGATCTTATTTTAAAGCTGGTTATCAATTTGTGTTAACTTATTTCCTTATACTTAACAAAGTAAATTTCTTTTCAAAATATTCATACAGAGTAATTGGATTCATTAAATTTTCATGAAAAGTTAAAGACATACAAAGAAAAACCATAAATTTTTTTTTTATTGAAATGTGAGAAAATCTATTGGAAATTGTATAATTTTTTTTTGTAAAGCTGACAAAGAGTAACGATAGTGTTTTCTTATTTTTTTGCTTTATGCCTTCCTCTACAGAGATATACGTTGGTGTAATGTATACTTTGGTGAATGTTATGCTTTAAAATGAGAAGTGAAGAAAGTAAAATTTTTTTTTGCAACACAAAAATAAGACCCTACAATCAAATGCCAATGAACTTGTTGAATAAAAAAAAAAAAGAAAAATATCCAATGACATTATTAAAAAGTTAAGTTTTTAAGTTACCCTCTTGTTTTTTTTTACATCCTGCACACTACTGAAACGGAGGGTATAAATAGGTTTGTCAATCCGTTTGTAAATCATTGAAAATTAAAATTCAGAGCTTATTAAGTAAAAAAAATATATCCTGATGTGGCATTAATGATCATTATAACAAACGGAGTCCATCTAGCGATATTCGTATGTCTGCTGCCTGATATTTTATAAAAATTTTTGTTATTATTGTAAGCAGTTTCAAGCAGAGTTCAGAAAAAAACACACACTGAATAAAAAACTCGTACATACATACATATATGTAAACAAACATAGCTCAGACCCACAAACACATATTTTTTAAATTTTTATATCAATTATATGTGTTTCTAAATTTTGTACGGTGCCCAACACAATCATGTGTTTCGTTTTAATATTTCGTTACCTACACGAACATTTTTCTATCACGTATTTTTGTTTCGAACACAGAAAAACCATACAGATGCGAGTGTAGCTTTATTTTAAGTTCGTTTTCTTGCACGTGTAGTGCTAAAAAAAAACTGAACATGTTCTTCAACGCGTACATCTAAAAATTAAAACATCCACTCGCGATCGGAAAAATCTGAAACACCCCTATAATAACGACAACAATTGTTTCAACAAAATTTATAAAAAAATCTAAAAGAATTCATTAGCAGTTATAAAAAAAAATAAAAATAAAATGATAATAAAAAAAAATAAATAAAAAAAAAAATAAAAAAAAAAAAAAATAAAATAAAATAAAAATAAAAATAAAAGGATAGTAATAACATAGAAAACAGAGTAATTTTATATGTTGTATATAATTTCTTTTTTTGCCGATCGCGAGTGGGTAATGTTTTAATTTTTAAATATATGCTTGAAGGACATGTTCTGTTTTTTTAGCACTACACGTGCAAGAAAACGAACTTAAAATTAAGCTACACTCGCATCTGTGTGGTTTATATGTGTTCGAAACAAAAAATACATGATAGAAAAATGTTCGTGTAGATAACGAAATATTAAAACGAAACACAGTCATGATTGTGTTGGGCACCGTACAAAATTTAGAAACACACATAATTAATATGAATATAAAAATATGTGTTGGCTGCTTTAGAACAGAACATTGTGTGTTTCATGTGTGTATTTTCTGAACCTTGGTTTCAAGAAAATAAAAATCGGTTTATGAGATTAAAATTTATGAGCTAAAATGTTAAAAAAAATTTTAGCACTATTTTCTATGTAATGTAATACATATTTATAATATTAATAGGCTAGGCGATTTCTTGTGACCGATGTTTAGTTCTACCTTTTTATCCCGATTTTGACCAAGCGTATATTATTTGGAAGGTATATCTTTTTAGCCGTTTTGCAGATTTACAGATTTTTAAATTTTTTCCTTTATTTTGAGTAAATTGCATTTAAATTTGCTACTAACACATACATAAAATTATACATATGCTATGTGTGTTTTATTAAATTTGTTAATGTTTTTGTAATAAAAATGAGTGTGTTTTTATACCCTGTGCCACTATGTGATTTGGGTATAATGACTTTGTGCTGCTGTTTGTAACTACCAAAATTATTTGACCTAGACCCATCTTTTATTATACCGATCGAATCAGAATCACTAACTGATTCGATTTAACGATGTCCGTCCGTCCGTCTCTGTGTCCATGTAAACCTTGTAATCAAACTGCAGGTTGCAAATATGAATGAATCTTGATGAAATTTGGTATATAAGCTTTTATCAGCCATAGGATGAACGGTGAGAATCGGTCCATGTTCAGACCTAGCCCCCATACAAATGATCCCTATGAAATCGACATAAATTGCCATAAGGTCCAAACTATCACATAGATCTTAGTCAAATTGCGTTCGTATGTGTTTATTGTATCCATTAATCAGTAGTCCAAAAATAATCCCTATTGGACAATTCTTAGTCATAGGCTCCATATAGAGCTGCTTCCCGATCTTCACTAAATCTATCAAAAAACAAAAATATTGCACTGATTCTTCTCAAATTTTGTTTGTATATATTTTTGAAAAATACAAGAGACTTTACCAAACATAGTCAGGATCGGTCCATTTTTGGGTCTATAGCATCCGATATAAACTTTTTCATATCTGCAGCCAAAAAAAAATTAATAAAAATCCCACTCAAATTTTGTTTATGCTTATTTTCTATGTCCAGTTAGTTGGGCCTATGAGATAGGGTCTCTAAACGCATGGTATAGGGTATCATATAGTCAGTCTAGACCGACTATAATTTTCTTACTTGTTTGTGTTGATTTGTGAATTGGCTATAATTGATTAGCATACTTTTACGGTCTTTATTTAATGAAAAAATAAAATTTCCTGGAATTTGCACTCGAATTTCGAGGGCTGGAATCTGCTAGTTGTATTTAATAGGTACCACAAGGTGAATGTTTTATTCTGAGCTACCCATTACTCGAACAGCTCGAGTAGTAAATGCGACTAGCTCTTGTAAAAGAAACTATATGTTCGAAAGCATGCAAAAAGATAATGTATTTGGTAAAAAAAATACAGTGAACATTGGAAAACGTTAATTAATTAAAACCGGTGTTCATGTTTTTGAGATTGTTCATGTTTTGGAATGTAACATTTTCTGATTAAAATTGTATTCCTACCATATTGTCTTACTACTGCTCTTAAAATAAAACACATTTTCTTCCATTTTATCTTCTTTTTGCTTGTAGTAGTATAGATCGATGAATATTATTACATATTTAGACATTTTCGTACGGCTCATTAACAATATTGATTAGATTTCTTTTTTACATTAGAACGTTCTTAAAATAACATAAAATAATTCACAAAAAAAGCTGTAATTTTTTTCTGTTGTATTTTTTTTTAACATTTGAACAACTGCCTTTTCCCTTAGACGCCTATACTTAGGCGTTTATGTCGCTTTGGTCAAAGCCTTCATCTGCCCACCATTCCAAAGCCGTGTTAAATATTTCAACTGTTTCAGTTGAGCTAACTCTTTGAACATCATCTTTCTCAACATAGGCATTGTAGTTTGCCTTCTGTTCATGTTAATGGTTCTCAGACGGATCAAATTCAAAATTGTCTTTATTCCATTCCTCAGCAATTGATAACGGATAGTCAATCTGCAGTTAAATTTGAAGCTGATAATTTAAAGAAGTAGTATTCTAGATGTTATAAATGGCTTAAGCTCTGAGTCCCAGTTTTCCTTCAAAACACTCAATGGAATATTGTCCTCGTCATTTACTAAGAAACTTAAAATATTGGCTTAGCATTTAGCTAAAGCCTCTGCGCTGACTCTATTGCATGTGTCTTCTAAGAGGGTAATAGTTTATTTCTAGGTCATGCACTGAATACGATTAGAGTCCTCTGCCGCAATCGATGCTAGCAAACTGTTTCTGTAGTACAGTTTTCTTATTTTTATAGCATTCTGATCCAAAGACTTTTTTCCTTCAACCATTTCTAGACCTATAAAACTATTAATCACACCACTGTGCAGAGGGTATATATGAGTTTTTTTATTCCGTTTGTAACACATCAAAAAATGAATTTGCGATCCCATAAAGTATATATATTCTTGATCTTTATAACAGTTGGAGTCGGTATAGAGAAGTCCGTCTGTCCATCTGTTGAAATCACGCTCATTCAGAAAATAATCCAGATACCTCAGAAAGGTTAGGATAATATTGTTAACCATTATATCGAGCAGATGGGCATTGAAAATGTAGTAAATCGAGCATCATTGTGCCAAGGTATAGCCTAAAATATGGATACATCTCTCAAAAATGCTAACAATCTAGTGTATTAATTTAGTAGTAAGTTTATCAAATTGTTAACTCTTTCAAATATGTTGATTACATTTGTTATAAATACTGCCAAAAGTTCAGATATTAATGTAAGCGTAATACCCAGGTGTAGGGTATCAACACTCTTATTTTTTTTTTTTTTTTTTTGCTTATGCAGTTCATTGTTCCGCTTTTACCCCATAAGTAGATTAATCCTAATGCTGGGGTTTATTTAATCCCAGCAAACAACCTGCTTTCATGCATACTTTAGTTTCCCTTTGAAAAGCATTAAATAACAATTATCAAATAATTTATTAACATATAAGTATGTACGTGTGTATATATTCGTTTGAAGTCAACATCATCCACTTTAAGTACTTATGTATGTTATTACAAGTGACATAGTTCATAACATCTATATTGTTAGGATAAATGTTAAAGGTATTCCAGACATGAAAAATAATTTTAAAAAAAATTTATCAAGCAGAGAACGATTTAAGTTAGTCTGTTAACACTTTCTTAGGAAATAATTTGAGTTTTAAAAATTCCATTTTATATATTCACTTCAGTGAATATCCATAATGTTATTAAGAACTTTTGTTAGATTAAGTGTATGTACTGCTATTATTATTTATTAGCATTTTGCAATGTTTTAGCTTTTAGGCATAATATGTCGCCAATGATGATGTAAAGAGTTAAACATAACAAAAGCAACAAAATTATCATTAATCTTTTAATTTGAAATATTTCCACGTTCAAGTGAATGTTTTAGACAATGTTACTTTGTGTGTATCATTTTCAGATAACTTTGTGGGCTATTCAAAGATGTCGTTCATACATATGTATGTATATAGAACTTCATAATAACTCCATATAATATTTTTATGCGCTCGTAGTAAAAAATAAGAAATCTTTGCTCATTGCTCCGAGCACTTTCAATAACATAACTAAAATATATCTTTTCCAAATTAAATATCGCTCAATCTGGAAACGTGTGAGGACCCAATTTTGGGTAGAGCAAAATTGGACACACAACAAAGGTCTAGACAAGACAGTGAATTACATTCACCAAAACACGGACCAGTGAATTACATTCACCACGACTGGTAGTGAATTATATTCATCAATACACGGACCGGTGAATTATATTCACCACGACCGGCTGTGAAATACATTCACCCAACCCAAGCGACACAACACACACAGTCACAGACACCTACATCAGCCATCAAACCATACCCGTAGCTACAGATATTAACCATCAACCATCAACCATCAAACCATACCGCACACACAAACCATAAAACACCAAATCAACAAAAAACAAAGAGCACAACATACACACAGTTTACCCAGACAAGCGGTCAGACACGTCGCTTGTCATCGGTTGTGTGGCGCTCTCTCATCAAGCCTCGGGTTTGAAGCGAGGTTTTACAACCATTGAGAGTTCTCTTACAACCATTGAGAGTCTGTGATCGCGACAAAGCGACATGGTTGTAGGAGAACGCCATATAAAAGGGCGTACAACGAGCAAAAAGATTCTTACTTCGAGAACCGACAAAGGGTACGCATCGACCAGGAAAGACGACACGTAGAGGCAATCGTGAAGCAAAAGGAGATCGGTTAGAAAGCCAGGAGAATTTTTAATAATTTTAAAGTCAGGGAATTGGGGACGATCCCAATTCAACAGAGTGGTGGCGAATTACATTCGCTGATGAGGTCGATTACATCCATCCCAAGGTTAGCAGGCAGAATACGTGAAGTATAGGAGCTGGATGTAATCCAGAGTAGTGGCGAAATAAATTCGCTAGTGGATGGATTACATCCGTACCCAGATAGAAGGCAGGAGTTTAAGAGTGCAGGGCCTGAATTACATTCAGGAAAAGAGTAGGGGCGAATTGCATTCGCCCATTGTTGTGTTGGATTACATCCAAGCCAGCCAGGAGCATAGTGCCTGTAGGCTAGGGAAAACTAGATTCCAGCAGCGGAAATACCTTCGACACAGAGCCCGTCAGCATCAGCAGCCCATCAACGCCAGCAGACCATCAACACCCACGGCACCAGCAACCCCAGTACCCGCTGCACCAACAGCAACCACAGCCCACAACATAAAACTTACATTGTGAAGATAAAATTTTATATATATAAAAATTTGTCAATAAATAAATATATACAAACAAGAAAATTAAGTGAATTGAAGTGCTTCCAATCTATAAATTATAGTGAAAGGACCTTGGGACAGCTGAGCTATCCCAGCTTCAAACCCGGACCAACTGGAGGTTCCGTACAAACGTTAGAGTCCTAAATTTTGTTTTAAAATTTAAACCTTGTAGTGCTGGACGAAAAAATCTTAAAAATATCCCCAAAGCAAGAAAAACATTTTATGTTTAATAGGAGTTAGGAATCTTAGCATCCCGGTCTACAGAGACCCCTACGCGAATATGCAGTTATGGACACAAAAATAGGGCCACTCATATTTTTATATATTTTTTACTTTTGTTTTTAGTTTTCACGCGGAACTGCAATAAAGTTTTGTGGGGATTTATTGTCATATATATTTTTTACTTTTGTTTTTAGTTTTCACGCGGAACTGCAATAAAGTTTTGTGGGGATTTATTGTCAATGTGCTGTAAATCAAAAATAATAATCCGGTATCACCTAACTTATAAAATTATAACGGCCCATATTTTAAAACGTAAATTTATTAAATCATTTGTTGATATAGTCGTACAATCTCGATAATTCGTTCCATTTTCTAAAAATGAATTAAAAACCAGAGTTAAAATGAGTCGCACCGAGCATTGTTCAGACGATGAACGAGCTACCATCAAAAGGATGACAAATCAGGATCATAGTCAGTACCAAATTGCGAAATCTATTGGAAGGTCACAAAATACTGTGTGTAATCCACGAAAACCACATTTTATTAAAGTTAGACACAAAAAACTACAGCGAATGTTGATTGATGATAACATAAAGTTGCTATCGAGTTGAAACCCTTTCGTGTCTGCTGCAGAAATAAAAAATGATTTAGGAGTCAAAATCTCTGGAAGATTCTCACGAAAAGAAACATCGTCAAAATCGAATTATATTTGCGAAAATACACACAAATTGCGATGACCAAAAATGGCGCAATATACTTTGGTTGGACGAATCCAAGATAAATTTAATTAACAATGCTGGAAAATCTTGAGTTCACCATCCCAAAAAATCTGGACTGGTCCACGTTATGCGTTAAAAACATGCAAACATGGTGGAGGCAATATAATAGTGTGGGGATACTTTTCGTGTTGAGGGGGCCTATATTGTGGATAAAGCAGAACATGGATAAAAATCTTTACGTCCACCGTACTTAATGAAGTTATACTACCTTACGCTGAATGGGAAATGTCACGTAAATTGTAATTGCAACTGAATAATAACCCGATGCATAATTCGGGTCTTGCAAAAAGTGAATTTTAGACAACTCAGTTATGACGTTATGAGTTGACTTGCACAATCTATGGACTTAAATCCGATTGAAAATTTATGGATAATCGTCAAAGATGGTACTGGACCGACAATACCCAAGTAAAGGGTTTTTCAATAAGAGCGCTACAAAAGTTTTTTTAAATAAAACAAAAACGGTTTTGGATATCAATGAAATTCTTTATTCCTGTGAAAGTACGTTCGATGCCATTATGTATGGAAATCGATCTCTTTTGCATGGCCACCACGGGCACGCTTGCAGAAGTCCAGACGCTGAACCCAATTTTCGACGGTTTTCAAGCATAAATCGGCCGATACTCCTGCAATTTCACGTTCGATATTCGTACGAAGTTCATCAATCGTCGCTGGCTTGTTGGCATAGACCATAAACTTGACGCAGCCCCACAGGAAATAGTCCAACGGCGTCAAATCACACGACCGAGGCGGCCAATCGACTGGACCATTTCGTGAGATAACACGTTCTACAAACTTGGTTTCCAATAAATTGATTGTGACATTCGCTGTGTGGCTTGTGGCGCCGTCCTGTTGGAACCACATGTCCTCCAAGTCCATATCATCCAATTGGGGCCAAAAATATTCGGTTATCATTGAACGGTAGCGATTCCCATTCGCAGTAACGTGCCGGTCTTGATCATAACTGAAGAAGTACGGCCCGCACCAAACCGTAATTTTTTCGGGATGCAATGATGACTCATGGAGTACGTTTGGATTGTTGTCTGACCAATAACGCATATTTTGTTTATTGACGAAGCCATTCAGCCAGAAATGTGCCTCATCGCTGAAGATGATTTTTCGATGAAAATCCGAATCATTTTCGAGTTGTTGCTCAGCCCAATTCACGAACATACGACGCTTCTGGTGGTCAAGCGGCTTCAGTTCTTGCGTCAATTTGATCTTGTAAGGATGTAGGCCAAGATCTTTTCGCAAAATTCGCCACAACGACGTCATAGAGATGCCCAACGCTTGAGAACGACGTGTGAGAGACACATTTGGGCTTTCTTCAACTGAAGCCTCAGCGGCAGCAATATTCTCGACACTACGGGCACTTCTTTGTCTCACTGGCACGGGAACATTTTGTACTGTGCCTGTGGATTCAAATTTTTCCACTAGACGCTCAATTGTTGATCTGCTAGGACGATTATGACGACCATAAATTGGACTAGCGCTCTTAACGTTGAGGCCACTGACTCTGAACTTCGGTAGTAAATTTTAATAATTTCGATTCGTTGTTGGCTCGTATATCTTTTCATCGTGAAATGGCAAATCTTACTGAAGATAAATGTCAAAAGAGCGGCAAGAAATATGGCGTCGTTTGCTGTCCCTGTCTTTCTACTTTTGTAGCGTCCCTGTTGAAAAACTCTTTATAAGGAAGAATGTGGGGAAAAAAATCAGAATGTATGGTATGCCATTCCAAAGAAGATTTGCCGGGATTTTGGGGAATCCATGGCCACAAGGTGTAAAGCTGTGCTGAATAAAAGAGGACATACAACTAAATACTGATATTTGACAACATTCTCTCGAACTTTATAGAGTTAGTATGTGTTTTTACACCCTATACCACTGTGGTCTGGGTATAAAAACCTTGTGCTGATGTTTGTAACTACCAAAAATATTTGATCTAGACCCATCTTTTATTATACCGATCGACTTAGAATCACTTTCTGAGTCGATTTAGCGATGTCCGTCCGTCCGTCCGTCCGTCTGTCTGTCTGTCCGTATGTCCGTCTGTAAACTCGTGAAATGGGCAAGGGAAAATGGTCTGGGGGTCAACCCTTCTAAAACCGAGTTGGTTCTCTTTACTAGAAGGACGAAGGTACCTGAGTTCAATCCTCCAAGACCGGACGGGATGACACTGGTACTGTCAAAAGAGGCGAAGTATTTGATTGTTATTCTGGACTCTAAACTAATTTGGTCCAGGAACGTAGAGGAAAGGAGGACGTTTGGCAAAAGATGGGGTCTCAAACCGCAGATCATCTACTGTATGTATTGTGCGGTAATTAGACCTATTTTGACCCATGGTAATCTGGTGAGGTGGAGAGCTATGAACGTAAGGGCCAGACTTTCTGGACTCGTGAAGGTACACAGATTGGCCTGTCTGGGCACCACCGGTGCCATTAGATCGACACCACAGGTGGGACTGGAATTAATGCTGAATTTCATGCCTATTGATATTTTCATCAAGAGCACGGCAGCGAAGTGGCTCTCGGTTTAAGGGAGTCATATAAGCTGGAACAAAGCTCTTGGGGACACGGCACAATACTGCAGACAGTGTGCGGGAAACCGATTACATGTCACCGGTGATGAACTTTGGGGGTAATTTTACGATCCAAATACCGACTAGGGAAGAGTGGGCCGCAAACTCTGTCATAGACAGGGGTGCGATCTCAGTGTATACCGACGATTCGTGGATGGAAGAGGGTACAGGTTCAGGGGTCTACTCGGAGCAACTTGACATTCAGGTAACTCGGAGAATCCCTGACAAATGTAGCGTTTTTCAGGGCGAGATTCACGCAATTCTCATTGCAACGAAAATAATTCTGGAACGGGATATGGATCCAACGACCATTAATATTTTCGTGGACAGTCTATTTCTGCACTCCTTGGTTTTGGTAAAGGGACAATCGATAACCTGGGGTGTATAGTAGACATTCCACTCGGTGACCTTGCGGACCTCTTGAGGGAATCTGAGTGGTTCAGGAGGGACGCATAACAGACGAAAGGTGTATTTTTCACTTGTTCTTTTCTTTTCTTTTCATTTTCCATACCCCTTACACTATATATCTGTACTCTATAATCTCTCTTCCTATCTCTACCTTCCGGCACTTTCTAAAGGGTATCACAATGGGACATATGGCCTCCGAGTGTACCCGCCTTCGGGCGGGCGACCCATCCAACCTAACCTAACCTAACCTAGCATCCGATATGTACTTTTTCATATTCGACCGACTATAAATTTCTTACTATAAATATCTTCTTTATTCCAATATGCAATACGTTGAATGATTTAAACTATAGCAAATTATCTTAGAAAATAACTTACCAATGGATGTAATTTTAATGTGTTTTTTTTTATAATTTTTTGATATTGAGCCTACTTGTTTCTTCACCTCAAAATATATTTTTTATTCACGTGCTTATTTGATATTATGTTACACCTAAGAAAAAACATTCTCCAAATAATTAAATACATTAGTTTTTAGACATCTACACATTTGCAAATTTTTTAGTCATATATAAAAATATTTAAGCTGACCCTATTTTTTTGTCCGTAACTGTATGTGTATTCTAGTTAACCCTTTCAGGACCATAAGCTTCTGGGGACTTTCCCTTTATCATTTTGATATGAAATAAGCTTGTCAGAATCCAACTAAAGCAAAACCATTGAAAAATTTGAAAAAAAAATTTTCGTATACGAGTTTTTTTATGGGACACATGTGTCCCTGTGGTCCTTAAGGGAGCCAAAATGTCTTTTTTATTATACATAGGTTTTTCAATAAAAGTTAAATTTTTAATGTTTTGCGATAAATTATGGTTAATTATGATGTTCTGCGAAACAATTACGGTTAGTAGTAAAACATAGATGCACATTGCATTCATTACAATAGTTATAAGTGCGATTTTCTACATTAACTTTTGCGCATTGAACACATTCTTTCTTACGTTGGCTTTGAGCATAGAGTGCGAAGAAGCTGGTCTCTTGCTGACAGTGATTTTTGATGACTGGAATATTGGAAATTCTCTCTGACGCGAAGAATAGCCAGCGATTAAATTTCTGGCCACCAATCGTCTAAACTCAAGGGAGTTAAGTTGACTCCCTTCAACAAGATTTTTTGCTTTACATTCGGTGTAAATAACGTAGGAATTGTTTACGCTTATATCAAGTAAGTCAAAAAATAACCGGAGGTAATATTTTATTTTTGATTTGCGGTCTAGTTCATGAAAGGACTTGCGCTGATCCACTAAATCTACTCCACCCATATTTTTGTTGTAATGCATAATAGCCTTCGGGCATTTTACGTTGATTTTCTCAGCACTACCAGCTATGCACGTCTGACTGTATCTGTCTCCACTGGCGAAAGAAAATTTGTGAGAAGAGTCACAGCTCTGTTGTCTATCCACTTCACAAAGGCTATGCCCTCAAAGCTTGATGTGTGAATGTCTCCTCGCTTCATATTCTTATCGAGTGGCACATTTTTTGGAATATTTTTTCGGTTGCTTCTTACTGTTCCACAGGACTTTATTTGACGTTTTTTCAACTCATATTGTAACAAAGGCGAGTTGAAGAAGTTATCAATGTAGATCTCGGAGCCCAAACCTGTGAGTTTTTCTGTCAGCTGAAGCACGACTGATTCCCCAAGTCCATATTCAGTTCCATACTCTTTTCTTCCAATGTATAGATCAAATTTAAAAAGATATCCGGAAGCAGATTCACATCTACACCACATCTTAAATCCCCATTTTATTGGTTTGTTCTTGATATACTGTTTCATAGCATTATGACCTTTGAATTTGATCATGTGTTCATCGACAGCCTGTTTGTATGTGTTGTTCTTTGCATTTTGAAATGCTTTGTTGAAGTGACTTATGACAGGTCTGATCTTAAAAGCCCGATCATTCCTGTTTCCTTCTTCATCGTTATTGCTGAAGTGCAAATTTTGACGGATATCCTCAAATCTTTTTCTTGTCATTACATTACTTATGAAGCGTACACCCATATCAGTTTCTGTTGACCAATAATCACGAATGGATGGTAAAACGTTATATGTCATTACCAGATTGATGCCAAGAAATGCTTTCATTTCGTCAGCAGTAACATCAAAAACTCTTCCATTTTGTTCAGCATATCTACAGGATTCATGAACTATAAGTTCTATCAAAACATCAAAGTTCGTAGTCAGTAAAAAGATCTGAAATGGTGATAGATTACAGTTGGGGTCCCCAACATCGCAGATTTGCACTTTTCCAAACTCATAGTCACTGTTAGGGAATACATTTGCAGTGTATGAATTTCTCCATCTAAAATTTGGTTCACTTTTTTCTGTCGTCTTTTTCTTGTAACTTTCTGGAATACGAGGCCCTTGTTTCGTTATCTCAACGACTTGTTCTGTTGTCTCAACCGCATTATCATCGATTTCACAAAATGCTGCACCTGCATCAACATCACCTTCAAGAAAAACCTGGTCTTCTTCATCTAGACACAAATCGTCTTCATCTTCGCTATTTTCCGCAGTAAGAAATTGCAATATTTCTTCTTCATTCAGTTTAAAAAATCTACGACACTGGAAAGAAATTCTTCTAACAAAATGTTGTTACAACGTGCTATAGAATTTACATTCACCAAACTTACCAAAATGAATCAGCAAGTCAAAGAACAAAAATGTTTCTCTCAAATATCACTTTTTTAGCAAATTAGAAAACACGACCACTTCTTACAGCGTAAAGTAAGTAAGTAGAATACAAATTCTAGGAATTCAGTCACCTGATAAAGTTTACAAACTTAATGGGGAAGTCCCTTCTTAGTTTTTTTAATATGCCAACTCTCACCACTATTAAAAGTTACATTCAAATTCATCAAACGAAAAGTTACCATTGACGACCACAGGGACACCCGTGTCCGTTTTCGTTTTTTTTTTAATAAAGCTAGTTTTTTTCTTGGAAATATCTCAAAACCGAATTTCAATTTGTAGAATATTGTTAAATTAAACAAATTTTTTAATTTGAAGGAAAGAGAAAATTTCGTCTATGATTTAGAGCAGTTTAAATATCCCGTTTACGGTATGTGCAAAACTTGCTTTTTAGGTCTTAAAAAAACATTTACAAATTTTTTTTTCACACAAATTTTTTAAAAATTTTAAAAAACCATCATTTAACTTTGCATTAAGCTAAAAATATCAATACTTTTAGTATTAGTTTAATTTAACGCATATTTTTCTTTTTTGGCACACATATGTCCCCTGGTCGTCAAAGGGTTAAAAGTCTCTTTTACTTAACGAAACGATAAAATACACTCTATAACACATAATTTTATTATTCAATTCTATTTAAAAATTGTTAAAATAGAATATATGAAATTAAAACTAGTTTTTCGAGTATTCAAGATGTAATAAATTCGATAGAATTTGAGCATTATTTAAAATTAGTGCTTTAAAAAAAGAACAATCGAAATGTATGAACTGTTTTGAAAAAAAAAATTTTTTTTAATTCTTTTATTTTATTTTTATCTCAA